>CM038670.1:286242282-286719782 GCA_021605145.1 Aegilops bicornis
AGAGTGTTATCTACGTACCCTCGTAGACCGAAAGCGGAAGCGTTACGCGGTTGATGTAGTCGTACGTCTTCATGATCCGACCGATCAAGTACCGAACGTATGGCACCTCCGGAAGTTCAAAGACACGCTCAGCCCGATGACGCCCCTCGAACTCCGATTCAGCCGAGTGTTGAGGGAGAGTTTCACAAGACAACGGCGTGGTGACGATGTTGATGTTCTACCGACGCAGGGCTTCGCCTAAGCACCGCTACAGTATTATCGAGGTGGACTATGGAGGGGGGCACCGCACACGGCTAAAAGATCAACTGATCAATTGTTGTGTCTTTGGGATGCCCCCCTGCCCCCGTATATAAAGGAGGAAAGGGGGGGGGTGCGGCCGGCCAGGGAGAGGGCGCGCCAGGAGGAGTCCTACTCCCACCGGGAGTAGGACTCCCACCCCCCTTTCCTAGTTGGATTAGGATTCGGGAGGGAGAGAAGGAAGGGGGGGGGCGCCGCCCCCTTCTCCTTGTACTATTCGGACTAGGGGGGGGGGGCGCGCGGCCCAGCCCAGGCCGCCGCCTCCTCTTCTCCGTAAAGGCCCACTAAGGCCCATTTACCTCCTGTGGGGGTCGGTAACCTCCGGTACTCGGTAAAATCGATTTCACCGGAACACTTCCGATATCCAAACATAGGCTTCCAATATATCAATCTTCATGTCTCAACCATTTCGAGACTCCTCGTCATGTCCGTGATCACATCCGGGACTCCGAACAACCTTCGGTACATCAAAACATATAAACTCATAATATAACCGTCATCGAAACTTTAAGCGTGCGGACCCTACGGGTTCGAGAACTATGTAGACATGACCGAGACACGTCTCTGGTCAATAACCAATACCGGAACCTGGATGCTCATATTGGCTCCCACATATTCTACGAAGATCTTTATCGGTCAGTCCGCGTAACAACATACGCTGTTCCCTTTGTCATCGGTATGTTACTTGCCCGAGATTCGATCGTCGGTATCTCAATACCTAGTTCAATCTCGTTACCGGCAAGTCTCTTTACTCGTTCCGTAATACATCATATCACAACTAACTCATCAGATGCAATGCTTGCAAGGCTTAAGTGATGTGCATTACCGAGAGGGCCCAGAGATACCTCTCTGACTATCGGAGTGACAAATCCTAATCTCGAAATATGCCAACCCAACAAATACCTTTGGAGACACACAGAGAGCACCTTTATAATCACCCGATTCGTTGTGACGTTTGGTAGCACACAAAGTGTTCCTCCGTAAACGGAGTTGCATAATCTCATAGTCATAGGAACATGTATAAGTCATGAAGAAAGCAATAGCAACATACTAAACGATCGGGTGCTAAGCTAACGGAATGGGTCAATTCAATCACATCATTCTCCTAATGATGTGATCCCGTTAATCAAATGACAACCCATGTCAATGGTTAGGAAACATAACCATCTTTGATTAACGAGCTAGTCAAGTAGAGGCATACTAGTGACACTCTGTTTGTCTATGTATTCACACATGTATTATGTTTCCAGTTAATACAATTCTAGCATGAATAATAAACATTTATCATGATATAAGGAAATAAATAATAACTTTATTATTGCCTCTAGGGCATATTTCCTTCAGTTGTATATCACTATATTTTTACATCAACGTGTATTTTGTCAATCTGCGTGATTCCAACCTTTATCCGATCTAAAATTAGTTGTAGCAAAATGTTAAAGGCGCCAGTGTTGATACTTGTAAGGAAAACTGCCTAGTAGTTTTGCATACTGAGCTGCATGAGTGTAGTATCTCATATCATGCACATTACTGAATTGTAGTGTTGCTCTTGTTGCCCATTCATTCATTTTGTCAATGTTGCTTTCATATTACCTTACCTGGCTGATGATAGATGTGCCATATTGTGTTAATTTGGTGTAGGCTAGTTGCCCAAACGTTCGTTGTGTCAATGTTGCTTTCCTATTATCTGGCCTGGCCAATGATAGCAATGCTAGTGTGTTAATTTGGTGTAGGTTGCTGAAGATAAGAAGATAAACTCTGAAAACAGCAAGGCAACCCCATTGTTTCTTTCCAATAAATCTAGGCTAGGTAATATGGCAATAACTCATGATTAATCTGTTCGGTTCCCCTCCTAATTTATGTTATGATGCAGTGGTCGAGACACTCTCCACTATCAATAATACAAGCCTGCCAAAATCGCCATCTGAATCTGTTCAGTTTCCTCTATCTCGAATGCAACGGAAAAAATGTATGTTTGTGAACCAATTAATGGCTAAAGCAATGATGGAAATGGTGGAGGAATCAGAGGTGCACATCGTGCGCAACAACAACTGATTAATGTTTTCAGAGACAGTGTAGCAAAGCAGCAAGAACTTGCCCACATGCTTATGGGCGTCATCCGCGCTGAGGTTGCGGATTGTGACGTTCTAGATCGTTAGGTTCTGTTCATTTATTTGCACTGGCATTAATCTTTGATTGCCCAGTGGATTCCTGTAATATATGTTGGATGTGCAACGTTTTTCCCTGTATGTCGTACCTTTGCTTGATCGGTTTTGGTCCTGTGCATAATTGCTCATTGTAATGGGCTCAAATTATCTAATTGGGCCTAAAGACATGTACGAACTTTAGTGGGCCCATTAAGTTAATGGGCTGTTACCAGGCCGAAAGTTAATGGTCGGCCCTCTTACCTCCCGGGTCGTTAACAGGCCGACATCGAAGTGGGCGATAGGTGGGACCATTTGATTTCACGGGTCGTTAACATGCCGTTACTAAGGTCAGGCTACATATGGCCCAACTATACTGTGGGCCTTTAGTAGGCCGAAAGAGACAACGGGCTCGTACTGGACCATGAAGAGCATGGGCCGCTAAGAGGCCGAAAGTCAGTCATACAAAGAAAAGGCCCAATCAGGTTGTGGGCCTTTAGCAGGCCAAAAGAGAAACCAGGCTAGTATTGGACCATGAAGAGCATGGGCCGTTAAAAGGCCAAAACTCAGGTCCAACTACAAATGGCCCAACTCATCTACGGATCGTCAACAGGCTGAAAGACACACCGGGCCGGGAATTAGCCCAACACTTAAATGGGTCGCTAAAAGGCCAAAACTAAGGTCCGACTACAAATGGCCCAACTCATTTATGGGTTGTCAATAGGCTGAAAGACACACCAAGCCGGAAATTGGCCCAACACTTAAATGGGTCGCTAAAAGGCCGAAAGATGTACATCCTGAAAATTGGCCCATCCCTTGAATGGGCCGTTAACAGGCCGAAATCACATCGGGCCGATATTGAGCCCAAATATATAGCGGGCTGTTAACGGGCTCGAACTGACTATGGGCTGCAATGGCATCAAATCTCTAATGGACCGTTGACGGGTCGAATTGGCACATCTCGTATGGGTCGTGGGCTTAAATGGACCTGACACAAGTAGGCCTTATATGGGCCAGCTTGCTAATTTTTACTAGGCCGGCCTTTTTCACCGGAATGGGCCACTGTTGGGTCGTGCCACGTGTCGACCTATCATAGGCGCCTCATGTCCAATGAGTGGATGACATCTATCCCAACGGTGAGCCAACACGTGTTTCCTTCGGCCAATGAGAATTTTACACATGGAAAATCCTCATTGGTCCGGGCTGTTAGCAGGTTATTGGATCCAAAATCGGACCCGATAGCTTAAGGGCGTCCCATTATGGTGGATGCCACATGTCGGTCACCCTTGACGAAAGCACTTCCATGACGCGCGATTTATCGTCATGGAACACTTCTACGACAACACATGTATGACTATCTTGATTCTGTCATAAATTTGTCATGGATGTACATGCATGACAGAGAACGTGACCTACTGTGACAAACACGTATCATCACGGAAGTGTATTTTTTTGTAGTGTGAGGGATTGCCATATGATCTAATTATGTTATCATTGTTGAGAGAACTTGCACTAGTGAAAGTATGAACCCTAGGCCTTGTTTCCAAGCATTGCAATACCGTTTTCACTCACTTTTACTACTAGTTACCTTGTTGGTTTATATTTTCAGATTACAGAAACCTATATCTACAATCCATATTACACTTGTATCACCATCTCTTCGCCGAACTAGTGCACCAATACAATTTACCATTGTATTGGGTGTGTTGGGGACACAAGAGACTCTTTGTTATTTGGTTGCAGGGTTGTTTGAGAGAGACCATATTCATCCTATGCCTCCCACGGATTGATAAACCTTAGGTCATCCACTTGAGGGAAATTTGCTACTGTCCTACAAAACTCTACGCTTGGAGGCCCAACAGGAGTCTACAAGGATAAGGTTGCGTAGTAGACATCAGACGACCGCCCGGATCATCCGGACCATGCCTACGTGCATGACTTGAGCCGAGGCGCATGTACCTCTAACTACTCCTAGACTATATATACTCCTCCTCCACCTACGTTTTAGGTTAGCAAAGGATTGGCTCAAGATAGAGTTAGAGCTTTGCACATCCACTTATCTCTCCCATGGAGATCAAGACCTCCATGTGAGAAGATCCCCCAAGTGGATTCAAGACCCCTTCATGGGAAGATCCTCCTAGGATTCAAGACCTCTCTCCTTCCAGGATTGGGATGAACTAGCTACCCTTTGTACCCTCTTATGTTGGATTTGGATCCTTGTATCTCCTTTTTGTGTATGTGGATCTAGGATATGTGTGATTTGGATCATGTTGACGTGTTCCCAAATCGTGTTCTTCGCGGGATCCCCTCAAATTCGTGAAAGATCGGCCATTAGGGTTTCACCCTACATCAAAACCCCTCATTTCCTTCCCCACCGATCGCTATCCCGCTTTTTAGGGATCTTGATCTTATCCCTTCGGGATATGATCATATTCCTTTTAGGGAGGATCTTGGTGTGCCTAGACTAGTGGTGTGGGGCCTTGCCCCACTACCCACTTCCATATGGATCCCCATGCAGGTGGGCCCCACTCCAGAACCTTCTAGAACCTTCCTGGTACAATACCGAAAAAACCCAAACCTTTTCCGAAACCCTGAATATTATATCTCCGGACCATTTTGCAACTCCTCGTGATGTCTCGGATCCCATCCAGGACTCCGAACTACTTTCGGACTTCACTATATGAATATCCCAATACTACCCTAGCGCTACCGAACGTTAAGTGTGTGACCCTACACTTCTCTGGTCAATAATAGCGGGACATGGATTCCCATATTGACTCCCACATATTAAATGAAGATATTTATCGGTTTGAGCCACGATTTCGAGGATTCAGTTAGTCCCGTGTACAATTCCCTTTGTCCGGCGATATGTTACTTGCCCAAGATTCGATCGTCGGTATCTCCATGCCTAGTTCAATCTCGTTACCGACAAGTCTCTTTACTCGTTCCGTAATACAAGATCTCATGACTAAACTCATTAGTCACATGCTTGCAAGCTATTTACGATGTTGTATTACCGAGAGGGCACAGAGATATCTCTGCATCACACGGAGCAACAAATCCCAGTCTTGATCCATGCAGTCCAACAAACACTTTCCGAAATACCTGTAGAGCACCTTTATGATCACCCAGTTACGAAGTGAAGTTTGATACCCCACAAAGTATTCTTCTGATATTCGAGAGTGGTATGATCTCATGGTCTAAGGAATAGATACTTGATATTAGGAAAGCTATGGCAAATTGAACTTGGCGACACGATCAGATGCTAAGCTTATGGTTGGGTCTTGTCCATCACATCATTCCCCTAACGATGGGATCCCGTTATCAAGTGACAACTCTTGTCTATGGTTAGGACACATTAACCATCTTTGATCAACGAGCTAGTCTAGTAGAGGCTCACCAGGGACACGGTATTTGTTTATGTATCCACACATGTATTTAAGTTTTCGGCCAATACAATTCTAGCATGGATAATAAACATTTATCATGAATGGGAAATATGATAATAACATCTTTATTATTGCCTCTAGGGCATATTTCCAACAGTAAAAATAACACTCATCGGCGGGTCCAAACAACCATGGTGCCAACAGGCTTGCCTCGAGTACAACCCCCTCCAACAAGTCTTCGGGCAAGCGGCCAAACTCTCACAATGAGTATGGTTGCGACCACCGCCATAGAGGGACATCGTGGGGACAGAGGGAATCGAACTGATCAGCCGTCCCTGCCCAACCGGGCCTACCGTGAACCCGATGGGATGAAAAGATGACAGCGGCAGTGGGCCCCAATGGGGTGGCAACATCAACAAGAACGGTGAGGCCTTACGATAACAACTGATGATAGCGGTCCGGACTTCCCAAGGCATGGCGATGTGAGAACATAGGGGATTCCACCCACTATGACCCATCCCCTTGAGGCGTGGGGATAAGATAACAACTCTTGAGTTTTCCGTGATGCAATGAGGACAAACTGCCAAGATGTGTTTGTTGTACCTAAGGGCCGCGTCTTACTCTTGGCATGTAGTTTATTTAACTTGATTATTAGCTAACTAACTTATTGATATAAGGAATACTATATAGTTGATGTTGGGTATACGAACGGAGAAGGATTTCTAGCTCTGTTCAGGTCCACTATGGGCGGCTCCATTAGAGCTTGAAGATATGAAGAAAGGATTTAGTTGGTGCTTTCAAGTTAACTAAGCCCATTCCACTACCAAAGGTTACCACTCTAGATGCAATACTTGATGCACTTAAGTTGATACCTGGTTTAGCCGAGCAAGATATGATGCGATGTTATGGGAAGTTGGTACTTAATGATCAGTTGTTTCAAGCTTCCATGGAGTTGCCCATCACCATGAGGAAGACATGGTTGCTAATGTTGCCTTGAAGAATGAAGCTTTGCGATATGTGTGTGTTCTTGTATGTCTTGTTAAACTTGGAACTATGTATGAGCTAGTGTTTGGAACTATCTTATTGTTTGGACATATCATATTTATGTCTATGTACTGTTTGGAACTATCATATTCGAGTCTATGTACTGTTTGGAATTGTCATATTGTTTGGAATATCTATGAACTATCATAAGTACATGTGTTGAGTCTATCATATTTGTTGTATCGATGAATATTTGATGTTGAAATATTGTTTGGAACTATCATTTTTGAGTCTATGTACCTATGAACTAGTGTTGTGCACAATTCGGAACTAGTATCACATTTGAGTGTATGTATTGTTTGTTATTATTTAGAATTTGTGTTATGTTATTATAAGAGAATATTGTTGTTGTGTGACCATTCGTGTTGCTGTGATTCATTTCTAGAATATTTATTCTTTTTACTACTATGTATTCACTCCATTTTATAGTCACATGTGAGATCATTTTTTAGTCATGTAGAACAAGGTATAATCTTCTTTGTAATGTAGCTATGCAATTCCAAAGTTTGTCATCCAAATAAAATTTGGCACTGAAACCTCAAAGATATTTCAAGGGTCAATTTAGTGAACAACCAAACCGACGAATTTGTATTTGTGCCATTTTCAGTTTTCTCATTGGATTGGAGCTCCAGTCCAACCCCTAGTACGGACATCCAAACAAAGCGCTAGAGTTGTTGTAACATCCAGGCCGGGTCTCCGTACAGATTGAGCAGAGGAGCGTTCATTTCGAAATGCGACCGTTCGTCGTCCACCAATAACTTCCCGCTCAAAAACCCCCAAAACCCCAACTCCTATCCTACCACCTGCCCCCACAATCCCCGCTCCTCCCAGATCCCATGGAAGCCCTGCCCGCCCGCTCCAGAATCTTCTAGAACGTCTTCCTTCCTCGGTCGCCATGAACCGCTGCGAGCTCACCGACCCCCCCTTCCGCGACGTCTCCAACCTCGGCACCCCAAAACCTATCCCCAACTCTCCCTCCCCGCTCTTCTTCACCGCCTCCAAAACACCACTCCCTGCCCCCACCCCGACGCCCCTGGCCCGCAGGAGGCCCCTCGCCGGCGCTGCGACCCCGACGCCCATCGGCCGCAGGAAGGCCCCCGCCGGCGCTGCGACCCCGACGCCCCTCGCCCGCCGCCTCCGCGCCCTCGAACTCGACCAGTCGCGCTCCGCCCGCCGCGCCGAGTCCGGCCGCGAGCGCGCACTCCGCGCCTTCGCCGCCTCCGCCTCGTCATGGCTCTCCCTCCTACTCCGCGACCCCTCCGCCTGCGGCTGCTCCCCCGCTGCAACCGCCACGGCCACACACGTCTCTGCTGCCGGCAAGCGCGACAGGCTCGACGGGGAGCGCGCGCGGGGCAGCAGCCCGAAGCGGCACCGCGGCAGGGACCGCTACGGGGAGAAGAGGAAGGCGATGACACCTGCCATGGTGGCCGTGTTAAGGGAGTCCCTGAGGGAGGTGTGCAGCTTGGAGGATGTGAAGCAGAGGATGGGCAAGTACATGAGCACGGAGGCGTGCGAGGAGGTGCTCGTCATGATGTGCCAAATTTGTAAGGTGAGGATTTTTCTAGGGCTTTTATTCTACTGTACGTACGAGTTAAGGGAATGGATTTTTTAGACTAAATGGTCCTTCCACCCCAATTTCAACATTCGTTCAACCATCGGCGTTTCAGGCGTATTGCTAGGCAAATAAAGTTAGTTGAATTACCTGGCGTGCCCCTCGCCCCCAGTTCATACACGGTTAGGCTGTACAGTTGGCCTGTTGGGGTTGATCTTAATTTAGTGGCATGGTAAGAGTTGTCATTTGCAGCACATAGGTGATAGTGGACAATGTGGAATCCTCTTTGAAAACAACATACGGGTAACAGAAAAATATTCGGGTGGGTTGGACATGTCATGCTGTATGTTGGGACTTGGGATGTTGCACATCTCTTTATTGTTGGTAATCTGACACTGTGATTTTGTATCTCTAAAATTTACTACAGCTAGAATATCTTAAACAGAGAATTTTTCAGCTGACTTCAGTCGGCAGCACCATTAATAAGATACTCTAAGCAGTAATGTTTCTTCTTTTGCAGAACATTGATGAGAGAAGGCTGAAGATGAGAGCCAATTGCCCAATTGCTACCGATCTTAGGCTGAAAGAGAACGCGACTAGAGTTTTCTTGTGTTACAATCCAGAGTGGCTCAGGATAGGCTTGCATATGGTCCTTGGGGGTGATTGCTTGCTACAGAGTGGATCGTCGAAACGGGAAAAGGAGGTTTCCTTTCTGAAACTTCTTCTGGAGAAGCAGTTGTTTGGTCAAAACGTGGCCCCAACAACTTTTGCTCACAATAAGGTTGTAGAAGGGCTCCACAGAACAGATTATGCTGAAGCATTGGGCGACATTATACTGAAAAGAATGTTTCTGCTCGTCGCTGCTCTAGATAGGGCGAAAATGGAAAGAGCCCTACCTCTCAAATTTGGAATCGATAGCCTTGACGGTGGATCCCCTCCATTGTTTAGTCACCGAGCCAACATAAAATCTAGCCAGCAAATTATTCAACGTAAGTAGCAAATCCATCTAATTCTGGTTTATTTTATTTGTGAACTTGCATGTATTTTATTCAACGGACCGTGTCTTCTTTTACTTGTTCCTGAATTGTAGAGTCTTTGGCTGAGGCCATGCATGGAGAAGGTGATCTCCTGATGCATCTGTCAACCATGGGCTATAAACTGAATTGTCAACAGGTATGGTGATAGCTAGGCGGCCGTGCTCTAAAATTATGCAATAAATGATCCCAAAAGAACAATAACCATGCAACATATTGCTGTATTTTGACATTTTATAGTTTGGCTATAAGTTTCCTTTGAATATTTGGTGAATTTCTCTAATTATGTTTCCTTACCAGCCTGCGCTGTCGGAGTATGATTTCACTATAGGAAACTTATTTGAAGATCTCCATGATGGCATAATTCTTTGTAGAGTTGTTCAGCTCCTGCTTTCTGATGCATCGATTATTTTGGTATGTACTTTACTTGCCCCACACTAGCCGGATGATTATTGTCATTGGATTTACAGAGACATCATGTTTTATTTCAGAAAGTGATTGCTCCATCAGATACACATAAAAAGAAATTGCACAATTGCACCACGGCTATCCAGTATATCAAGCAAGCTGGGGTTCCAATATCTGATGCAGATGGAGTCACAATTTCAGCAGAAGATATTGCTAATGGCGACAAGGAACTAATTCTTTCATTGCTATGGAATATGTTCATTCATATGCAGGTTAATCTAAATATTCAGTATCACGTTACCCCGTCAAAGTTTTATAATGTTATAACACACCTTTCATTTGTATAAAGAATAAAGATAATGGATTACTCAATGTTCAGTTTTGTTTTCTCACTCACTTCATAGGCTGGCTTACAGTGGGAATATGTTGTACTTCCCAGCACTAAATTCTACCCCCAGTCTAAATAGTATCTGATGACTGTTCCTCTACTTGCCTAAGTCAGAAGGGTTGCAGCAGCGAATTTCTACTTAGTGAGAAACTGTATTCTTTAGGTTTTTGGTCCTTCTGTCTTACTATCAATTCTTGTCCAAGTTAATAAATTATGGCACAAACAGGGTATAATTTTTTCCATATGATGTCCTGCACTGTGTAGACTAACTTGTTGCACAATATAACTCGTAAGAAATAGTTATGTTGCAAATAGTGCATAAATTATCTCTAGCATGTCGTTCTTCAAATATATAACCTTGTGCTCTTGTGCAGTTACCCTTGCTAGTAAATAAAACTTCACTAGCTCGTGAACTATCCAGGTTAAATGCATCGGCGGTGGTAAGTTTCTTGTACCCAGAAGATCAAATTTAGCTACCACCCCCCTAATCTTTTGTACTCCACTTAGACATAAGTATTAAGTAGCACCCTGTTACACAAGATTGCAAGGTGCATTCCTGAAGTAAATTTATCATCACTGGACAGTGTTTTATTCTGGTTCTTGCTTCCATTAAACTACCACTGAATCATATGGCTACTTGTGTAATCATTCTAAAAAAAGGTCTCTGTCTCGCACTAAACTATTGCCTGCAGTAACAAAATTATTATTTACTCTGTTCCACTGCTCTTCACATTTAAGTTTCAACACTAAACAGCCTGCGTTGCTGGCAAATATGGGACAAGACATATGTGCTTTGCAGTAACTATGTGTTATTTCTCAAGTAAAAGATCAGAATTCCATGATAAAGCAGCAGTATAAGTCTGCTTCTGTTTTTGTGATTTTAATAGGGAATACTATTAGTTTATTGTTTTTGTAAGGGGCTCTACTTCTTTAATGTCAGGAACAACCAATCTCTGTGACCAAGTCGCACATGGCCTTGCTTTACCATTGGATTCAGGTAGGTGTTGATTTTTCACTTCTTTATGTTTTCTACTTGTTCAAATGTATAAGTCTGGCAAATCACCATGATCAAGAGATATAGAGATCAGAGTGTGGCATTTGTAATGGTTTGTGCACATTTCATTTTAGAGTTTTGTACTATTTTTTTGAACGTTTTTGAGTTTTGTACTTTCATTACCACCAAGTTATGGGTCCTCTTGAGCTTATTATTTCTTCAACCTATACGGTGTTAGGTTTTAACCTTACAACATGTTTGGCTGTAAGGTACTCCCTCCGTTCCTAAATATTTGTCTTTCTAGAGATTTCAACAAGTGACTACATACGGAGCAAAATGAGTGAACCTACACTCTAAAATATGTCTATATACATCCGTATGTGGTAGTCCATTTGAAATCTCTAAAAAGACAAATATTTAGGAACGGAGGGAGTATTTGTTCGTGTAATTTCTACACATATTTTCCTTGGTTTTTTTACAGGTGGTGTGTGCAAAATATGGCTTAAGTGTGGAAAGTTCTCAGATTGACAGGAAAGCACTGAAATACTTCATAAATCACTATCTGAACATTAGCATTCATAGGTGTCCCCTAAAGGTTGTCTTTAACTTCCATCAAAGTTTTTCCTCTTCATTGTTAGTTTCTTCCATCTTTTTTGTTCATTTTTTTATCTTACGTGCTAATTTTCCTTTGTGTTGATTGTCAGGAGACATTTTCTGATTGTCGAAAGGAATTGTTCAGTTGCCATGAACAAGAGACTTCCACTGCTATCACCAGCTGTCCATCAAGCAAACTAGGAGAAGTTCTTGGAGACTTTCTTCAGGTGGTAGTATCTTATTTATTTGGGTTTTAGGAGGTATATGTTTCTCATGCTTTTTCTGCAATGTGCAGGATTTTCCAGCTAGTGGCATCTTAGCCAATGATGTATTATTCGATGAAAAGGGTGCAATAATTTTGATTGCATTCCTTTGTTCACATCTGACTAATGATAAAAGATTGGTATCTTTCTTTCACATTTCTCCCCTTTCATTTCTGTTCAGCATGCATAAAATACCTTACTTGATTTGTATAGGAACAACTACGGAATTTGATCAGTACGAGATTGGACTGCCAAAGCCTGGAGAATAGAGTTTCTGCTACGCTTAAATCTCCGGGAAAGAATGATGTGAAGTATCAATCCCCTCGGACAGATAACACAGATGATTCATGTACTAGCCAGGGTTTGTCCTTTATCGCTTCATCTGGTTGTCCTGTTTTTACATTGAACAAGATGAAAACTGCGACTTTTTAAGGCTCTGATGCCTATCTAGTGCTGTTCACAAATACTTTAATATGCATTAGCCATTATTTTCTGCTGCTAAAAAATACCTGTGAGGTTTCCATAGTTTGATGGTTTCTAGCTTTGTTGGCAACATAAGATTCTCTGCAAACTAGTGAATGACTGAATGTCATGTTACTATTTCTCCAGAGAAGGCTGCTACAATTATACAAGCTCAAATCAGACGGATAATTGCAAAGAACAGATATCATAAGCTTAGGAAGTCAATATCTATCCTGCAAGGTGCTATAAGAGCTTGGTCATCTGTTATCATGATAAGGAAATCACGCTGTCTAACTGCCGCCTTCTCTATCCACGTGCGAGCACATGGTACATTTCCCTTACTAATTGCTCCTTATTCATGCACTGAAATCGCACCATACTTGTTAACATCCAGCTGTCCATTTCTTTCCAGGCAGCTATAACAGATGGTTAATTTCCATATTAGAAAGGCATAAATTTGTGCGAATGAGAAGATCTGCCATTGTGATTCAGCAGGCTGTAAGGATTTGGATTGGGGAAAGAAAGAGATCTGAGAACATCGAGCCTTTTGAAAGCCATGGGTTCTTGGAAACTACAGCTTCGCCGAAAACTGATTGCATAGAAATGTGCGATGGTGAGCATGAAACAACACCTTGCAAGGATTTGGGTACCTCGATAGCTTCTGCTGCCCCTCAATGCCTTGATGAGAGTAACCATATAGATACAGTCACTATTCTGCAGCTTCATGTCAAAAACAGCAACTACGTAACTTCTCCTAGTCCTCATCGGAGTATCATTAAGAGTGGCTCTGTAAATTCTGTCAGCCATCACCCATGTGAGATTGAGACTGCCAGCATAGCATCAGCCACTAAACTTGCGTGCGAGGATGATGTGGATAGTAGAAGCAATATATCTTGTGGAGCTTCATTCGAGCATGAACAGCCTGTATCTGCCCAGCTCGATTTCTCACTTCGCAAAGACATAGTGGCTGTTCAAAAGATACAGTTTGCATATAGAAGATTTGTACACAACAGATCTGAAAGAATATCTGCTGCAACCAAAATCCAGAGCCACTGGCGTGGTTTCACCATGTGGATGTGTTTCACAAAGCAAGTTGAAGCTATCATTGTAATCCAATCTGTAGCCAGACACAACTTGTGCAGCTGGGCCTTTCGGCGGTATCACAATGCTGCACTAGACATTCAGCGTATTGCCAGAGGACGTTTCGCTAGAAAGCGACTATTAGGTTAGTATTTATTCTTGCTTTTGGTGCATTCTTGTTGGCTACTGACCCACATTACTCATGCAGGTTCTTCACTGCAAACCTACACTAGCCTTGTTAGCCTTGACCAAAGTCAGCATAAAAAATCTCACCAGAGTACTGAACTCAAAATTGTGTTGTACTCAGCCTTAAGGCTACAACGATGGTGGAGGAAGGTCCTATTGCACCAGTCTATCAGACTATCAGCTATCTCAATTCAATCCTCAGTTCGTGGTTGGTTGGCTCGGAAACAAGCCAAACGAATTACCTGCTGCATCCATGTCATTCAAGTATGTGTGCTATTTTTTGCTACTTTCTTGGATTGTAACTGGAGGGAAGGTATATATGATCAGTCTATTTGCAGACATGGTGGAGAAATGTTATGTTTCTTGAATCAAGGAAAAGAGCTGTGACTACTATTCAATCCCATGTTCGTGGTTGGATAGCACGACAGTTTGCTATTAGAAAAAGGAAGTCTATAACTATTATTCAGGTCATGACCAACATCCAACCATATGATTTCTTACATGAGTACACTTCCTTTTCTTTGCAAAAACGATTCAAGTTTTTCTTCATATGATATTCCAGTTTCTTCAAGAACTTGTGTCAGTGTGCAATGGTGTATTTTCTTTCATATAACATTCTACCACTTGAATTTTGCAGTCATTTGTCAAAGCACACCATGTGAGGAAAGCTTCAAAGCAAGAAATTGTTGACATAAGGTCTAGAATTCAGAAGGCTTCTGCACAAGTTGATGATGACATGCGCCTGATCAATAGACTAATTGCTGCGCTGTCACAAATCACAACTGGATGTAGAAGCATCAGCAGCATTCGACAAACTTGCACGACACTAAGTAAATATATATTCTTTAAGACTACCTTTTGGAGTATTTCTCTAGCCTGGTTTCATGTCAGTGTTGTTGTGTTCTTTGTTTCATATTGACTTCCTTGACATCCTTAGGACTGTACTGTTTTCTGATCCTTTACTGGGCACTTGCTTCCGGAGTCCTGCGGTTTACTATATCTGTACCGTTTCTCCTCCAGGTATTGCTACAGAGCTTTCTGAGAAGTGTTGTGCGACACTTGTTGATGCCGGTGCTGTAGACATTCTGCTGAAGCACATCCCTCAACTTAACCGTGGGATCCCTGACCAGGAAGTCTTGAAGCAAGTCCTCTATACACTGCGGAACATTGCACGATTCCCAAATGTTCGACCAGTGTTAGCTAACAATCCACAGTTGGTTAACACTATTTTCCAGGAGCTGCTGCGGTAATTTCTCTCAGTATTGCGTTCATATTTTTTCGACTACTGTTAACTCCTAACTATCATTTTGGTTTTTCTGGTTAGTTAATTGCTTGCTCACTCACATGACATGATTACACAATAAGGACCGTGCCCAGCGCATTTTTGACATACTCAAAACAGAAGCTCCACTGAAACTAGTGTTCCGCTATAAAATTTCCCCATGTTTAAGTAGTTTGTCACTGCAGCCTCTGTCTTCCCAAAAGCCAAGTAGGTTGTCTGTATATATAAAATCCAACACACAAGTGTTCACATTCAACCTGCAAGATTGAGAACTCGTACAGTTTCAAAATTTGAACTTCAGTCGTCCTTTGTTCTGATTCGTGAGATGATATTTTCTCTGTCGTTGCCCTCAGGAACAAAACGGACATGTTTTTCATCGCATGTGAAATTTTGAAGAAGCTGTGCGAGTCGGAAGAAGGGCGCGGATTCGCCGGGGCCCTGGGGCACCACATAAGAAGGCTGGGCAGTATGGTGCAAGGCCTTGAGAAGAAGGTGGAGCTCGACAAGAGGTAAAGAGAGAACAGTAACATTCTTGGAAAAGTACTAGTGAAACAGAGTATAGCTAACTGGATCAGACTGTTTTTTGATTCACTGGCTTGACTAACGGCTTGGCTTGGCTTGTCTCTGCAAGAAATGGTCACACCGAAGCTCGTAAGGAGGACAATTTGCGGCGGCTCGGGGAGGCAGCGGCCCTCTACCATCTTCTCACCAATAAATAATGGCATACGGTGTGGTTTGTAGCCCTTGGGTTTCTGGAACCGGAAGTGATTGTAGTCCAAAGGTAGATCCTGTGGACAGACGTGATGGAACTTACTGTGTGCGCGTCAGTCGTGGTAGTATGTGGTAAACAGTCGGGGTTGTGGAACGGAGCATCAGCTTGATGTATGTGACAATGGTTCTATTTTCTTGACATTTTCTTCGTTGTGTTGCGTTTATCCTGTTACGACTATTGATCCGAGGCAGAAGTTAGAAACCGACTTGCGATTTCAATGTATGCTATTCTGGCATGAAAGCTTGACAAGATCTTATGGCTCTTGGGTGCTAGCACACCCTATATGCGCAAAATAATTTAGTACTCCTACTTGCATAAAAGTCGAAAAAATCTGAAACTTTTACGGTATCAAATATGATAAGTATTATACTTTCGCTCCCTCCATTCCAATGATAAGATGTGTATGCACCTCAAAAATTAACTTGCAGAGACAATTTCTCTTTTTCGGTATCAAATGGAGAGAGTATATGTATATAGTGTTTTGATTTATTTATTTTCGCCTGAAAAACTACCTCCTTTCCGGTTTATAGGATTCAATTAAAAACTCTCACCAACCAAAATAGATGATGTGTGATGAAATATCTTTTGTAGTTTGTAAAAGCAATCAATTAATGTGCTTGTTTTCCCCTAAGGCTGGTTGTAATGGAAGTATCATAGCTAGTATCATGCATGCCAACTAGGCAACTTTGATGAGGTGGCATAGAATTAAATGAAGTATGAGAGAGTTGAGTATCATATCATGACAAGTATCAATAAATGCTACACTAGTATGTGTCATGCATGGCAATAAATAAAGGCATCTATGATACTATCATATGATACTATGCATTAGGGAGGTAGTATCATACACTAGTATCATATGCATGATACTAACTTATGATACTACCCATTACAACCAGCCTAAGAATTGTGTTTACCAATGCATGAATGCATATTAAAATCTAAACATGCAATGAATGTATGAATGCATGAATGCATGAATGTATTGGTCAAATTTCTCTTAATCCTTGCATGCGATGAATTTTAATGCACATTAAAATCTAAACATGTGATAGGTAACAATCAAATTGAGACTTACAAATGGGAAACCTAAAATTTTGAGATAAGACCTATAAACTGGAAATAAGGGAGTATCATGGAAGTCATCCCTTGACGAATCTTTTTATACAAGTACAATACCATATTAGATTCCAAAAGAAATATGGATTTTTTTTACAATTACTAAATTATTTTTTGCATATAGGATTTGCTGGCACCCACGTTCACCACGGTATTTCTCAGTGAAGCACGGCCTAGTTTGATCAATCTATCGTTTTACCATACTTGCACCTGTTTCAGCAAATTTCAATCATTTCATTAACAAATAAGAATATATACCTTATGAGCTCAGTCATCAAATGCCAACTACTGAATTAGAATATCAAACAATTGTATCTGCCCGATACAGGGGCAATTCTGGCCCAAAAACGTTGCCAGTAAACATTACATTTGGGTCGATATCAATAATATACATACATAACAGCACAATGATCAATTGTACATATACACCATCTAGCGCTCTAGCTAGGCCCTAATTCATAACCTAATACTTCACCCTTCTTATCAACCACTGCCATCAGCTAGACAATCAACAACGTTCCTCAGGGGGACAGGGGGGGGGAGGCTTAGACACTCAACAATACAAGAGAAAAATTAGACTGCTAAGGTCAGTCTGCCATTCACTTGCCTCAGCTGGATTCAAGATTGAATGGCTGCAGCAGTTGAGCAGACTTTCGCCTTCGCTTTCCTTCAGGAGTCAATCTGACTGCTGCCTTAACTGAAACCTTGCCATTTTTAGGTGGCTGCTTCTTAGACGAATTTGGTTGTACCCGAGAGGGCTCGCCCTCTTCACCACAACTTCTTTGAGGGGACTTGACTCTCTTGCGTGCGAAACGTGCCTCCATCTCTGGTCTACGGTTGGGACCAATCAGCTTTACATGGAATGGATTCACAGCTGTGTAGCAAACCAAGTCATTTGTAGCTTGTCCTTTGTCCAGATCAACACTTCTGCCGTTCACCTAAAATAAGAGTGAAGCTCAGGGTCGTCTGGTGCCGCGTCAAAACACAACCGCAAAGATAAAGGGGGTTACCAGCTGGAGAAGGGCAGAGAATGTTCTTGCAACCTCATACTTTGGTTTGCTGCTAACAATCTCACTGAATGATGCAATCCCTGTATCAGTTCTTGACGAGAGTGTGTCAAGGATCTGCTCTCCATATAAACCAATATCAAAGGGTGGATTTCTATCCTGAAAAGGCATGAATTGTAGCACTCGTGAGTGTGAAGCAAGTTCATATCTGCAGAACAGTTAGCAGATCAATCATGCAACCAAACCTGCTCTTCCAAGGCAAGCTCTATTCGCTCTTTCCATGTTGAAACTCGTGCATCCAGCTCGGTTTGTTGTTCAGCCTCAGCTATGCTAGCAAGGAGAGCATCCTGTGAGAGTTATCGATGTTAGTATTGGAAGTTGAACAGCTAACATAAAATTCAAAACACAATCCAAAAGTAGCTAGCTATCAATCAGAATTCTGTTTCTCAAAACCAATATTTTGAAAAGTATTGTGCTTTGACGACATCTGCCAAGAAAAGTGTGGAAATGCCATGTGGTATCAGAAACCAGAAACCAGACAACCCATAGGACACAATGCCCTGGCTGAACAAACAGTGCCCTAAATGGCATGTGGTATAGGATAAAAGAAACATCTGAGATAATAGGAATATCTAAATGCCATTTGGTCTCATCGGATACAACAAGCACTTCAAGTCACGTCAGAGTGATGAAATACTGATGTATCAGAATAAATCAGTCATCACAAGAGCTAAATTTAGCAATTCATTGAATCTGTGACGGCAACCTGTAGCTGGCTTCGAGCATACCACATCTATTTGAGAAGACAAAAATGGCATGCCTTAACACCCGAATATATGAGAAGCGAAGACACATGAAGTAAATGCAAGACAGCAAATGTAGCATTTTCGTTGAACAAGTTTAGCACCAACATAGCAGCAAATTTCTGAATGGAATTTGTGTTAATCATGTTATTCTTTCAGACACATCATTCAAGAATATTAGCTATAAACTCCAATTATCATCAAACAAGATAAAGTTACAAAGAAAAGAACAAAATGGTTAGATGATATGTTAGCTAACCCCTATAACATGCTATTCCGAACAGCTTGACACTAGTGAACCTGGACATCTCATATATTTTGGCAACTTACATGGCGCAAGTTGCATGCGAATAAAAATAGAGGAAAGTTCATGCATCTACGCAAAATTTGAAAGGGAATGGAGCTATTAGTGGTCAGTATGACTTACCAGATGTGATCGACACAAATCATCAAGGCTTTTATGTCCATCCATGCTGTCCTGTGTAACTCGAACCACGTCATCATCGATCTAAACAGACGTATAGTAAGCAGATGTCAGCCAATTGTTAGGTCAGTGAAGACAGCGATCAACTAATAGAAAGCTAAAGAAAATCAACCTTATCCGAGTAACTTGGCATGTCATCATCAATATCCATGTCAACATATGGATCATTCGGGGTGTCTGGCCCATCAATATCATCAAAATTATTGGTCTGTTTGTCATCCTTCAAATCTCCAGATGTATGGCAATTTACTTCACCAGTTTCAAATGACTCTCTAAGCTGCAGCATGAATGGGTTGCAACAAGTTACTACGTGAACATATCTGACGTACCTAATCAAAATAGCACATTTTTGTAACAATGCTGAGCACCTTTTCATAAAGAGGAACTGACTGGGAGACATCAGGTTTTTCCTGCTGAGACATTTGTACTTCAAAATATTTTGTTAGTTCAGGACTAACAACACCATCCATTTTCGCCACAGGAAAGATAGATGCAAGGTTTTTCTTCTTTGGAGCGCCAATAACTTGCCTTGAAAAAGCTTTTACTGTTCCAAACAGATCAAGAAAGAAGGTTCAATGTATAGTTAGTGGAGATAATATACAAGGAAATAAAACATCCTTGTAGAGGAAACAACAGTTTCCAATACCTCTCTTGTAAGGCTTGATCTTTAGGTTGCTAGGTTCATGCGGATCCAAAGATTTATATGGATCCTCATCATCAGAATCATCCCCAAGATCTGGGCACCCAGGGTCTTCATCATCTGGTGGGGGCATGATGATAGGAGAATTGTGGTCAACAGGATGATGAGGCCAGCTATCTTCTTGACTTAGATCTGCTATCATTTCATGAGATTGCTCGCTGTCCTGAGTTGGATCTATATTTTCATCTCGGGCTTTCCCTGGAGTTCGTCTACGAGCAGTACCCCCTGATCTTACATTTGGGGAAGTGAAGACACTGTTTCGGGCTTTCCCAGGAGTTCGTCTATGAGCCAAAATATCTTCTTTGCATGATTTTTTTCCTTGCAAAAATTCAAAAACAGCTGGTGCGTCACATGGATCCAGCAGGAGGAAATCTCCGTAGAAACCACATGTTGCTAACTGCAATAAAGAAACAACTAGACTAGTTTAGTACGGCAGTACATGCTACCAGTCTCAGTTGCAATTAAAGAAATGCAGGATTACCAAATATGAATCCAGCTCGCTTGCTTCGCTATCGACACAGTCTCCTTCAAACACTAGAAGATTTGCTGGTGGCCTCACAATTTTTCTTCGCAGATCATCCTGGTCAAGGTTGTTATCCAAAGTGGTCCTTGTTTCCGCTGGCAATTTAGAAGGGGCGATATATGCTTAGTTTCATGTCATTTAAAGTAAACATATGACTGGTAGAACCGCAGAAGGTCCACTTACCTGGGACATCATCTAAACCCATAAACATATCATCTTCTTTGTTGGCAGTAGTGCTAGGACCATTTTCGTTAGCTTCAGCAGATCCCTTTTCTTGTTGATCTTGCCTGGTATAGTTCAAATGTTAGACTATTCGCAAAAAATGCACTAGGGTGGTCAAAGAGGAATTTGCAGCCCATAATTTGGCAACCGTCCAAACAAGGGCCGATGTTTCAGACACAAACCAGATATATAAAGATAATCTGAAAGCACAAACTCTACTACGGTTTATATCTAGCAGACACCAATAGTTGCTTCTGCACTGTTAATTTCGACATAGTTAATTAGTTTAGAAATTCTATAGCTCCCTAAATCAGGGCCCTTATTGTTAACCTGACATGTCACGCTCCGAAATAAGATGTGCAAGAAAGCTATAGTTGCCAGCAGATATGTCACTGTCTGGCAGTTTGAGGCCCATTTCATTTAAGATGTGCAACGTCCAAGTCTCAACAAGGTAGCATGACAAAGCTGATATATCCTTACTTATTTTGCGAGAGAAATTCCAGCGCATGTAGCACCAACGAGTACAGGTACTCCACCTTGCGGCTGTAAACTTGAACTGAACCTTGGAGCAATAGCGCAGCTGCACATGAAGTGGGCACATATTACTAGCGCAGTAGAAGGGTTTACAAGAAGAAAGGAACTTTCTTTCAGTACAAAATCTCTGATTTAATTAGCATGGGTCTCAAGAAGCCTTCGCAAAGAAGAAGAAGAAGAAGAAAATGAGTTGCAGGTTTTGTAAGCACCTGGGGAAGAACCACAAAATCCACCGAAAAGAAGCTACTTCGTTAAAGCTTATTCGAGCAAAATAATAAAACCACCCAAAAAGCACACAAATTCCAACTATTAGTCTTTCTACCCTCCCAATTTTCAAACAAATCCTAGCACACTGCGCCACCCGTAAAAGAAAGCCCACGCCTTCGCCGCAAGAAACACGGTTACCATCCACACAGCCATACCTTCGGCGAAGTTGAAGCTGTGGGCCCCGTCTTCGGCGGAGATCTCGCCTGAGCAGATCTTGAGGAGGTACTCCTCGAGGCTCTTGGCGACGTCCACCTCCCAGTTCGACTCCGGGTCCCGGTTCGCCTGCAGTATCGGGAACCTCCCCCCGCTCGTGCTCCCCTCACCACCGGCGCCGCCGCTGCCGTCCTCCATGACTCCCCCTCAGACAACGAAGCTACTGGGCGGGAAGAGGTATTCTTGCGGGATGGTGGCTCGGGATCCAATGGGCGTGGACCGCGGGCGGTGAGGGTGCTTGGAAGTGGAAGCGGGAAGGGGATGGGGGGAGGAAGCAAGGGGGCTAGGGTTGGAAGAGGATTGGGGAATTTTCGGATTTCGGAGGTCTCCGCTCGATGGAATTTGTGACGGCGGGATCTGAGTTTCGGTGAAGGGCCGTTTCGCAGTTTTGGAAACAATCCAGTAGTGTGGGGATAAAGTGAACAGCCGATGTTTTGCGACAAAACCCCCTGGTTTTTGCACTATCGTGATGTCAACCGTATTCACCGTCGTTTAGAGTGTTACACTCTTATATTACTTTACATAGGGAGTATATAGTTCAAAACATCCATCAGACACAATAAGCGTCGGGCAAGGAGCGCCCGCTCGCCTGATCCACGCGTCTATTTTACTATGTCGAAGTTTACTGTATCGAACGGGCGAAGACATAAAAAAGAAACGAGTGCTTCTTTCCTCGCACAGATTTTCTTCCTAGCTAGGGTTACCGCCGCCGCCCTCCCCCGCGCTCATGGCCTCTCCTTCTTCGTCCCCGGCTCCATCTCCTCCAGGCCCTGCCTGCACTCCGCCCATTTCTCCTCATTGGCACTGAACTAGCATTGGAGGAGCAGCAGCGGCCGACTGTGGATGAGATCGGCACGTCACGGGAGCGGACACGGTGGCCGTCACGGGCAGAGCAAGGCGAAGCCGGCGCGGCGGCTGGGCAATCTGGAGACTCAAGGGCGGTGGTGCCTGATATGGGTGGGCGCGACCTGCGCGAGTTGGATGCGAAGTGGTGGCGTTGACAAGGATGCCGTCACATATCGGCGATGGAGGTGCTCGAGGTGGAGCTTCTTCTCGGGACGCCATGGAGATCGTGAAGGTGTGCCCCCACTCCACCTCCCCCTGTCTGCGTTTGCTAGGAGCGAGTCCACTGCCCACGCCCGACCTCGCCGCCAGACCGCATCTTGGCGGAGGTCCCACCGTAGGCGTCCATCTCCTCTACCGATGCAGGGTACCATCACATACATCCCCACCCGAGAGCGCTCTAATCCGCTCGACGAAAATGCTCACCACAGTTGCAGTTGCAGGCGCAGAAGCCACTGTCCCATACCAAGGACGTGTAGGCATGTTTTGGATTATGATCGTGAAAGGTAGACAATTATGGTCTGCAATATTTTTAACCAAAATACTGAACATGTTCTGATTTTACTTGGAGATTGATGTGGGCATTCATGTTATTGAATAATTTTTTGGAAACGGAAAGCTGAAGGGTTGAATGTTTTTCCATTAACATTCTGCATGTGCTGCTATAGATTGGTCATTACAACTTGATGAAGGCCTCAACCATTGGATGCACAAAATTGTGGAGCTTAAGATTCGCCACCCTCGTTTCAATCCCAATGGTGAGCACTTTGCTTTTGTTTCTCTACCTCAAGATGCAATAGTTCTTACTGTACTGCTTGGATTGTTCCCTTATTATAGACAGTACTGTTACTATATTTTCTCATGCATGAGTGTTTGTTTAACATGAATAAGCCTTTGAAGTTGTTATATGGTAATATGGTGATAGGTTGGAAAGTTTGATCACTAAGGACTGGGGATTACTATCACGGGCTATTATTCCTCTTGCTGGTGCCTCCACTCAAAGCTGTACATCCGTCAATCCATGCACAACCGTATATCTAAGTTTGCATGTTCATTCAGAAGACTGTGTTATTTTTTATTTAGGGTTCAACCTTCCAATATACAGTTTTGGCTCGGTAATTTGAGCTTCTGTTGTGCAACCGGATCATGATAGTCATCTAGACCAGCAGCTGCATTTTATTTTATTATTTTTTTAGAAACTGACACACTTGCCTTTGTGGATTAAACCGGTGGTCTGATTAAATGATAAATTGATTATAAAGATATTTTTTTCTTTGATTGTTACATGAGAAAATGAATGAACATGTAATTGCTATCCAGATTAGTCAAGCCATCTTACAAATAACTATTGGATACATTACTGATATTTTTGTGATGGGTGCCCATTTATGGTCCTTTTTTCCTTGTTCTTGTTGTACACACTATAGATCAGTTTCACGAATTTCTGATATGATCGCTTCAATGATGATTTCTGCACTGATGGTGCACTTGCCTTTGGAATTAACACTACAAAAAATACACTTCCGTGATGATACGTGTTTGTCACAGTAAGTCGCATTTTTTGTCATGCATGTACATCCATGATAAATTTATGACAGAATTTAGATAGTCATACATGTGTTGTCGTAGAAGTGTTCCATGACATTACCAAAATTATCATCACGGAAGTGTCCACTTCCATGACGATAAATCGCGTCCACGAAGTGTTTTGTCAAGGGTGACCGACACGTGGCATCCACCGTAAGGGAACGCCGTTAAGCTATCGGGTCGGGTTTTGGATCCGATAACCCGTTAACAACCCCGACCAATGGGGATTTTCCACGTGTAAAATCATCATTGGCTGGAGGAAACACGTGTCGGCTCACCGTTGGGACAAATGTCATCCGTTCATTGGACCGAAGTCGCCTATGATACGGCGACACGTGGCACGACCCAACAGATGCCCATTCATGTGAAAGGCCGGCCCGTTTGACTTGGTCAAAAGGTGGCGGCCCGGCCTACGGTAATCCTGTTAACGACATGTTCCCATATAGCCCATTTACAGCCCGCTAACCCAGGGCCCGTTACGCCCTATCCAAATTAGGCCCAGTAGCGTCATCTGGGCCGTCCCGTATGATTCAGCCAATTTTAACTTCCGGCCCATGTGTGGCCCATGACTTCTTTCGGCCCATATGAGGACCTTTGTAACGCTTGGCCCATTAACGGCCGTGGTGAACCGCCCGTAATGAACAAAGGTATCACTTTATACCCATTAACGGCCCGTTATTCCATTGGGTCGTTTCCAGCCCAAGTTATCTTTTGGCCTTCTTAGGGCCCATTGATTCTTGGGCTCATTTGCAGCATTCGGTTACATACGGCCCATTATTGTCATTTTCTGCTTGTGGGCCAAATTCAGCCCGTCGTTACTGATCGGCCCGCTTATGCGGACCGTTAATACGTCGGGCCGTTTTCATGTCAAAAAAACCCGTTGTGCTGTTTTCATAGAGTTATCAAATATGGCCTATTAACGGTCCGTTATGGTCCACGAATAGTACGGCCTATGATTGGCGAAATTGATACGCCCCATAGAAGGCCCATGGATCCTACGACCCGTATGAGGCCCATGGATAGTACGGCCCGTAGAAGGCCCATGGATCGTACGGCCCGTAGAAGGCCCATGGACCCTAAGGCCCGTACAGAAGGCCGATGGATCCTACGGCCAGTATAGAAGCCCAATGGATCCTACTACGGACGAAGGCCCATGGATCATACGACTGCAGGGAGGCCCATGGTTACAACAAATTGCAGGTGTGTTGCCATGATTATTTTGGCCTAGTTACCAAAAATAGGCTATTGTGGCCACTAGAAAACACGTAAAAAGAACTGCAGTGACTACAAGCAAACAACTAAACAAGACAATAAGGAAATAAATAAGCAAGCAATTAACGCTAGCCTATTACCGCTATTACACATATTACATCCATCGAGCATCAAAGTTCGCCACGGTGCAAATATAGGGAACAAAGCAACATATTACATACATTGGCCGTCAAAATTGGCCACCTGTGCAAATAAACGCGGCAAAGAAAACAAGAGCATAATGAAACAACTTCGAAGAGCTCAAGAGCGTTATCCCGGGTATCCACCATGCCGGCAATAAGCTTAGCAAGCTGATTAGCTTTGTCCTGTTTGGCGCTAAAATCCTCCAACGCTTGTTGTTGCACGGAAAGTATGCATCTGAATGCTCCAGGACTTCATGATCCTTCCGCTTCTTGTCGCAAAGACAACTGATCGATGTCTTTCAACTTGTAGTTGAGACTCAAGAAACCGAACTGATTCAGACGGTGAGTTTGAATAGCTTGTGCAAGCGGTAGTGGCGATAACTTTCGAACACTAAACCAAGACAGACTTTGGGGTTGTCTCATTGTCTTCAACATAGTCTTCCTTAGTTGTTTTATCACTTTGTTGAGACCAACAAGGATGTGTCACTATCACGAACCTTATCTCGCATTACTTCCTTTACCATTGCTTAATAAGGCACTCTTCCCCAATATTCTGTCAGCATACTAAAAGAAGAAACAAGCAGACACATAACAAGTTTAGTATGTACTAGTATATGAAACTCATTTCGGTGAACCAGTTCATTAGTAAGGTGGACAGGATTAAACTACCAAGTCTTCTATTGCCAAGTACTAGTACATAATAAAAGCATCAAACAAACATATATCTATGTCCTATGTTCACCGCATTGTCTTGCCAAATCAAAATAGAGACACGGTTCAAATCATATCAGTTCAAGACAAAGAGGCAGTGAAAGAATACAAAGCGTGGGAAACTACACGGCACAACAAGATTTCAGATGGGTACCACGGGTCTACATGTACAACAACACTATTGGCTCTGTTGTGATGCTAGTAATGTGCATGATATGAAAGTCAACTATATACACAATTGAAATTGAAATCAAAAGCTATTGATAAGAGCAAACTGTTAAAGAAACATGCGTGAACAAACCTCTTTGTGCCATTGGAGTTTCGATTGGATCCTTCAATTTTAAAATATGTTTGTATCAAGAAATACGGTGATACAAGAGCAAAGCAATCATAGTTAAAAAGGCGGCGCCTAAGCGGCGCTTAAGCGCGCTTTAGGCTCTAGGCGTTGGCAAAACGCATTGCGCATAACTACGCATAATCTGTGCATAACTGCGCATGAGCATGCGCTTTGGTCAGTAAAGCGCAAGGCGGTAGCAAAACGCACAATTAACGCCTAGCGCTTTTTTGAACTATGATAGGAATGGAATCTTAAATTAAAACAGTTGTTCTTCAGGTTTAGGCACTTGTTCTACATGAACAGAGTACAGTAAAATGCAAGAATAAAATACTTACAAATAGAAAATGAGCTCATAGACCTTACCACATTCTTGGTTCGGGACCAAGATGAACAAGGCGTTCCTCAAATATGGTCCAAGAATGTGTCTTAGGAGAACGTAAGATAATTTGATGAGTTTCTTAGCCGGTGAAGTTCGTTTTCTTCAAGTAATTCCGATACAGCCACCAAGCATTCTTGAAGATAGCAAAGGTATTAGCACAGGAAACCTCATCCTGAGTTTCCAAATCGGTCCTACTCTATAGAGAAAAATGGGAAATTTTGTTGTATTATAACCATCATGGAGGTAGGATGTATGGGACGAAGCAAAGTAATTGTCATGAATAACATTACTTACACATAACTCGGACAAACACCGTGAATCGGCATTTTCCTTCATCTTCAAGATAATATTTCCAAGATGGGAAGATACGCATACGATTTAACAACATCAAATGTGATAGATGCTAAACCACGATCGGGTGGTTGTGCTTCCTCCACAGGAATAGGCGTACTAACTGGTGGAGTTGGGGTTCGACGTGATAGTATTGGCCCTTTGGACACTGGAGCTGCCTTACTAACTGCTCTTGTTTGGAAGCTCTGTGGTGGAGATGGTGTTGTGTCAACAGGAACTGGGTTACTATCGGCTGGGGTTGGGGTTAGATTGGGTGAAGCTGGTTCTCTGTCGATCGCAAAGAAGGGTACAATCTGCGAGAGTTTGGGTTATGTGTGGTAGGGCTGGTTCTTGTGCATGTACAACCGGGTGCTATCTCCACCAGGAGGTAGCACTGCTTTATTTGAAGACCGTGTTTTTATTCCGCTTAGATACTGCATCACCCGCTCCAATTAAAATGGCTGATAAACAGGAAACATAGTTGAATGTCTGAGACATTGTATGAGAGACATATGCAATAGATAGTGTGGAAAAAAGAGGGCATGAAATAGTTGACATGTATATTTTTTAACTAAAACGGATAGCATGACATAATTTCACATATATGATGTCTATCTAAACTGGATAGCATAGCATAACATAATTCAAAGATATGATGAATAACTAAACAGGATCGCATGACATAATTCACCTACATGTTATCTAAGTAATCAGGATCACATCATTTAATTCACATATGTGATTTATATGCTAAACAGAGGGCATTCGATATGATGTCTGAACTAAGAACATGGTGTTCAATTTGTGTATATGATGTCTAAACTATGCAATGCAAGACACCGTATGCATGATATGAGCAAGTAACTGCGTGCCAAGTTAGAGCATACATCTCGGTGGGGGAATAGGACTGGTCATCTATCTACGAATCCATCTCTAAGGAGCTATCGGGACCCAACAAGAGATCTCGCTTGACTGTGTAGCATGCGCTTTGAAGGCCTTGTTTTCACTCCAGATTTTTCCATCTCCCACCCAAATGGCTGATTCACAGGAAGAGTAGTTTAATGTACAAACATTGTCGACAAATGGAAATGTAATGAAGAAAAGGATGGGCAAGATATCATTCAAATATATGATGCCCGGTTAAACAGGATGGCATTGCACATTTCACATATATTATGGTGGCTAAAAGACATGAGATCGCATAATTCCCATATATGATATAGAAACTAAACAGTGACATTCTGAACATGTCTAAATCTAAGCGGATGACATATATGATGTCAAAAGTAGGCACCAAGAAGGCAACATATGCATGATATGACTAACATCATCATGCCAAGGTAGAGCAAACACCTTGGGGGTAAATAGGAGTGGTCGTGGCGTCTGAATCCGCCTCGAACAGAGATATCTTCCTCTCGATTACAACTGGAGAGGGGTGGGGAGGTTTGCCATTGAACCCACCATGGAGCGATGTCTGCATGACATTGTATTGCCGCATAAAACTCTTCTCTTTTTCTCTACATGTTCGGCATGATTGTGTACAATATCGACATGCATACGAAAAAAATATGGTGAGATTATGTAAGGAGAGCATGCAGAAATTTAGAGTGATGGTAACAACCAGTGGATCGACGTTTTTCCGTTGAACCAA
The DNA here is from genome assembly GCA_021605145.1 of Aegilops bicornis. Lineage (NCBI taxonomy): Eukaryota > Viridiplantae > Streptophyta > Magnoliopsida > Poales > Poaceae > Aegilops > Aegilops bicornis. The sequence continues at coordinate 286,271,276 of CM038670.1, forward strand.
AATAGCCCTAATGGATCGACGTGAATGTATAGTAATAAGTGATGCAACAAGTGTACAACCTCTTTGTCGTATCCGTGTCGACCTCAGCATCATTGGGTTGGTCATTTGAAGCGGTTGAGGCAGAGGTGGTTGTCGGAGGTGTGGAGGAAGATCCGAGGAATCAGTAGGCGGCGTCCGAGCCTTTGCTCTGTTGTGATGGATCGTTACGTCGTTGGAGCAGCTCCGGTGAGCCGTAAGACGTCGAGGTCAAGCAACACAAGATGTACATCGTCAATCTCAAGTGGGATTCTAATAGCATCTCCAATAGATGATGTAAAATGAATGTAAAATTAACATCACCAAAAACCACTGACTACAACAGATGAGGTAAAACTGTTGACTCAAATTAACTGTCAAACTGAAATTCTTGTGGAATCAATGCTACTCACAAAACTGAACGCAATGGTAGCAGAGAGGCACTTGACATGAAGTTTAGGGAGGGCTGCAGTTCATCTTCAACTTTGCACCCCGAGCCGCCACCACCATCGGCCGAACTGCCTGACCCAGCGCCTCGCCACCGAAACAACTTCGCCACCGCCGCCCGACCAGCCCTCTAGGCCCCCGCTCCCCACCTGAACCCTAAGATAGATAGTGGGGTACCTCTCCGTGAGCCCCGTCCCCCCACTGCGGGTGGTTCTTCCTTAACTCCGGCGAGCCCCCAGCCTCAAAAATCGATGACCCAAAAGTCGATTCAGTCGATCAAGTGTGGCTTAATCGAGCAGAGCAAGAAGACGAAGCGAGGGGGAGAGCAACAGCAGCAGCTGGGCGAGCGAGCGATCGAGCAAGAGCCGGAGCAGCAGCAGCAGCAGATCCGGCTGGTATGGACGCCGCCGCCGAAGGGGCCTCGCACTAGGGGAGAGCCGTCATGGAGATGTCTCCCATGGCGCCAGCTTCAAGGTAGCCGCTCCATGGGGGTGCGGGATGGAGCACCGTCGGCGCCGCGAGGTCGAGTTAAGGAGAAGGTGCGATGCGATGAGTGTACAACCTCTTTGGTGGCGCCGAGTAGGCCTCGGCTTCATCCGAGGAGTCGGTGAGGATGATGCGGTTCCGGTGGAGCAGGTTAAGGCGGCGCTATGGGGATGGAGCAGCCGCGATAGACGAGGCGATCATCGGAGCAGCTCCTCGAGGTGGAGGAACGGGCGGCTGAACCGGCGGGACGGCGAGATGGACGACGGATCCTCATCCGGGGAGGTGGACGAGGGACGTCGAGCTGTTGCGGTGGACGACGTCGTCGAGGAAGAGGCTCCGGCTGGGCAGTGGTGACGTGGCGGATGGAGGAGGGTGGGGTTTCGCGGCTGGAGCGGAGAGGTTATGGCGGCTTGGGATTTCGAATGGTGAAAAGGGGGCGATGAGAGGGGGTGAAGCATGACTTAGGGACGCGCTTGTCCAAAATGTAGGGTGTGTTACAAAAGTACCCCCCACCGATTTGAACTAGCGGCCCTTTCGGCTCAGGGTTAGAAGGGGGTTTCGCGTGTCGGGATTTGGCGGTGGAGGGAGTTTTCGCGCGCGTTGTAATTTCGGGATAGCAAGGCGCGGGTTGTGAAGGCGCCAGTTTTGGGAGCATGATATCTGAATTTTCGGGATATAACAAGACGCGGGTTGAATTTTAGGGACAAGCCTAATGTGTAGTAATATTGTACTTGTACGTACCAAATCAATTCGCACTTCCCTCAACCAAAAAGAAAACGAAAAAAATAAAACTATTCACACCACACAAAGAGAGAGTCTTGCCCCTCCTTCCATCTATATAGGGCCTAATGCGTTTTTCGATGCTAACTTTGACCAAATATTAGAGCAATGATATATGCCATACAACTTACACAAAGCACACCGTTAACTTTGTCTGTGAAAGGTTCTTTCAATGATATAATTTTCACATTGTGCATGTCATGTACTATTAATCTTGTCAATAGTCAAAGGCGGTCTTAAAATTCTCATTACGCCCTATATAGATGGAAGGAGGGAGTATGAATCCATGTTATGTCCGATTAAATTTTTTAAGCTTCTTTGTATAATGCATGTAACCTACTCATACCAACGTTTTAGTGCATTCCAAATGTCTATACTACCACTGCAATTCGAACTAAATTTGAATTCGTTTCTCTATTTCAATAAGAATCTACAATCATGATTGTTGCCAACTTCAACCATCATAGTTTCCTTGTTATCCGCCAGATATAAATCGGACGGCCTAATGCAGGATGGCAGGCACACCATCAGTAACAACTCCATTTTTTATAAGAGTAGAGATAAAATATATTAAATGTAATATAACATGTTCATAAACACACCATGTGTATCACTGTTATATATATTCACACATGCGTCGGTTTAAAACACTATGATAAATTCTTCAAATATCCGAATTTGCTTTTTATAATGAAGTATATATGATCTCTATTCGTCTTTTACACCCACACAACCCTCTTATCTTTGTAGCTAGCGCTAACTTTCTCTTGTGCATGCACAAGCCCGCATCCCTCTCACCCTCCCTCAACATTCTCTAGCTCCATCGCGCAAATTCGTCTTTTCACTTTACGTCGTTCACCCATGGTGTGTGTAGGCCCCCCAGCTCTTTCTTTACGGCACACATCGATCGATATGCCTCTCTAGCCAGGTGTGCCTAGCACAAACACAAGCTTCCCTTCTTCTCTTGTCACCGTCCATGCCTCACTCCCACCACTCTTTTCATCGTTCTCGTACTCACACTCCTCCCTCATTGGATATAGTATGCCTCTCGTACCACCTCCTACATGCATCCCTCTCTCTATCCTTCTCCTCGTGCCTCATTTGCTTCTAACACACACATGCATGTATACCGATCGATCTCCCAACATATACCTAGATCGACTTTAATTACCCCCCCCCCCATCGATCGACGTACCTCACAAGTTATGTCTCTCCTTTCTCTAAAAAAGGGTGATTGATCTTCCTATGTAGTTATGTCTGCTACCACAGCCACATTGTCCCCCTCATCATTCGTGCATGCCTCTGACCCGCCTTTCACACGCACGCGTACGCATGACAACAAGCAGCCATCTCCTCTCTTATTGATATTGCGGGCGTTCCCTCCGTTTGTCTAGCAAGCCTATCCCACCATTTGTTAGAAGCAACTCCACTACCACCCCTCCAACACTCTAGCTTTGTCTCTCTCCCAACCTTATTCCTCTCCTGCACATATGCATGGATGCCGATCGATCTCCCTTAATACATGAGGCAGATCGATCTCCTTAATACATGAGGTAGGCCTCTCTCCTCCTCCACACATATACCAGCCATTGTACCTCTATAGTTAGTTGGGCCTCCCTCTTCCCCCAACACACACCGATAGTCGAGCGCTGCAGGTAGGTATCCATGCCATAGAGACAACTGCACATGTCTCCTCTCACGTTCCAAAGAGGGACAGCCCACTCTATATCTTTGACGTGGGCACACACAAATTCGATGGCACTCTTTATCGATCACAGCATACACACACATCATCCCTCTTTTCGATTCTATGGACACCTCAAGCCAATGATACCTCCACTCTCTTCTCGTGGATCGCCTCTATATATATGTTATATCCAGGACTCTATTTCACACACATTGCATATGTTACATTTTTGATTGACCCCCCCAAAAAACTCTCAAGAACCCACACACTATATCTCTCTAGGTTTGTATCTCTCTCACACAACCCCACGTAGGTGGTGTACGATACAAGAAGAGAATAGGTGCACCGTGCACGTAGTCACGCCGTGCCCAGCCACACCTGCGGGTACACGGTGGAGCTCATTTCTTTACGAAATGGCAGCCCACGTGCTAATTTGAACGCTCAGTGGCGGTTGTTTACCTAGGGAGGTCGTGGTACCACGCATGTACGAAACAAAGTTCGACTTGACGCGTTGCCACGTTATTTTTAAATAAAGTTATAGCGGCTCAATGGCACGTGCATACGAATATAAAACGATTTTATGGAGAAAAGGTAGTCCGCTCACTATATACAATGGAGCCTTGCGTGCCTGGTTTGTCGCTCTTCAGAGTATCTTACACAAGGCTGCGGTGGCCTCTCTCTCTCATCGTTGGTCACTGATCCGGCCGCATCCCGTCCGCGGGGGGAAAGGGAGTGCGGTGGCCTCTCTCTCTCTCTCACTGTTGGTCACTGATCCGGCCGCATCCCGTCTGCCGGGGGAAAGGGAGGAAGTGCATCGTTTCTCCGTTCGACGGCGCCGAGGCAGCACGTCCCGATCTGCGGTACACGCCGTTCTCTCTGACCAAGCTCCGGTGCGGTGGCCTACGCCACCGTCGCAGATTCCGCTTCGCCGCCGCTCACCTAGTTACATCCCGGCGACCTCCGTGTATCCCCTTGGCCTTGCTCCATCGCCTGCCTTCCCACGTCGCTGCATGTGGATCTTCCATAGTTCTTTGCCCAAAACGTAGCTCGGCCCAAATAGATTTTCCATATTGCATTCTCGTCCTCACACCGCTTTTAGACAAACACAACCGTGTTGTTATCTTCCCTTAGGGCAAGGAATATGCTTCTTTTTTCGTCGCATGTGTCATCAACTGTTATTGGCGATAATTGTTTCCTTTCTACCTCTTTTTTGCAAACAGGGGCTATCCATTTCAACTCGTTGCTATTGCGACCTTTTGGTGAACTGCACAAATCACTTTTTCTTAAGAGTGTTTTGTGCGGTTGTACTAAAATGTCACACGGCAACGTCTCTACATTTTAGTGCGTTGCACAAAGGGAGATTGGTTTTGCTCTATCCTCCTCATCCAACTCCGAGCCTAATCTTCTCCAACTAGTTAGTCTTAAGAGAGACGGCAAAGGTGACCGGCTTCTATTTGTGTGTTTATTGTTTCATCAGCAGTCCTCTATTATCGTAATCACACTTAATATCTTTGGAACAGGGGACGCCAGCTCTATTTTAGTGGAACTACACAAAATGATCGGAATGTTGCATGCTCCAGACAGCTACTTTTTCTCCCAACATGCCTTGTTGATTTAGACAGAGCTGGGGGGACGTTGCTGCCAATGAAAGCATGGATCAATTTTAATTTAACACCTTCTCACAACTCTGTCTTCGGTTGTGATGTAATTATTAGCTCGATCTGCTAATAATTGACATGCATTAGCAAGGAAGTTAGTTTTTATTGTTTCCGAAAAGAGCATCGATGGCAAGACACGCTAAATGTAAGTAAAAGCTCACACCATTGTACAATTTCATGTCATTGGAAAATTATTTGTATAGTACGTCAATTATGTAAACAAATGATGGAAGCTTGATAGCATTGCCGTAAGCCTCTTCATCATCCGGGTCCATGTGCCATGCACAAAATTATACTCCTTCGCTCCTAAATATTTGACTTTTACAAATTTCAAACGGGCATATTTTAGAGTGTAGATTCACTCATTTTGCTTCAGTATGTGTACTCCTCCGTTCCTAAATATTCTATTCGTCTTTCTAGAGATTTCAACAAGTGACTACATACGGAGAAAAATGAGTGAATCTACACTCTAAAATATGTATATATACATCCGTATGTGCCGATCCATTTGAAATCTCTAAAAGACAAATATTTGAGTAGTCACTCGTTGAAATCTCTAGAAAGACAAATATACTCCGGAGTATATTGAAGAACCGAGGGGTAGTGCACAACCGCATGGGAGACTCAGCCCGGTCGTTATACGCGCATTAATAATGAGTAATGAGCAGTCAAATCATAAGCCCCACCTTTCTCACTGTAAGTTGCTCTGAAGAAGCAACCATCAATACGCTCTTCTTTGAATCCGCTCATACTACTCCATCCGTCACTGTTTATACAACGTGCTAAAGAAAAAAGAAAAAAAAATCTGCGGGACCAAGGCGACTAGCGACCGGCCTGAAAAATAGCATTGGTAGTTATAGCACGGCGTACACACATGCATGCAGTGCTTCCATCCCGGGTACACACATGCATGCACTTACTCCACTCCATAGTAGTAGTACAGTACATGGATAGAAAATTGTGGACTTGATTGCGGTTACCACGCCCTAATTAATTGAGCATTAAACCAAACACGTCTAAAGTCTCTCTGGTGGTGGAAATGCATTGAGAGAAATGCATCATAATGAAGCGCGTCCTATAAACTGTGACGGAGGGAGGAGTAGTATGAAGGTGCAAAACCAGAAATGCCAGCGTATGGTGAGTCGGTCAAAGCACCTCCTCTTGGCATATCACTGACATGTGGGACAGGAGTGTGAGCAAACCGATCTCAATTGACGGCAAAGAGCCAACCCGCCGTTCCTTGAGAGAGACGAGGAGCGAGAACACACAGACGGGCTCGCACAGAGGCCAAGATATATTCGAGCATGGTTGGTTGATTGATATCATTCATTACATGTTGGGCTGCCGTTTTACGCCCTTCTCTAGAATAAGGCCTCCTTTGGTTTTTAGGAATTTTGTAGGAACTCTATAGGATAGGATTTGCAAAGGAAAAATTCCTTTGAAGCCCTTTGGTTTATAGGAATGGATTTCTATTCCTATGTAGGATAGGAAACGATCCTTCACATTTTGGAGGAAAAAAACATTAGCCTAGAATGAATGGAAAAATTCCTATCCTATACACTAAATAACATCTCTTTCTCTGTAGGAATTGAGATGCATGTCATCTCACTTCCTATGATTTTCCTATTCCTATAAAATTCCTATCCTATGAACCAAAGGAGGCCTAAACGTGTACTTTATCAGAGATATAAAAAATAAGAATACAGACACTCCTCCATGCGGTTCTAGTAGTAGTACTACTCGTACTACTGCGCTTGGCTCTTCGCCTCTTCGTGAAGTCAAACAAGGTACTCCGCATGTTGGGTACTACAGTGTATGCCTCTGACAATCTGACACCGAATGGACTGATGCATGTCCACCAAGGGTAGGTTGCATTAGTCAAAAGGTGTAAGCGAGCTTCACCTTGTCCTGCAAGCTTCTCCTTGTTCTGCGAGTTGGCGGGACACACCAAAAAGTAGTGCTAGTCCATACTCCCTCCTTTCCGGCTAATATGGCTTAATCTTTTTTGCGGGTAAATGAGAGAGCTTTATTCATATATAAGCATTCTTAGGATGGTCAACCAAAACATTGGTCACTAGGAAGCGAGGTACCCTGCAAAAAAAGAAGTAGGAAGCGAGGTGTTTCATCAAGCCAGTGATAACCCACAAGTATAGGGGATCAATTGTAGCCTCTTTCGATAAGTAAGAGTGTCGAACCCAACGAGGAGCTAAAGGTAGAACAAATATTCCCTCAAGTTCTATCGACCACCGATACAACTCTACGCACGCTTGACGTTCGCTTTACCTAGAACAAGTATGAAACTAGAAGTACTTTGTAGGTGTTGTTGTATAGGCTTGCAAGAAAGTAAAGAGCGAGTAAATAAAAGCTAGGGGCTGTTAAGATAAAGACACAACTAAATTAGTTTTAGTAAAGAGCTTGTTGTTACGAGAAAGTTATTTGTCCCTAGGCAATCGATAACTAGACCGGTAATCATTATTGCAATTTTATTTGAGGGAGAGGCATAAGCTAACATACTTTCTCTACTTGGATCATATGCACTTATGATTGGAACTCTAGCAAGCATCCGCAACTACTAAAGATTCATTAAGGTAAAACCCAACCATAGCATTAAAGTATCAAGTCCTCTTTATCCCATACGCAAACAACCTACTTACTCGGGTCTGTGCTTCTGTCACTCACGCCACCCACCATAAGCAAATCATGAACATATTGCAAACCCTACAGCGGGAATCCCTCACGCTTGCGCGACACGGAGAGCACCATAGGACAGCACCAAGAATAAAACATGCAACTCAAACCAATCTTGATCATCAAATAGCCATTGGGACAAAACGGATCTACTCAAACATCATAGGATAGCCATACATCATTGGGAAATAATATATAGCGTTGAGCACCATGTTTAAGTAGAGATTACAGCGGGTAAGAGAGAGGTTACACCGCTGCATAGAGGGGGGGAAAGTTGGTGATGATGACGGTGAAGTTGTTGGTGAAGATTGCGGTGATGATGATGGCCACGGCGGCGTTCCGGCGCCACCGGAAGAGAAGGGGAGAGGGGGGCCCTTCGTCTTCTTCTTCCTTGACCTCCTCCCTAGATGGAGAAGGGTTTCCCCTCTGGTCCTTGGCCTCCATGGCGTGGGAGGGGCGAGAGCCCCTCCGAGATTGGATCTATCTCTCTATTTCTCTGCTTCTGCGTTCTGTTTCATCGTTTCGTGTATATATGGAGATCCTTAACTCCGATTGGCCTGAAACCTTCGCCGTGATTTTTTTTTCTGAATATTAGCTTTCTTGCGGCAAAAGAAGAGCATCAACCTCCTTACGGTGGGCTCACGAGGGTAGGGAGCGCGCCCTAGGGGGCGGGGGCGCGCCCCCTACCTCGTGACCACCTCGGACACTGGTTCGCGTTGATTTTCCTTCCAGATTTTCCATATTTTCCAAAAATAAGCTCCGTCCGTTTTATCCCGTTTGGACTCCGTTTGATATGGATATTCTGCGAAACCAAAAACATGCAACAGATAGGAACTGGCACTGGGCACTGGATCAATATGTTAGTCCCAAAAATAGTATAAAAAGCTGCCAAAAGTATATGGAAGTTGTAGAATATTGGCATGGAACAATCAAAAATTATAGATACGACGGAGACGTATCAGCATCCCCAAGCCTAATTCCTGCTCGTCCTCGAGTAGGTAAATGATAAAAAAGATAATTTTTTATGTGGAATTCTACCTAGCATAATCTTGATCATATGTCTAATCATGGCATGAATATTAAGACACGAGTGATTCAAAGCAATAGCCTATCCTTTGATATAAAAACAGTAATACTTCAAGCATAGCAACCAAGCAATTATGTCTTATTGAAATAACATAGCCAAAGAAAGCTCATCCCTACAAAATCATATAGTCTGGCTATGCTCCATCTTCACCACACAAAATATTTACATCATGCACAACCACGATGACAAGCCAAGCAATTGTTTCATACTTTTGACGTTCTCAAACCTTTTCAACTTTCACGCAATACATGAGCGTGAGCCATGGACATAACACTATAGGTGGAATAGAATATGATGATGGGGGTTATGTGAGAAGACAAAAAAGGAGAAAGTCTCACATTGACGCGGTTAATCAACGGGCTATGGAGATGCCCATCAATTGATGTCAATGTGAGGAGTAGGGATTGCCATGCAACGGATGCACTAGAGCTATAAGTGTATGAAAGCTCAAACTGAAACTAAGTGAGTGTGCATCCAACTTGCTTGCTCATGAAGACCTAGGGCATTTGAGGAAGCCCATGGTTGTAATATACAAGACAAGTTCTATAATGAAAATTCCCACTAGTATATGAAAGTGACAACATAGGAGACAATCTATATGAAGAACATGGTGCTACTTTGAAGCACAAGATATGAGACTCACTACATGAAGAACATGGTGCTACTTTGAGGCACAAGTGTGGAAAAAGAGATAGTAACATTGCCCCTTTTTATTTTTTTATTTTTTTTCTTTTCCTTTTTTTATTTAGGCTTATTTGGCCTCTCTTTTTTTGGATGGGCAATGCTCTAATAATGATGATCATCACACTTTTATTTACTTACAACTCGATACTAGAACAAAGATATGACTTTATATGAATGCCTCCGGCGGTGTTCCGAGATGTGCAATGATCTAGCGTAGCAATGACATCAAAAAAACGGACAAGCCATGAAAACATCATGCTAGCTATCTTACGATCATGCAAAGCAATATGACAATGAATTCTCAAGTCATGTATATGATGATGATGAAAGTTGCATGGCAATATATCTCGAAATGGCTATGGAAATGCCATGATAGGTAGGTATGGTGGCTGTTTTGAGGAAGATATAATGAGGCTTATGTGTGATAGAGCGTATCGTATCACGGGGTTTGGATGCACCGTGAAGTTTGCACCAACTCTCGAGGTGAGAAAGGGCAATGCACGGCATCAAGAGGCTAGCAATGATGGAAAGGTGAGAGTGCGATAATCCATGGACTCAACATTAATCATAAAGAACTCACATACTTATTGCAAAAATCTATTAGTCATCGAAACAAAGTACTACGCGCATGCTCCTAGGGGGATAGATTGGTAGGAAAAGACCATCGCCGTCCCCGACCGCCACTCATAAGGAAGGCAATCAATAAACACCTCATGCTCCGACTTCGTTACATAACGGTTCACCATACGTGCATGCTACGGGACTTGCAAACCTCAACACAAGTATTTCTCAATTTCACAATCACTCAACTATCACGACTCTAATATCACCACCTTTATATCGCAAAACTATTGCAAGGAATCAAACATATCATATTCAGCGATCTACAAGTTTTATGTAGGATTTTATGACTAACCACGTGAATGACCAGTTCCTGTCATCTCTCTAAATAGATATAAGTGAAGCAAGAGAGTTTTAATTCTTTCTACAAAATATATGCCCAAGCTCTAACAAATATAAGTGAAGCAAAAGAGCATTTACAAATGGCGGTTGTCTAAGTGAAGAGAAACAGGCAATCCAAACTTCAAATGATATAAGTGAAGCACATGAAGCATTATATAAAGCCATACTCAAAAGATATAAGTGAAATGCAAAGAGCATTCTACAAATCAACCAAGGAATATCTCATACCAGCATGGTGCATAAAAAAAACCTAAATGCAAAAGACGCTCCAAGATTTGCACATATCACGTGAATGAAACGAATCCGAAAACATACCGATATTTGTTGAAGAAAGAGGGGATGCCTTCCCAGCATCCCCAAGCTTAGACGCTTGAGTCTCCTTGAATATTTACTTGGGGTGCCTCAGGAATCCCCAAGCTTGAGCTCTTGCCTCTCTTCCTTCTTCTCACATCGAGACCTTCTCGATCATCGAACACTTCATCCACACAAAACTCCAACAGAAAACTCGGTAAGATCCGTTAGTATAATAAAGCAAATCACCACTCTAAGTACTGTAGCAAACCAATTCATATATTGTTTTTGCATTTTGTCTACTGTAATATAACTTTTTCATGGCTTAATCCACTGATATAAATTGATAGTTTCATCAAAACAAGGAAACTATGCATCAAAAACAGAATCTGTCTAAAACAGAACAGTATGTAGCAATCTGAAAATTCACCATACTTATCTTACTTTAAAAATTCTGCCAAAATTATTAAAAATAAAAAATTTGTACAGAAAGACATTGCAAAAAGAATCAGAACCATTTTACGTTCCAGTTAAAAACTAAAAATCGCGCACTACAGCCAAAGTTTCTGTCCTGCACCGCACAAACCAACAAGCATTGTAAACATCCTAAAGGCAAACCTTGGCACATTATTTTTATAATACAATGGAATTGTACAAGGGGATAATTATTTTTATTGAAAAGTTTCTGTAATCAAGATTCGCAAAGTTTCTGTGAGCATGAACAAAGTTCAAGGCTAGCTCCCACATCAACAATGCTCGTCTTTCTCACTTCCGCTTTTCCTTATTTGAAAAAGTTTTGGGTTCCCCTCTTTATTTTTGTTGTTTTTAAAATATATGAAAGCACTCAACAGAAATAAATGACTCTCTAAAACTTCTGGGTTGTCTCCCTGGCAGCGCTTTCTTTAAAGCCATTAAGCTAGGCATTTAGTGCTCAAGTAATGAATCCACCCGGATCCCAAGGTATATCAAAGCCAATTTTAATTAACAATGATTTATAATTTAGTAGTGAGCACAAAGTAACATATATCATGCAACAATGAAGTCTAACTCTCTTCCTATGCATCGACATGTCATAAAAGAACAATTCATGCACACATAGTAAAGGCCAATGCATAGTATAAGCAGTTTCTTGCAATTCTATCGTGTTGGAAACATAGAGAGGTGGAGATAGAGTTCCTCTCATAATAATTGCAAGTAGGAGCAGCAAGCACATGCATATTATATTCATCAAAATCATCATGTGCAATGGTAAAAGGCAACCCATCAATATAATCCTTACTAAGCGCAAACTTCTCCGATATAGTGTAGTAGGGAGAATTCAAAAAGATAAAAGGACTATCATGCGTGGGTGCAATAGCAACAATTTCATGTTTTAACATAAGGAACTATAGCAAGTTCATCTCCATAAGCATAATTCATATTGGCATCTAGGCCACGAGCATAGCAAGCATCATCAAAAAGGGATATTTCAAACAAATTCAAGGGATCATAGCAATCATCCTTCGGTAAGCACGAAGGGGAATTAAATAATGTATGAGTTGGAGGGTTACTCTCATTAGAAGGTGGGCACGGGTAGCTAATCCGCTCTTCCACCTTTTGTTCTTCGCTCTCCTCATCATCTTTTTCATCCAATGAGCTCACTGTTTCATCAATTTCTTCTTCCATAGCTTCCTGCAAAATATTAGTCTCTTCTTGGATAGCGTTGACTTTCTTCATAAAATCATTAATATAGTAATTGTATTCATAATTTTTCATAGAAATATCCAAGTATAGCAAGATTTTCCGGCCTATAACCATCATCATCAAAAGCTTCATACTTTTCAAACAAAGCTTCAATATCATAGGCAGCCTTAAAAGCAACAAATTCTTCTATTTGTTCCACATCATAGTAATCATATATACCATTAGCATAAGAAGCTAAGGTTTCATTATCGTTAAATTTGCATGAAAAGGGGAGGTGTGGAGCCTCCATCCTAGAGCAACAAGTAATATCATATCTCAAGCATAGATTCCAGGCATACCAACGCAACATAATAAATTGATCCCATAATAGTTTCCCATTTTGTGTCGAGCCATAATCCCTAAAGTATTCACGTTGATCCAACGTGTCTCCCATTATAAAGTTGAGTGGGGTTTTCTCAGGATTATCAAAGTAGTACATAATATCTCTCACATAATGAGAATCGGGGGTTTTAGGAGTTACCCCATCTACATGAGTAGCAAGTACCTCTAATTTTTTTGATATTTTGTGTTCCATATCCATAACTAAAGATAAAGAACAACTAAGAACATCAAATAAAAATTACTTAGTGATAAAGCAAACAAGCACACACGAGAATATTCACCCCACGCTATGACTCCACCAAGAACGGGCGCTTAAAAAGGTCTTGATAACCCACAAGTATAGGGGATCAATTGTAGCCTCTTTCGATAAGTAAGAGTGTCGAAACCAATGAGGAGCTAAAGGTAGAACAAATATTCCCTCAAGTTCTATCGACCAATCGATACAACTCTACGCACGCTGACGCTCGCTTTACCTAGAACAAGTATGAAACTAGAAGTACTTTGTAGGTGTTGTTGGATAGGCTTGCAAGAAAGTAAAGAGCGAGTAAATAAAAGCTAGGGGCTGTTAAGATAAAGACACAACTAAATTAGTTTTAGTAAAGATCTTGTTGTTACGAGAAATTTATTTGTCCCTAGGCAATCGATAACTAGACCGGTAATCATTATTGCAATTTTATTTGGGGGAGGCATAAGCTAACATACTTCCTCTACTTGGATCATATGCACTTATGATTGGAACTCTAGCAAGCATCCGCAACTACTAAAGATTCATTAAGGTAAAACCCAACCATAGCATTAAAGTATCAAGTCCTCTTTATCCCATACGCAAACAACCTACTTACTCGGGTCTGTGCTTCTGTCACTCACGCCACCCACCATAAGCAAATCATGAACATATTGCAAACCCTACAACGGGAATCCCTCACGCTATGCCGACACGGAGAGCACCATAGGACAGCACCAAGAATAAAACATGCAACTCAAACCAATCTTGATCATCAAATAGCCATTGGGACAAAACGGATCTACTCAAACATCATAGGATAGCCATACATCATTGGGAAATAATATATAGCGTTGAGCACCATGTTTAAGTAGAGATTATAGTGGGTAAGAGAGAGGTTACACCGCTGCATAGAGGGGGGAAGAGTTGGTGATGATGACGGTGAAGTTGTTGGTGAAGATTGCGGTGATGATGATGGCCACGGCGGTGTTCCGGCGCCACCGGAAGAGAAGGGGAGAGGGGGCCCTTCGTCTTCTTCTTGCTTGACCTCCTCCCTAGATGGGAGAAGGGTTTCCCCTCTGGTACTTGGCCTCCATGGCGTGGGAGGGGCGAGAGACCCTCCGAGATTGGATTTATCTCTCTGTTTCTCTCTGTTTCTGCGTTCTGTTTCACCGCTTCGTGTATATATGGAGATCCATAACTCCGATTGGCCTGAAACCTTCGTCGTGATTTTTTTCCCGAATATTAGCTTTCTTGCGGCAAAAGAAGAGCATCAACCGCCTTACGGTGGGCTCACGAGGGTAGGGGGCGCACCCCCTACCTCGTTACCACCTCGGACACTGGTTCGCGTTGATTTTCTTTCCAGATTTTCCATATTTTCCAAAAATAAGCTCCGTCTGCTTTTATCCCGCTTTGGACTCCGCTTGATATGGATATTCTGCGAAACCAAAAACATGCAAATGACAGTGAACTGCACTGGGCAATCGGATCAATATGTTAGTCCCAAAAATAGTATAAAAAGTTGCCAAAAAGTATATGGAAGTTGTAGAATATTGGCATGGAACAATCAAAAATTATAGATATGACGGAGACGTATCAGCCAGCTCTCGGCCACATTCAAAGTACAGCAAGCACGGTTCGCACGAAGATGCGCCGCAAGGTTTGCTGACCTGTTTACATGCTGAATAACAAAAAAAGAGGAAATATCACCGAGAGCTACTATTTGTAACAGGATAAGAGCCATAATTAAGCGAGAATTGTGGCGAGTGTTCCATGCAATCAACTTCCATTATCACATGCGAGAACCCTCGAAGAGAACCAAATGTGTTGAAGATTGCTTTATCACATTTTAAAATTATAATAAGAGTGCAGACGCTCCTCCATAGTACTAGTAGTACTCAGTATAGTACTCAGTATAGTACGTACCTTTATAGACTATAGTAGTAGTACTAGTACTAGTAAACTTTGCGCTTGGCTGTTCGCCTATTCGGGAAGTCGAACAATAGTAGTACTAGTAGTATAGTGTATGCTTCTGGCAATCTGACACCAAATTAACTGTTGCACATCTACCGCCTGAGTGAGGGAGAGCTTGCATTAGCCAAAAGTTTCTCCTTGTCCTGCGAGCCGCCGCGCGCAAGCTTCTCCCGTCCTGCAACCTTCTCCTCGTTCGTCAAGTTGACGGGACACAGCAAAGTAATGCTTGTCCATACTGCCTCCTCTCTGGTTAATATGGATTAATTTCAAACGAGATAAATACACTGTCTGTCACCGTATATTTGTAAAAATACGGTCAGTGGACTTCATAATACGCTCATTGCGCTCAATTTATATATCTTTCGGTGTTTATACGGTCACTAGCTCACCCCGACTGAGTATGTGTGTGCATGCACGTGTAGGTTGATCACTTAGCGTGACCGTTTGTGTTCTGTCGTGTGCTCGGACATGAATGCATTAGGGCGTCGCGCGCGTTTTTGCGTCCATGTGTACATGTGACTGTTGCATACACGTAGGGAGAGTACATGTAGGGGCCACTAAGGAGCAGTCAAATCACACAGTAAGTTAGTCGGAAGAAGCAACCATCATTTCACTCTTGAATGACACGTACACAATATAAAATGGTTGATATGGAGAGAAAAAGAAAACCACTATATATACACTAGCAGGAGCCTAAGCTACAAGCCCGCTTGCTAAGGTTGCTCTCTTCACAAGCATAGAACGACGGGCCTGATCCCGCACTGGGAAGGGAACAATGTTCATGAGACGCCGGGTCGACATCGGCGAGGAGAAAACCCACAGCTTGAAAGGCCCCAATCAGGGGTCATCAGCGGTATGGGCCGATGCCGGCCCCAACCGCCCTTCTAGCTACAGCCCGACGTCCCAGGTAGTCCATCTTCCTTTTGGAGCCGGCTTGCTCCACTGCCGTAGCTCCATTTCCATGTCGATCTTTCTCTACTTATATCGGCTTCTACTTGTGATGAGTTTATGTCTCATGAACTAGTGCCAAGATTATTATTCTAATCACACTTCTTCAATATCTTTGCCATCGGGGATGCTCAGTGTCGATTTTAGTGGAACTGCACAAAAGCATCGTATGATCCGAGGGTGCCGACTGCCTTTCCTTCGATGTGTTCTACCGCCAGGGAATTAAATCATGTTTAGGGTTTAGGGTTTAAGTCATAGTGACCCCATCAGTAGTTTTTCTTTCAGACACGCCTCACAACTTTTTTCTTTAGTTGTGAAGTAAATATTGGCTATGATCCGTGAATCATTGAGATGCATCAACATGCGTGTTAGTTTTCGCTTTGTATTTGATGGAATGTTGTAACGGGCAACCTTGGAATAGGAATGAAAATGGAGTGGAAAGTTTCGCTTCCTGAGAAAAATGGAAACGGAGAGAAACCAACGCTTCGCTTCGTTGGATTGCGCCATCGAGCAAAACCAACGTTTAAATCACGTCTGTCGTGTTCGTGGTCTCACCCTCCTCCACGGCTCGACCCCACACGGCCGCCGGCATGCCACTCACCGCAAAACCGAGTATATGATAACTTTGTCACCGCTTGTCCGATGGATCGCGCCATGGAGTACTAGCACTCATGGAAGAGATCGACGAGTTGGGGAGGACAGCTTAGTTGTAGCACGGACTCCCAAGAACTTTTTACATGCATGTTGTAGCCATTATTGCGATTTTGAACGCTGGAGCAGCCGCGTGCACCCGGAAGCGGCACGGGCGACGCTCTCGGCCGGGCGCCCGCTCAATGCCGACGCTGATGAGAGGTCGCGTCATTCTGGCCGGCATGAATGCGGCATCGACTGCTTTCGGGCGGGAAGCACGCGGGTGATGAAGAGGGTTCGGGTTGGTCAGACCGGCCGTGGCAGCGGTCCCGGACGTGCACAAACAAGAGATGTTGTACGTTAATATTGCTGCGTATATAATTAACAACGTAAATAATGTGCCGCTTGGACAAATATGATTGGAGATGTCGTTGCTAACCCTTTTTATATTTTTGGAAACAACGATGCGTGTCTCCATACCTGTGCATGTCTTCCTCAATTTTAGTGGAACTGCACAAAATTGGATGGCCATTGTTGTTCCGCCATCGTCTTCCTCGCCACGTGGTTCTTCCTTCCTCGAGCTTGATTACCGAGAAGAAGCAGAGACCACAGTGAGGATTTGTCGAACTTCATAGGTTCCTCACCCAAACTTGATGCCAAATGGATGATGCATCACCATGATGACCTATCGATGCTCATGGTTGCGCCTCATGGTTGCGTCGGCTGGTGTAGTTGATCGATTTTCAATGGAAAACAAGCTGTCTTCCATCAGTGCTCTTTGCTTGTTACGCACAAAGATGATATCCTTTGTCAGTTCACCTTGGTTGTGTTGGAGACGCAGTCGTCTTTCACGTTGGTGCAATTTTATCACACAATTGGCTATGAACCAAATGTTTCCTCAATGAAGGATCGACGTTGGTAATAAGAGCATAAGTTTTGTATTGATTTCTAAGCCTTCTCACAACTTTGTCTCCAGCTCCCTGTAATTTTATTTGTCCAGCTATTAACTTTGATTTAAAAAATGGTGTGGACTAAAAACCCGATGGACGTACTAGCCCTCCATTTTATTTACTCCAAGATATTAGATTTGACTGAAGTCAAACTTTGTAATACTCTCAAACCTTTCCGATAATTGAAATTAAAATTCTTTATTTGTACACACTCTCACACGCTCGATAATTTGGCGCATTTGTGGTTGTTCACTTAAGGGAGGGTAGTGTACCACACGTGAAGGACATGAAGTGCGACCAGGACGCGTGGGCGTGGATCGTTAGTTCATCGGAAGTAGTACTAGTTTTCTTCACTGTACATTAAATAAAGAGTTTCGCTTCAGACTTACACAATTTAAAACGATTGTTATGGAGAGAATAAGAAAACCACTCCACTAGTATATATTAGTCGATACACACGAGAGTACTATATGGACGCTGCTTGACTTAGTGCACTGCTTTTGGGTTTATGACAGTGGGCCCAAAATGTGGTTGGCTCATTGTCATACAGCAAAAGGTCTTGAAGAAGGCACCGTGAGCTCAAATTGCATTATAGTAGTATATATATAAGCTGGAGCCTCAACGCTTGTTCGCTAGGGTTTGCACTCTCCACACGCCACAAGACTACATATATGTTACACGCTGGAGGCTCATCGTTCATTTGCTAGGGTTTGCTATATTCACAGTCTCTCACCCTCTCTTCACCAGATCTAAACAAGACCGAGTTGGCCTCTTGTCTCTCTCTCCCCCCTCACAGCTGGTGAAGGAGGCGTCCATATCCCATCGCACCGGGAAGGGGAGGAGGTGCAACATTCACTCTATCGCCTTCGGCGAGGGAGGCAATCCACTGCCGGCTGCGCTGTTCTCTTTCACCCAAATACTGTAAGGGAGGGCCACCGACCCCTTCTTCCTTGCTGCCGTACATAGTGTGGGCAGATCCGGCCTCCTGCCGCACACCTTGCCACATCCCGACGACCCTAAGG
Source organism: Aegilops bicornis (assembly GCA_021605145.1). Taxonomy (NCBI): domain Eukaryota; kingdom Viridiplantae; phylum Streptophyta; class Magnoliopsida; order Poales; family Poaceae; genus Aegilops; species Aegilops bicornis. The sequence continues at coordinate 286,289,873 of CM038670.1, forward strand.
TATAAGTTTCTTTGAAACCGTCTTTGCTCTAGCTGCATGTGGATCTTTTTCGATCTGTAGTCGAATCGAGGTCTTGGTTCAAAGAGGAAAGAAGGGTGCGGTGGGCTGGGGCAAGAATCTAGGACGATGGTTCAATGAGGAAAGGAGGGCGGAAAGTAGCATAGACTGCTATCCAGCCGCTTTGTAGGTCGAAAAGGGAAAAAGGGGTAACCCAAAGACACACATCTGTAAGGAACCGATCTCTTTGTTGAAAAGGGAAAGAAACTGGGGTCGGGTAGTTTGTGCAGGACTAATTTGCTGCCCTCACTTAGGAAAAAGGTTCAAAGAGAACAAATATGGGACCAACGCATATATGCTGCTTGGCTACATACTCGCATCACCGATTTATACGTGTGGACGACATGGTGCCGGGTATGTCCCATACAACTATTTTGATGTTGTTAATCTAAGAATGCCATGGGAAAAGTGAAGCAATGCCACTTTGTTAAAAGTAAATTACATTTTGAACGAATGTTGTTTCAAGAGAATGTTTACATTAATATGAATCAATGCAACCGTTTTAGAAATGCTACTATCCTACTTTGTTTTCCATCCAAGATAAGTTAGATGCTTCTTTCTGTCACCGTTTGTTTCATCCTCCTTTATTGGCAAGTAATTGTTTCCTTTTTTGCCTCTGTTAAAATAGGGGCATCGATTCAACTTGTTGCTATTGCGACATTTTGCTTCGCTACTCGAAACACTTATATTTTAAGAGTGTTTTGTGCACTTCAACTTGAATGTCACACCGGTGACTCTGCTTAATTTTTGTGGAACTGTACAAAAGGAGATCGAGATTTGTTTCCACTCTTCATGGAGAGTTGTTTCAAATCTTGGTCTCATCCACAATGTGCAGTGTGCTTTGAGATGTTGTGCTACTTGTTTTGGTACTGTTTTAAATAAATGTTGAATTGAAGCTATTGTATTACTGCCTTTTCCCATTAAGTGGTGAACAAAAATGGGACCAACCCAGACATGATGCTTGTTGCTTTGTTACAACAAATTCAGCATCACCCCTTTATAAGCCAAGAATTGATGCCACTCTAATTAACTCATCGGATCTTATTTCAAAACTGCAACACTTGTTAGGGATTGGCGGGATTACCATTTTTGTGGTCGCATGTTTCATCCTCCTTTATTAGCCAGTAATTGATTCCTTTTTTGCCTCTGTTTAAACAGGGATATCTATTCAACTTGTTGCTATTGTGACATTTTGCTTTGCTACGCGAAACACTTTGCTTGATTTCAAAGGCAACCGCACAAAACGAGATTGGATTTCCTATTCGTGTTGGCAGATTCGTATTTTATCTTGTCCGCTCTCATGAAAGGTCAAGACAGGCCTTCATCCACATGATTGTGCAAAGGTGCTTTGAGATGTTGTGCTACTTGTATTGGTGCTGTTTTAAATAAATGTTGAATTGAAGCTATTGTATTGCTGTCTTTTCCCATTAAGTAGTGAACAAAAATGGGACCAACCTGCATACATGATGCTTGTTGCTTTGTTACAACAAATTCAGCATCACCCCTTTATAAGCCAAGAATTGATGCCACTCTCGTAATTAACTCATCGAACTTATTTCAAAATCGCAACACTTGTTAGGGATTGGCGGGTACCATTTTGTGGCTGCATGTTTCATCCTCCTTTATTAGCCAAGAATTGATTCCTTTTTTTGCCTGCTTAAACAGGGATATCTATTCAACTTGTTGCTATTGCGACATTTTGCTGCGCGCTTACGTGAAACACTTTGCTTGATTTCAAAGTGCAACTACACAAAACGAGATTCAATTTCCTATTTGTGTTGGCAGATTCAGATTTTATCCTCGGTCTTCTCATGAAAGGTCAAGACAGCCTTCATCCACATGATTGTGTAGTGTGCTTTGAGATGTTGTGCTACTTGTATTGGTACTGTTTTAAATAAATGTTGAATTGAAGCTATTGTATTGCTGTCTTTTCCCATTAAGTAGTGAACAAAAATGGGACCAACTCATACATGATGCTTGTTGCTTTGTTACAATAAACTCTGCATCACCACCTTTATAAGTAGATGGAAGCACATACTGTTGTTGCACCCACTCTCCCCTGGAATTGTTTATGCTTTTCGTTAATCTAATGTCGCTGGTAAAATTAAGCAATGCCACTCTCAGAATTAATTAACTACTGAATCTTAGTTCAAAACTGCAACACTTGTTAGGAATGGTACTATCCTGCTTTGTAGTTCTTTCTACATGTTTAACCAAGGTATTGTTAAGATAATGTCTCTGTTAAAATGAATCAGTCGCATTGTTTTAGGAATGATACTTTTCTGCTTTTTCGTTCTTTATACATGTTGAAACAAGGCATTGTTAAGATAATGTCTCGGTTAATATGAATGAATAACACAGATTGAGAATTGCTACTCTCCGCTTTGTTTCCCATTAAGATAAGGTAGATCAAGAGATGTTTTTCTTCTGGGAGTACAAGTCATCAACTGTTATTTCTCAGTAATTGTTTCCCTTATACATTTTGTTGCTTACAGGGATATCACAATTAAAGCTCAGTTTTATTCCGACTTCGATTTTAGTTCAACTGCACAAAAGGAGCCAATGTGTCCAAGGCAAACCGCTGCATTATCGGGTCCAGTTGGTCGCTCCACTTTGCGTAAAGAAGCAGTCACCGTTTGTGCTACATTACAGAAGGAATGACTGAGAAGCTTTACAGAGTATTAGGCCTTCCACTATGTAGGACAAAAGAGGTGCCAATTTCACCTTTTCTTAGTTTGGCACCGAATCCCTTCATTGCTTCAGCCGGTGCCATAAATATTAGACACCGGTGACATGACTAGCTTGCAGAGACCATTGGCAATTTAACAACACGTGGAGTGCCCTGGGCAAAAAGTGCCCAAACAAGTTTTCGGCGTTCTAGGAACGGGGGTCCCCAGACTTGCACTGCTGCTGCTGGCGTGGCTCAAGTGGGGCCCAAGGCCCAGCTTCATCGGCTCAAGCTCAAGACCCTCGGGAGGGGCCAAGCCTCATGGGCGGTGACGTGGACCTCCCTCAGGAGCAGCCTCGTCAGGAAGGCTCGCGAGGAGGCGGAGAGATCAAGGCAGGGTACCTCACGAGGGTGCCCTATGACGCAAGCCATGAGGATCGAGACCAGACGGACGCCAGGCGGGCGCCAGCCCGCGCAGTGTCCTCATTTCCCCTTTGGTGCAAAGGAGGCAAGCACAGGCCAAGGCATCAGGCAAAGGTTGCCGCTTCGGTGCAACAAGACCAAGACCAGCAGAATGGCAGGATGGAGGTCATCGTGGAGCCCAGATTTGCTATCGGCAGAGCCTTTGGCAGCCAAGACCAACTTTAGTCAGGATAAGTGTACTAGATGTTCCCCTTCAAAATGGCCAATTGTTGGCGCCCTTCCCGCTCATTATTTGGGAAGAGGCCCAGGGCCTCCCTCTATAAATAGGACTAGCCACCACAGAGTGAGGGGAGAAGAGAGACCGATCCATCGAGATCACGCAGAGAGGAGACAGACTGGAGACAAGTCGAACCCCACAGAGTAGAGGCATCTGGAAGAGACCTACCAGATAGAGCCCTAGAAGAGAGAAAGAGAGGCGATCGAACTCACCCAAGCAGTTCATCGCACCTTTGTATTGTTCATCATCAGCCCCTGAGGCAATCCACCACACCACACACTGGAGTAGGGTATTACACCACATCGGTGGCCCGAACCAGTATAAACCTCGTGTCTCTGTGTTGTTCATCGTTCGTAGTTTAGAACCCTCGCTAACCGTTCACACATGAATTGGTAGGGGAAAGATCTCCACGCGCACCCCAGTGTTCGAACCTTAAGGGTCTGCCAGAACCCGAAATCCGACATTTGGCACGCCAGGTAGGGGTGCGTCGGAATCTTTCTTCTGCTGGTCGTGTGTGGTCTTCCGTCAGGTTCATGGTCGACGCCGCCGAGCTTCGCAAGGCTGAAGCGCCAGTTGCTTCGCTGCCGCCGAAGTCGCCAGACGGCTCCCATCGGCGGACACCCCCGTCGTTCCCCGTCGCCTACCGCCAACACCGCCACCGGCCCGGCGAGGAACAAGCAGCAAGCCTCGTCCCAGCATCCGTCGGTGAGGCGAGAAGGCCGCACCGCTACTCCTTCGCTCGCCCCAGCTGGTTCTTCGTCCCGCACGCTCCGCGCTCCCATGGAGGCTCGAGCCACGCTCATCGCGGCAAATGAGCTCCTGCGCTATCGCCCCGTCGACGACATCTACGAGGAGTGGCTCGACCGTGTCGCCGAGCTTCGTCTGCGTAATAGGGGGCTCTCTGGCCGTCCCTCTCGCTTCACCCTCACCTCAAGACCACGCGCTGGGAGGCGGGGGAGCTTGAGGTGCTCCCGCCACCTCCTTCCCAAGAAGGCGCCCTAGCTCCAAGGCACGTGGCCCCGGGCCGAGACCCTCCGCGTCCGGGCGCTCACAAGACCAAGAAAGGAGCTGCTGGAGATTCTCGCCCCAAGAAGGTGCTCGCGTGCTCCCAAAGACCGAGCGCCGCGACCACGCTCCAGCCGCAGTCACACAAGATCCCGTGACCGCCTGTGCAGCGGTGCGCGGAACCCACAAGAGCAAGCTCCGATCGCCAGAGAGCCCCGGTACATCTGAGTTGCCGCGCCTTCACCGCCGAGCTACGCAGCATCGCATGGCCTGGCAAGTTCAAGCCAGACCTTCCTCCTCGCTACGATGGCACCGCTGATCCTGCGAAGTTCGTTCAGCTCTACGAGCTGGGCATCGAAGCCGCCAACGGGGACGAAAAGGTCATGGCGAATTGGTTCCCCATGACGCTGAAGGACAGAGCCCAAACCTGGCTCCTGAACCTGGCTCCCGGCACGATCTCCTCCTCCGGGACGAGATGCGCACCCGCTTCATCGCCAACTTCCAAGGCATTTCGCGATCCGGCCTCCGGCCGTGAGTGACATGCGCCAGATCAAGCGGCAGCCAGAGAGGCCCTGCGTAAGTACATCCAGCCGCTTCAACAACGCACGCCTCAAGATTCCCAAGGTGACTGAGGGGGCCATCATCTCAGCCTTCTCCGATGGTGTGCGTGACGTCAAGATGAAGGAGGAGCTGGCGATGCATGAAGACCTGTGCATGTCACTAGAGCTGTTCAACTTGGCGACCAAATGCACCAGGGCGGAGGAAGGGCGCCTCTCCCTCCTCGAGCTTCCAGCTGCCGATCCAGAAGAGAAGAAGCCAAAGGCCAAGGACGTGAAGCGCAAGGGGGCTACCGTGCTCACGGCAGAACCAGACACCAAGCAAGGCAGGGATTAGCCTGAGTCTTCCAAGGGCAGCCGGTACTGCATGTACCACGATCTTCACACCCGCAATACCAACGAATGTCAGGAGCTCAGGGCCGTGCGAGAAGGGCGAATCGGCCGACGCCCCGACCGCAATGATCGGCGCTATGGCCGAGGAGGAGGAAGAGGTGCATGACGCTGGGAAGACCGTGGCCCTCGCCAAGGATGGCGTGACAGACCTCGCGAGGACCGCTAACAAGACCAGCCTCGCGAGGGGGGTTGGAGAGACCAGCCTCGTGAAGATCGCCCTCAAGGCAACGCAGGGCTCCCACCTCTGCCGCAGCCGCCAAGGAGGTACGAAGACAATCATCAGGACGAGGGGTTGGGGGCTTCAGGAGCCGCAAGACGATCGCCAGCATCTGGGTGGCGCTCGGGCCCCAGCCTCTCAGCGCATCTTCAAGCAGTTTGCTCGCGAGGTGAATGCGGTCCTCCCCAAGCCAGAGGCCACTCGCCCTCTCAGATGGTCGTCGTGCGTCATCACATTCAGCTCGGTGGATCAGCTCAAGTGCATAGCAACGACAGGAGTCCTCCCCATGCTTTGCTCACTAGTCATCAGCAACGTGCAAGTCACCAGGACCCTCATCGACGGCGGAGCAGGGCTCAACGTCCTATCTGTCGAGACATTCAACGATCTCCAAGTGCCATACGATCGCCTTCACCACCAAGCCTTTCTCAGAGTCACCGATGGCTCCACCATGCCGATAGGGCAAGTTCGCTCTTCCGTCACCTTCGGACAAGTGCAACAACTACCGCACCGAGCTCATCGACTTCGACGCCGCCACATCCGCCGCCATACAATGCCATCCTCGGGTACCCAGCTTTGGCCAAGTTCATGGCAGTGACTCACCATGGCTACAATGTCCTCAATATGCCAGGAAGCGGGGGAGTCATCACAGTGCCTTGTGAGGAAAGGGATGCAGTGTGCTCTTGAGCGTGCCTTCCAAGCCGCGGCAATCAAAGACCCAGATCACAGTAGCGGGAGACTTCCCGAGGCGATCCCCAAGAAGAATAAGGCTTCACTTGGTCCAAGCCCTCGTGGGGTAGGCACCTCCGGAGGCATGGCAACAGGACCCGCGCCCGTTCAAGGGGCGCCACCCTCTGACGCATAGGAAGGCGCGCCCGGCGCCTCCTCAGTGGCACGGGGCTCTTTCATGGCGAGCCACCGACCTAGCCGGGGTCACAAGGGAGGCGCTCGGGCACCACTTGGAGGCGTGCTTCAAGGCACGTTTCCCTCAGGAAGGTATGAGGCAAGGAGGGCCAAGCCCTCAGGAGTTCATCGCGAGGAGCACCCAGGAGCTACAGGATTCAAGAGTCATGCGCGGCCGTCAGCTGGCCATGGCCCCGCATCCAAAGCGAGGATGCTGGGCTGCGAATCTGCATCGACATACAAGGGCTCAACCAGGTCGCGTCTCAGAGCGCCTCGGCCCTCACGCTGGACGCTATGAGGGTCCGCCTCACAGGCCTACGTTCGCATGCCTTCGGCCTGCCGAACACGGTCCACCGCCCACCCGGCCGGGCCGAGGCACGCCTGAGACTCGTGGAGGTCAAGCAACGCGCGGTCCTGGCAGAGTGGAGATGGCTCTCGAGGAACCCCCCGTGCCCCTGGAGCCTCCCGAGGCTCCAGGTCCGGAGGGCTTGTGAGGGCCGGTGTCCTCCTCGCGCGTCGTTCGCTACCTCAACATCCCTTCACCCCCGACCATATCAGGTGACACCTTTCCAAGTTTCGTTTTCAGCTGGGAGCGCCCCTCGGGCTGCATCATTCCCAGGCCGCGTGTGTCCGTCCCTGCGGCATGTATCCGTTTTGCTTATGTTCTTTACTTACCTTGTTGGGGGCGCCCCTCGGGCTGCATTATCCCCAAGCTGCTCGGGCAGCACCAGGGCGTATGCTTCCTCCACACCTATCTAGATGGATTTGCTTATTCATACATAACGTGCTTAACCTCATCGCCTGCTCGATTGACACCTACCTTTGGAGCCGCTCGCTCTGGCACGGTGCTTGCGCACGGGTCCGTCCCTGCCACACTAATAAATCTGAGTGGCTGAGCTCTGGCCGCGGTAGCCCCGCAAGGCGCCACCTCACCAAGCCCTCAGTGCTCCCGATCACTCCCTCGGAGCGACCAATGGTTGGCTGGCAACCGTAAGGACGAACCTTGTTTCCCCTCTTGATTGGTATGTAGGACCTGCTCCAGGATTAACGCTGGCGGCCTCACGAGCCTTCTCTCCTCCTCTCCGGCGCGATCCACTTGCACGTTAAAAGGGGGGCGCCTGAGCATCGCGACTCACAGGCTCTTACTGGCTCTCAAGCCCTCACCCCCTGGCCTTGACCCACGACATCGCGACCTGTCATACCAGCGGCGGCTGAGCTCGCTCGAGGGCCGGGACCTGAGGACGTTAAGCATTAAGGAACACGCGGGGGAGAGGGAAGAAGCTCGTGAGGTCCCGACCCAGCAACACCTCAGTTGCCGTCGCGCAGACACGACACCTCATCGAACGCCGCTCCAAACTCGCAAGATAAGTCACGCCAAAAACTGATCCGACTCAGCACCAAACCCTCGCCTACTACTGCTTTGTCACGACAAAGCTGCCTACCTTTCTTGCCCAGCGGAGGCTGCTTGAGCGCTAAAGGGGACCTCCTGAGCATCGCGACTCAGGGGCTCTTATTGGACCTCGGGACGCTCACCTCCTGGCCTTGACCCATGTCATCGCGACCTGTCATACCAGCGACGGCTGAAGCCTACATGGGGACCGGGACCTGTCAGCGCAGAGCACCAAGCCCTCGTGAGGAAAGAAAGGGGGAGCTGAGTTGGGACAGAACAAGCATCTCGCACCGATTCATCATAAGGACCTAATATTCACAGAAACATGGCTAGCGCCTTACATACCCCCGCGGGGTGCTATTTCGATTCTTTGCAGGAAATAAAAGGTGCTAATCCTAAGGAACGCCTACTACGCAAGCCTCCGCAGGAGACGCCATCATCAACAGTGGGCCGCCAGGCGCCGGCGCCAACCCCATCCAGATCACCGGCGCTGGTAGCTCAAGCGCCCGCCCGGCTCGAGGCTGGCGCGAGCTCAGGCTCAGGGCTCGCTGTCGCCGCCTCCCGGAGTCGCTTCTCGGAGGCGCTGGACCCTCCGTCCCTTCGCTGTTGCTCGAGGAGCTGCCGAGGAGGCGATCAAGGGCCTAGTCCTCGCGATGACGGCGCCTGACCGCCTCTTCTCGGGCAGCATTCCAGCCGGTGTCCTTCCGCGTCGAAGACCTTGAAGAACATCAAGGAGGCGCCATCGTATTCCAGGTGGATCACGAGGGCGCCCCTCGTCCGGCAGACCCGGGCGATCTCGCCTCAGCCTCGGGTCATGAAGACCTTGCCCGGAGCGACAACCGCAACCTCCGCTCCGGTCATAGGGGTGCTGCAGCCAGCATGCTGCAACCAGAGCTCCAGAGAGCCCCTCTGCGGGATCTCGAAGGCAAAGGAGGGAGGAAGGCGAATCCAAGATTGAGGAGGCATAGCGGCGTGAAGCACAAGCTCTCGGGAGGAGCCCTCGGCATGAACTCCAGGAGGAACGACGCGCACCGCCGTGACCCGCCGACGCCGACGGCGGCGTCGTCCGTGGCGCTCAGCGTCTACTCCTTCCGGGCCCTCAATGCAGGCGTACAAGGGCAGCGGGAACCCTGGCGGTGGCCGCTCGTACCAGGGCCTCGACACCTCCTGCCAGACGCCCTCATCTCGGCGGCAGAGGGCTAGCCGTTTCTTCGGCGGAAGCGGATCGGGACCCTCTCGGGGGGCCTTTTCCTTCTCCTCTGCAGAAAACCGGCGGATCGGAGCCATTGTCGCAATGTGGAGCAAGGGCAGGGATGGAGAGGAAGGAGCGGCAAGAAGAGATGGACTGGAAGGGCCTGCGCCGTTCCGTACTTATAACCGGAGGAGGCCAACCGTCGGCCTCCACGATCGCAGGTAATCATGACCCATTTCTGCATGCAGGGACTTGTCAAGTCATGCAGTTGCCGAGGCATCGTGGGGAAGCGGAGACGCCCACGACCAATCAATCGCCACGGGGCACCCAAGGCCGCAGGCTGTTGGGGCCCGCGGCACTTCGCACTTGCCCCTTCGCTTCTCGGCTAAGCCAAGTCCGGGCGCGCCTTGGGCCCGGGGGCTACTGTCGGCGTTCTGGGAACGGGGGTCCCCAGACTTGCCTGCCTGCGGCCTGCGGCGTGGCTCAAGTGGGGGCCCAGCGCGGCCCAGCTTCATCAGCTCAAGATCAAGACCCTCGCGAGGGGCCAAGCCTCGGCGGGCGGACGACAGTGACCTCCCTCAGGAGCAGCCTCGTCAGGCAGGCTCGCGAGGAGGCAGAGAGATCAAGGCAGGGTACCTCACGAGGGTGCCCTGTGACACAAGCCATGACAATCGAGACCAGGCGGACGCCAGGCGGGCGCCAGCCCGCGCAGTGTCCTCATTTCCCCTTTGGTGCAAAGGAGGCAAGCACAGGCCAATGCATCAGGCAAAGGTTGCCGCTTCGGTGCAACAAGACCAAGACCAGCAAAACGGCAGGATGGAGGTCATCGTGGAGCCCGAACGGTGTCACCGTCAGAGTCTTTGGCAGCCGAAGACCAACTTTAGTCAGGATAAGTGTACCATATGTTCCCCTTCAAAATGGCCAATTGTTGGCGCCCTTCCCGCTCATTATTTGGGAAGAGGCCCAGGGCCTCCCTCTATAAATAGGACTAGCCACCACAGAGTGAGGGGAGAAGAGAGATCGATCCATCGTGATCACGCAGAGAGGAGACAGACTGGAGACAAGTTGAACCCCACAGAGTAGAGGCATCTGGAAGAGACCTACCAGACAGAGCCCTAGTAGAGAGAAAGAGAGGCGATCGAACTCACCCAAGCAGTTCATCGCACCAGCTCAAGAACAGCCCCTCGCGAGGTTGTTCTCCCTTTGTATTGTTCATCATCAGCCCCTGAGGCAATCCACCACACCACACACTGGAGTAGGGTATTACACCACATCGGTGGCCCGAACTAGTATAAACCTCGTGTCTCTGTGTTGTTCGTCGTTCGTAGTTTAGATCCCTCGCTAACCGTTCACGCATGAACTGGTAGGGGAAAGATCTCCGCGTGCACCGCAGTGTTCGAACCTTAAGGGTCTGCCGGAACCCAAAATCCGACACAAGTACAAGAAGCGCCAGGACTCCACGATCATAGGCATTACATATTTTGAATGGGAAAAGCTTGTCAAAGTTTAATCATTGATGTTAGCAAGAAGCGATAGGACTCCACGATCATAGGCATTACATATTTTGAATGGGAAAATCTTGTCAAAGTTTAATCATTGATGTTAGCAAGAAGACGTTAGTTTAATATATTGGAATTGGAAAACCTTGTCAAAATTTGCTCATTGATGTTAGCGGAAGACATGCATTTGATATTTTTGAGTGGGACGCCCTTGCTGTGAGCAGCGTCGAGTGTTTTTTCCTATTCCTGTGTTCAGTTTAGAAGTAAATAGTTACTCTGCTGAGATATTCATGTATTAAGAGTTTGTCCTGAGTATTGTCTATGTAATGCCAGGCCTTTTGTTTGATTGCAAAGTTGAGCTTGGAATGTTGTGGCATGCGGCATCACGAGATGTTCACTGTGTCTCCTGAGAATAATGCTTTGTATTGTTTTGCATGTCGATCTAATGCCAGTGATTTGCTTGTTAAGAAGATCATCCTCTTCTGTTGTTTCCGTGCTTAAGAAGTTCATCGTCTGATGTTTCATTCATAGCCTATACGACAAGTCGGGTAGGTTAGACGTGAAACCATATGATCTTCCGACCAACTCATGATATTAGGCCGTGATTGGATCATCGCTTTCCAACCAAAACCGCTTGTAAAACTGACGCTTGTAAATTAAAGCAGATGGTCTCGGGCGAAGGCGCTTGGTTGGTCGATTTCGACTAGTAAAATATCGGAAGTACTTCACACACGATAAAAATGCTGAACGACACTTGGACGATTGCTAATCCAGCCGTTAGTCTTTGTTTCAGCCTTGCCCATGGATGGCATGATCATACGTCGTGCATGTATCGTCTGGTAATGTCGTCCATATAGCAGTGCTCGTAAAATATACACTGGTCTCTTAAATTACACGCGTAACCCGCTGGTTTTACTTACAGACCTCGGGCCCTTGGTTCCATTACCCTGTATTTTACGCGTTATTTCCGATGACGAGTAAATTACACTTGTATGTTAATACATGTTTGAAATAAATCAGAGCTCCCAAGCACGGCCTTATCGTTTCATGTCGTCTCAGTTTCTCGAAGGTGCTCATAGGTGTCCGATGATCCTGGCTTCCTGAATGAGCAGCGGTATATCAGACCTCCGTAGGGGCCCGCGAGGCCCTCTCCGTTGTCCTTCGAGTTGTTGCGCTCGCCGTAGCGCCGAGCATTGTTAACATGGTCAACGAACATGAGGATTCAGGAGATGACTTTATTTTGACTGGATGACACTAGGGACCCACTAGGGCCATAGCTGTACGTACGCAAGTGCTTCCTTATTATGTACAACTATATATTTTTTGCTTTCTCCTGGTTTCCTGACATCACGGTCCCACACCATTGTCAACCTATATAGTCAATATAAATGAGAGAATTGCACAAGGTGCGGCCGACAGCTGGGACCAAGCGGCTCGAGCAGTATTTGTGTTTTTGAGGCGTGAGCACTGCAGAGTTTTTCTTGGTGATGATTTCGTTGTTGTTCAGAGGAGAGCAGGTATTAATCGGGTGGGTCAGGCCCGTCTAGCCCAGGCGGATATCCAGCCCAGATACTAATTTTTTCAAGATGAAAATGGCTAGCCCAGCTATACGTCTTTTGAGGAATACCTGTGCAAGGTCAACTTGTTATTCTCCGCCCGACTGGGCTGCAAATCTTTCCTAGGGGGGATGCATTAGGCTTAACAGGAAAATGGGATTTAAAAAATAATAAATGGGATGTAATTATAAAAACTGGGCAGTAACTATAAAAGAATGCAGCAAACACAAAATTAGTTTATAAAATACTATTTATGGATTTTGAAAATCTTAAATTTTCATTGTTGCGCGCGCAATGTTTCGTTGGATTTTTACGTAATACAAATTTATATTTAATCTGACTAGAAATTTCGGGATAAAAATATTTCGGATCCCATCAAAATGTGGGAAATTTTATTGAATTCTGTCTTCAACGGTTGGTTGAAATTATTAATTGTTGTCCTAGCTAGAAAATGGGTTGTACTTTTAAAAAATTGTAAATGGGCTGTTGTAAATTCCATTAGAATTCAAAAATGGGTTGTACATTCTTACAAAACGCAAATGGGCTATAAGTTCTCTGCCACACACTTGTGGGCCTACTAAGTGACGCGTCCCCTAAAAAAATAAGTTGACGCGTATGCAAGGCTTTGTCAACTTATTATAGTTAACACACGGTTCTAGCAGCAGTGGCCGTTGGATGTCTATCCAACAGATGTCGTGCTTCTTCTTCAATCTCGGATATTCTTAGCTTCGGCCGCCCAAAAAATGATTCCCCCCCTGACATCTGGGGCGCGAGGTTGACCTGTGGGCCTACTAAGTTGGAGCGAACCAAGGGCTTTGTCAACTTAGTCAATATAAACGATTCTAGCTTCAGTGACCGTACGATGTCCATCCAACGGCCGTAGTGCTTCTTCAACCTCCGGTCTTCTTGGTCCAGCCGCCCAAAGCGGCCGGTCGTGTGCCTGCTCCTGCCTCCGTGGCGGGTTGTCTGCCACGGAGGCCTCACCGCCCCATACTACTCCCACCGCTGGCGAGGCCATCCCTCCACTCACCCACACCCTTGTTATTCTTGGCGACGGCAGCCTCACACCGCAAACCGAACGGTGAACCCTCATACTCCTCTCCGTGCGGGCTTCCACCGCTGTATCTTCCCGGCTCGCGTCGACCCTTCCTAGGCGTCACCGCCGTCCATCGCCTGGTGCTCTCGGCGGCGTGGTCAACGTGGTCAACGAGCGACTTCCATCGGAAGAGTACTGTACGTGGAGAGGCTGATAGCTGGGTCCACGGCGGCCGCAAGGAAGTGCCTCCTTATTACGCGCAAAATAATTATTCCTCCACCTGACAGCAGGGACCCATCGGACGGGCCACCTTATTTCGTAAAAAAAACGTTTCCCCCCTGACTGCTGGGACCCATCGGACGGGCCACCGTATTTCGCAAAAAAAACGTTTCCCCCGCTGTCAGCTCGGACCCACCGGAAGTGCCTCTTTATTACGCACAAAAAAATGAATACTCCCCCTGCTAGCTGGGACCCACCTTGGTGGGTGGCTGACTTGTGGGCCTACTAAGTTGATGGGGACGGAGGGCTTTGTCAACTTAGTCAATATGAACGATTCTAGCTCCAAAGGACCGTGACGATGTCCATCCAACGGCCGTAGTGCTTCTTCAACCTCTGGTCTTCTTGCTCCAACCGCACAAAGCGGCCGGTCGTGCCGCCGCTTCCTGCCTCCCGTAGCCGGGTTGTCTTGCCGCTGGAGGCCTCACCGCCCTACTATTCCCACCGCTGGCCAGCCTGCGGCGACGGGCAACCTCACACCGCAACCGAACGAAAGTGAACCCTCATACTCCTCTCCGCGTGGGCATCCACTGCGCGTCTTCACCGGCTCGCGTCGTCCCTTCCCTAGGCCTCGCCGTCGTCCACCACCACGGTGCTCTCGGCGCGACGTGGTCAGCGTGGTCAAGGAACAACTTCCATCGAACGTGGATCAGACGTGGAGAGGCTGACAACTGGGTCCACGGCCGCAGCAAGGAAGTGCCTCCTTATTACGCGGAAAATAATGATTCCTCCACCTGACAGCAGGGACCCATCGGACGGGCCACCGTATTTCGTGAAAAAAACGTTTCCCTCCTGACTGCTGGGACCCACCAGCTACACCTTCACACGCAAGGAAGTGCGTCCGGGCTAAAAAAACGATTCGCCCCCCTGACTGTTGGGACCCACCAGCTACATCTTTGCACGCAAGGAAGTGCGTCCGGGCAAAAAAATAACGATTCGCCCCCCTGACTGCTGGGACCCACCAGCTACATCTTCGCACGCAAGGAAGTGCCTGACAGTCGGGACCCACCTGGTCGAAGCGTGCGTGGCGTTGTCATTCGGTCGTGACGATATGCGTACATACTGGTCGATGTAGAGGCGCGCACGTGTCGTAGTAGAGGCGCGCATGTGTTGTAGTAGAGGCGCGCACGTGTCGTAGTAGAGGCGCGCACGTTGCATGTACACATACGTATAGCGGCAAGGGTGCAAGAAAGAAAATACGGCCACGTATGTGTACGTACGGCCAGGGCTCGTGTACATGGCTGTTTCAGAACGGAGAAACAGCGTCGTCGTTGTGTTCATGGGGAGGCAACAGAATGCGTCGTGTTCATCGGGAGGCAACGGAACGCGTGGGAGCCAACCGCCGGTGAGTCGAACGAGAATGCGTGGTCGTTTTCATCGGGAGGGCTTGGACGGAACATGCAATGGAACGAGGCTCATGCATCAAGACAACGAGGAAACGGACCTCCTATGTTTGGAACGGGGTCCTGTTGATCGGGAGGGGTGTGGCGTACCGCAAAACGGAGGAAACAGACCTCCTACGGTCGAAACAGGGGTACTGTTGATTGGGAGTGGTGTGGCGTACCGCAAAACGGATGAAACGGACCTCCTACGATCGAAACGGGGGTCCTGTTGATTGGGAGGGGTGTGGCGTACCGCAAAACGGACGAAACGGACTTGTGTTGGAGTGCTACGGTCGAAATGGGGGTCCTGTTCATCGGGAGGGGTGTGGCGTACCGCAAAATGGGACTCCACGGGATACTGTTCATCTCCACCATCGACCTCCTCCAGCCTCCACGGGCTACCATCGACCTCCTCCAGCCTCCACGGGCTCCTGTTCATCCAGCCTCCACCGCGCGCTACTCCACCGGCTCCAGTTCAACCACCCCTCCACCGGCACCCCTCCACCGTCTACTGTTCATCCAGCCCTCCACACCACGGGGTCCTGTTCAACCACCCCTCCACGGGCACCCCTCCATCGTCTACTGTTCATCCAGCCCTCCACACCACGGGGTCCTGTTCATCCAGAGGCAAACGCCACCGCTCACTGTTCATCCAAACCCCCCGCAATGCTCACTGTTCATCCCAGAGGCAGCATCGATCGGCTTCAGTTAGCAGCAGTAGCGAAGGAATCGCTCGATCGGGTTCAGTTAACAGCCATCGATCGATCGCCGGGTTCATACTTACGAACGTATCCTGTAGTCTGTCCAATCGCCGGGTTCGATTAGAGCCCAACGCCTCGCTTTCGGGTTGATTAGGGCCAATGCCTACCTCGCACACGCAGCGTCGTGTCACGAGAAAGCAGCGCATCGCTTCGCCCCGACCTCCCACCGTAACCGGAACTCCCGAAATTTTCCTCCCCTCGCTTCTACCACGGTTTTTTCCGTCATGGACGGCCCAAAGAATGTCATGCAGCTGCGTCTCCGGCCCGCCAACGAAAAGCCCATTTTCTGTCATGATTTTTTGTCATAGAAGTAGGAGCCCACCACATCTATGATGATACCGGGTTTTGTCACAATTATTGTCATAGAAGTGTCATATGTATGACAGAAAAAAAATTGTTCAGCCCAAAATGTCACAGATGTGTCTTTTTTTGTAGTGTAAAGAAGATCAGCTTACTACAACACTGACCAGAGATCATAATTACTCTGCTCTACATTAGTATGAAGGGTGTTGTATTGTCACTGTGCTTCACACTTCTCTTATCATGGTTTACAGATTTCAGAGCTAGCAATTATGCTAAAGGCAGATACAGAGAAGGGGATTAGTGGAGTGCATTCTCATTTTCAGTACTGAGTTACCATTACCCTATCGTTGGCTGGTACTACAGCAACATAGACGGTCAGTACTACATCTATGAGAATGGATATTATGTGTTATGGACTTCAGACGTGGTAGTTACAAGTTCATTTGAATACTCAAAATTTCTCAATGTGTCATTGTCTAGTGTGATCTTACATCCATATCCATAGCCAAACAGGGCAAGGAGCCCAATGTACATCAGAATTGATGTTTCTGACAACAATATTATGAGATTTTTGCAATATGTGTAGCTACTAAGAGAAGGGTAGGCATACCTACAAAGTTACCTATTTCATTACCATTATTTCATGTGTGCTAAAATACTTTTTCTGAACCAAGGGTAATAAGCAATTATTAAAGATTAAGTACTCCTTTTGATCTGTATTATTGACGCTGGTTTAGTATAACTAAACGAGCGTCAATAATACAGATCAGAGGGGATATAATATTTGGTGAAGCATGTTTTTTATTGATGGAAAAATATTGAGTAGTAATCTATTTCTTACAATAAATATTTGACTTCCCTATTAATTTTGTTTTATTGACAAACTTGTTTAGGCATAGGCCCTTGGTAAAAGTGACAAGGTATTATAGAACTTATACAACCTGCTATCAAAGAAAAAATGGTGTTGATTTGGATGGAATCAAACACGCCGAGACATTTATATATTCTTAACCCCATTTGTAGAGCTATGCTAAAGTGTTAAAAAGGATTCATATGGCATGTTGTACAATTAAAGATTTTTTGTCAAGCTTATCTTACCTATGAATGCCCTCGCAGAAAACATGCTAATATTTGCTCCATTGTCTGTCAGGAGGGCCACAAGCCTAGGATGATTTGTGAGAGCGACATTTACTCTCCATGCCACGAATGTTGATTCTTTTAAGCAGGTTTGGGGACAGGAACATTAGCTACAGAACTATAATAAAATGGTAGCTTGTCGTACTTTACCTGCTGACTACTATGCTTCAGCATAACAACTAGGACTTGCATAAGTACAACATATGCACCTTTGTATTTTTTACAAATACAATGTGCTACTCTCGAACCAAAATGCTTTACGAAATCTATATTAGTGCTTTTTTGCATTATAAGAGCGAAAGGTATAAAATTGACCATTTCCAGTATTTTGGAGAGAGTTCCAAATATCTACCCGATATCAATTACCTGAGAAAAATTCTTTACATGTGGCCATCTAAGCTTATTTCTTTTCCTAAGCCGCACAAACCTCAAATAGATGCAAGAAAGGAGAACTACCTGAAATCACGTACTAACTACTAACACCTAGCAACAATCAGGTGGGTTCAGAATTAGTTTCAGAAAAGAACCAACAGAAATTATGCCCACACAGCGAATGGAAGGTGCAACTTTCAACCAAGATGGCTTCTAGATCAATGTAAAATAACAGATATAGCTGACGCTTGCAGCCATCTCCCTGGTGAGATCGGGGAAGTGGTTGAGGCCGAGGCGGTACGTGTAGACCCAGGTATCGATGGCGGTGTTGTGTCGATCGATGAGGCGGAAGTGGAATTCAGTCAAAAGAAAAAGGGGACAGATTGACTTAGTGTGCGATTAAAACTAGGATAGATAGAAAGATAATGCGTACCACCTCTGATTGGATTTTCCTGAATGGATTCTGACTTTTATCTTGCACTAAACAGGACAAGTGCCCATGCAGTTTCAGAATTCGAACTTCCGTTTCATGAAACAAGAAAAACAAGGTTGGTCATCCGTGATGCATTTATAGATCCATTTGATGAAGAATCCCATCCCATCTTGAATACTGTAGGATCGGAAGTATGTCTAGAGGGGGGTGATTAGACTACTTGACCAAATAAAAATCTATCATTTTTCCAAATTTAGTTGCGGGAAGATTTTAGCAATTAGCACGAGTCAAGCAATCAACCTACACATGCAATTCTAAGAGTATAGCAGCGGAAAATAAAAATATTGCATATGAAGGTAAAGGGAAGGGTTTGGAGAAAACTAACGCAATGGAGACACGGAGATTTTTGACGTGGTTCCGATGGGTGGTGCTATTGTACGTTCATGTTGATGGAGACTTCAACCCACGAAGGGTAATGGATGCGCGAGTCCGTGGAGGGCTCCACCCATGAAGGGTCCACAAAGGAAGCAACCCTGTCTATCCCACCATGACGATTGCCCATGAAGGACTTCGTCACTCGGGTAGATCTTCACGAAGTAGGCGATCTCCTTGCCCTTACAAACTTCTTGGTTCAACTCCACATCATGTCGGAGGCTCCCAAGCGACACCTAACCAATCTAGGAGACACCATTCTCCAAAAGGTAATATACGGTGTGTTGATGATGAACTCCTTGCTCTTGTGCTTCAAATGATAGTCTCCCCAACACTCAACTCTCTCTCTCTCTCTCTCTCGGATTTGGCTATGCTGGAAGAGGGATTTGAGTGGAAAGCAACTTGGGGAAGGCTAGTAATTAAGGTTCAAATGGTTGGAATGGAATCTCTTGATCTTAACACATGAGTAGGTGGTTCTCTCTCAGAAAATGTCTGGTGGAAGTGTAGGCACGTTCTGATGGTTCTCTCTCAAATGGAGAAGGGAGTGGATGGGTATATATAGCCTCCACACAAAATGCAACCGTTACACACACTTGACTCATCTCTGTGGCACCGATTTGTTAAACTCGGTGGCACCAATCATTTGAACCTTAGGAATCTCGGCGGGACCATGATCTAGGGCTTAGGGCAAACCGCATCTCGGTGGCACCGATTGCATCAACTCGGTGAGACCGAAGTAAAGCAATAAGGCAACGTAGAGTTGGTCAAGCCATCTCAGTGAGACCGATTGCAATTTTGGTGAGACGAAATAATTGCAACCAATAACAGAGAGTTGGCAAGGCCATCTCGGTGAGACCGCGATCCGTATCGGTGAGACCGAACTGTTAGGGTTTCTGGCAGTGGCTATGTCAAATGAACTCGGTGGCTCCGGATAGAAAGAATCGGTGGGGGCAAGTGGGAGTTTATGGTGAAGGAAATATTCCCTAGAGGCAATAATAAAGTTGTTATTTATATTTCCTTATATCATGATAAATGTTTATTATTCATGCTAGAATTGTATTAACCGGAAACTTAGTACATGTGTGAATACATAGACAAAACAGAGTGTCACTAGTATGCCTCTAGTTGACTAGCTTATTAATCAAATATGGTTAAGTTTCCTAACCATACACATGCGTTGTCATTTGATGAACGGGATCACATCATTAGAGAATGATGTGATTGACTTGACCCATTCATTAGCTTAGCACGATGACCGTTTAGTTTGTTGCTATTGCTTTCTTCATGACTTATACATGTTCCTATGACTATGAGATTATGCAACTCCCGAATACCGGAGGAACACTTAGTGTGCTATCAAATGTCACAATGTAACTGGGTGATTATAAAGATGCTCTACAGGTGTCTCCGATGGTGTTTGTTGAGTTGGCATAGATCGAGATTAGGATTTGTCACTCCGATTGTCGGAGAGGTATCTCCGGGCCCTCTCGGTAATGCACATCACTATAAGCCTTGCAAGCAATTGTAACGCCCGGATAATCATGCTACAGTAATCCCACGCTAATCGTGCCATGACACCTCGGTTACTGTGGCTATCCTCGTAATAATTCGGAACCGTTCGAAATTCAAATTCAAATTATTGATAACAATAAAAGTTTTCAAAAATTAAAACTAAAATGTTCGGTGGTTGTCAAATATTACAAACGTAATAATGGTGCAACAAACACCTTTTTAGTAAAAGACTAAGTACTTTAAAATGAAATAAAACAGAAAATAAAAAAAAGAGAAAGGAAAACCCTCCCCCTGGTGGCCGATCGCCCAAATTGCCACCAACCCACCAAGACGCCACGCCCTCGCTTCGGATCAAGAACCAGCCAAAGCCGCCCACTGGCCCATCCGGCAGAATCCGCCCGCCTCCTGCCGCCTCCCTTCCTCGTTCTCTCGACCCGGCCTGAACAGGGCGCCGCACCCTCTCGCCGGCGACGACGAGAGGATAAGGCCGCCACGCCTGCCCTTCCTCGGTTCCTCCTCCCACTCGCCGCCACTCTCGGCTCGGTCCCTGCGCTTCCCTCTACAGATCCACCGCACCTCGCCTCGTTCCCCAGCAACCGCGCGCCACCATGGCCTCGCCGCCCGTAGTACTGCGCCACCGTGACCTCAAGCCCTTCCGACGTCTGGCTCGCTCCGCCTCCTCGACTACGCCTCCACGTCAAGACGCAGGACGCCGAGCACCATCGAACGCCGCCCCAACCTCGTCTTCTTCCTCGGATCCCCGACGCTGCGTCTCCGACGAGCGCCCGTCGACTCTCCGGCTACTAAACTCCCAAGGGCCATCTTGCGTGCCGCACGGTGAGCTCCCATCTCCGCCCATCTCCGTTAGCTCCCTCACGCCCTAGCTAGTTGCCGCTGAAGCACCCGAAGGCCCGCGGACCTCGTGCCGACGAAGTCTCCGGTGACCAAATGGTCACGCAGGCTCGTGTCGGATTCGCTCCTCACGCCCGTAGATCCTCCCCAACCTCTCCATTTCTTCGCTAGCTCGCTTGACTCCACTCTCCTCGAAGCTCCCGATTGCGCCGCGCTGCCGCCGGCGCTTCTTCAGTGACCAAATGGTCACGGGCCGAGCCCTTTGTGCTCAGCGTCGCGCAGCTCCATCCTAGCCTTCCGTTACGCCCGGCCAGTATCGCCATCTTCGTCTGCGTTCGAACTGCAGCCCGCCGCTGCCGCCGGCGCGACCATTCCGCCACTCCACGCCGTCAGGTTCTCCATCGGACGCGGCGCCAAGAGGCTGCTCCAGAGCTCCGCCGCGCTCGATTTGGTGCCCGTGAAGCGCGATCCCGGCCAACTCTGGCGAGGGGCCGCCTCTGTTGGGTCGCCGGAGTCGCTCCGGCACCGTCCGTCGACGTTGCTAGGCGGGCCCCACCCCTAGGTCGCTGCCTGTGGGCCCCAACTGGCCACGTTGACCAAGTCAACTTCGCTGACGTGGCAGCTACTGCCACTGACAAGCGGGCCCCATGCCAGAAAACAAATAAAAACAAATATATAAACTGCTAATTAATTTAGTTAATTAACTAAAACCTAATTAGACACCGACTACAGGGGCCCACCCACTAATTAACCCATTTTAGTTAGTTTTAAAACTCTGTTAAGGCCCTTGACAATGACATGTGGGTCCCATCGACCCACTGCTCGTTTGACTGGTCAACCGACCAGGTTGACCTCTTGACATCACTTTCGATGTCATGCCTACGTCATCACACACTGTTTTGGATAATGTTGGAATTAAATATAATTAAAATTAGAAAATGATTTAAATCTTTAGAAAATCATATCTTTTAATCCGTAACTCGGATGAAAATACTTTCTACATGAAAGTTGCTCAGAACGTCGAGACGATTCCGGATACACAACCCGTTCATCCGCCACACCCCCCTAACCTATCAAACTCGCAACTTTCCCCCTCCGGCTCCTCTGCCCGAAAACACGAAACACCGGGGATATTTTCCCGGATGTTTCCCCCCTTAACCGGTACCACCTCATACCACGTTAGGGCACGCCTAGCATCGTTACTTGTCATGTCATACATCGATATGCATCTGTTTACATGGTATTCATTGTTTCTTCCCCCTCTTATCTCCGGTAGACTACGAGACCGACGCTGCTGCTGCCCAGTTCGACTACGGAGTTGACGACCCCTCTCACTTGCCGTGAGCAACCAGGCAAGCCCCCTTGATCACCAGATATCGCCTATTCTACTCTATACTGCTTGCATTAGAGTAGTGTAGCATGTTACTACTTTCCGTTATACCTATCACGATGCATAGCTTTGTCCTTGCTACTATCATGTTACCTTTACCTGCAACCCTACATGCTTAGTATAGGATGCTAGTATTTCCATCTGTGGCCCTATATTCTTGTCCGTCTGCTGTGCTATACTATCGGGCCGTGATCACTCGGGAGGTGATCACGGGTATATACTATATACTTATACATATACATGTGGTGATTAAAGTCGGGTCGGCTTGTGGGGCACCCGCGAGTGGATCTTTGAGGCGGAGCGATAGGGCAGGTTGAGACTACCTGGGTGAGAGGTGGGCCTGGCCCTGGTCGGCATTCGCGGATACTTAACACATATAACGAGATCTGGGTATTTGATCTGAGTCTGGCCATTTGGTCTATACGCACTAACCATCTACGTGGGAGTAGTTATGGGTATCCCGGCGTCGTGGTATCGGTAAAGGCACTTCGTGACGATGGTGGATCGGCGGTGCGCGCCAGATTGGGCCGGAACGCCACTAGGCTGGTCGCTTTTCGGTAGCGTCATACGTGCGGTGTGCTAAGGGCGATGGGCCCAGACCCCTGTGCGCTTAGGTTTAGACCGGCGTGCTGGCCTCTCTGTTGTGCCTAGGTGGGGCTGCGACGTGTTGATCTTCCGCGGCCGGGCATGACCCAGAAAAGTGTGTCCGGTCAAATGGGATCAAGCGTGTTGGGTTATGTGGTGCACCCCTGCAGGGAAGTTAATCTATTCGAATAGCCGTGAGTAACAGGACGACTTGGAGTTGTACCTTTACCTTATGACAACTAGAATCGGATACTTAATGAAACACACCCTTCCAAGTGCGAGATACAACCCGGTGGTCGCTCTCTCTCGGGGGTTACGAGGAGGGATCGCGGGTAGGATTATGCTATGCGATGCTACTTGGAGATGCTACTTGGAGGACTTGATCTACTCTCTTCTACATGTCAAGGCGGAGGCTGCGAAGCGTAGTCTTGACGGATTAGCTATCCCCTCTTATTACGGCATTCTGCAGTTCAGTCCACCAATATGGCCCTTAACACATATATCCATGCAAATTTAGTGTAGCTCAATGCTAGCGAGAACTTTGGATGATGACTCACGGTAGCCTTGATCCCCTTTTACCCCTATCTTTACCGGATTGCTGCAACCATACGATGGAGCCCAGGAGCGACGCCACCGTCGATGGCGACTACTACCGGAGGCGCCTACTACTACGTGCAGCCATGGACGACGACTGTGAGTAGCTAGGAGGATCCCAGGCAGGAGGCCCGCGCCTCTTCGATCTCAGATCGCTTTGTGCTAGCCTTCTTAAGGCAAACTTGTTTTAACTCATATGCGTACTCAGATTTTGTTGCTTACGATGTCTCGTCTATGATCGACCACTTGTATTAGAGCCCTGGAGGCCCGTGGATTGTATTATGTTGCTTGTTTGACTTATTTTATTTTTAGAGTTGTGTTGTGATATCTTCCCGTGAGTCCCTGATCTTGATCGTACATGTTTGCGTGTATGATTAGTGTACGATTGAATCGGGGGCGTCACAGCAATGTGACTAATGAGTTAGTTACGAGATGATGCATTACGGACCGAGTAAAGAGACTTTCCGGTAACGAGATTGAACTAGGTATTGAGATATCGACGATCGAATCTTGGGCAAGTAACATACCGATGACAAAGGGAACAATGTATGTTGTTATGCGGTTTGACCGATAAAGATCTTCATAGAATATGTAGGAACCAATATGAGCATCCAGGTTCCACTATTGGTTATTTACCGGAGATGAGTCTCGGTCATGTCTACATAGTTCACGAACCCGTAGGGTCCGCACTCTTAATGTTCGATGATGATCGGTATTATGAGTTTATGTGTTTTGATGTACCGAAGGTTGTTCGGAGTCCTGGATGTGATCACGGACATGACGAGGAGTCTCAAAATGGTCGAGACATAAAGATCGATATATTGGAAGGCTATGTTTGGACATCGGAATGGCTTCGGGTGAGTTCGGGCATTTACCTAAGTACCGGGGGTTACCGGAACCCCCCGAGGAGTCATTGGGCCTTAATGGGCCTTAGTGGGAGAGAGGAGGAGGCGGCCAGGTGGAGGACGCGCCCCCAAGCCCAATCCGAATTGGGTGGGGGCCGGCCCCCCTTTCCTTCTCTCCTTCTCCCTCTTCCTTCTTCTGCTACTCCAACTAGGGAAGGGGGGGGGAACCTACTCCTACTGGGAGTTGGACTCCCCCCTTGGGCGCGCCATGAGAGGGATGGACCTCCCCTCCTCCACTCCTTTATATACGGGGGAGGGGGGCACCCCATAGACACACAAGTTGACAATTGTCTTAGCCGTGTGCGGTGCCCCCCTCCACAGATTTCCACCTCGGTCATATTGTTGCAGTGCTTAGGCAAAGCCCTGCGCTGGTAACTTCATCATCACCGTCACCACGCCGTTGCACTGACAAAACTCTCCCTCGACCTCAGCTGGATCTAGAGTTCGTGGGACGTCACCGAGCTGAACGTGTGCAGATCGCGGAGGTGCCGTACGTTCGATGGTAGGATTGGTCGGATCATGAAGACGTACAACTACAGCAATCGCGTTGTCATAACGCTTCCGCTTTCAGTCTACGAGGGTACATGGACAACACTGTCCCCTCTCGTTGCTATGCATCACCTAGATGGATCTTGCGTGTGTGTAGGAAATTTTTGAAATTACTGCGTTCCCCAGCAGTGGCATCCGAGCCAGGTCTATGCGTAGATGTTATATGCACGAGTAGAACACAATGAGTTGTGGGCGATAATAGTCATACTGCTTACCAACATGTCATACTTTGATTCGGCGGTATTGTTAGATGACGCGGCTCAGACCGACATTACGCGTACGCTTACGCGAGACTGGTTCTACCGACATGCTTCGCACACAGGTGGCTAGTGGGTGTCTGTTTCTCCAACTTTAGTTGAATCGAATGTGACTACGCCCGGTCCTTGTTGAAGGTTAAAACAACAAACTGGACGAAAAATTATTGTCGTTTTGATGCGTAGGTAAGAACGGTTCTTGCTAAGCCCGTAGCAGCCACGTAAAACTTGCAACAACAAAGTAGAGGACGTCTAACTTGTTTTTGCAGGGCATGTTGTGATGTGATATGGTCAAGACGTGATTATATAAATTGTTGTATGAGATGATCATGTTTTGTAACACAGTTATCGGCAACTGGCAGGAGACATATGGTTGTCGCTTTATTGTATGAAATGCAATTGCCATGTAATTGCTTTTATTTTATCACTAAGCGGCAGCGATAGTCGTAAAAGCAATAGTTGGCGAGACGACAACGATGCTTCGATGGAGATCAAGGTGTCAAGCCGGTGGACAATGGTGATCATGATGGTGCTTTGGAGATGGAGATCAAAGGCACAAGATGATGATGGCCATATCATATCACTTATATTGATTGCATGTGATGTTTATCCTTTATGCATCTTATTTTTCTTAGTTTAGCGGCAGCATTATAAGATGATCTCTCACTAAATTTCAAGGTATAAGTGTTCTCCCTGAGTATGCATCGTTGCGACAGTTCGTCGTGTCGAGACACCACGTGATGATCGGGTGTGATAAGATCTACGTTCACATACAACGCGTGCAAGCCAGTTTTGCACATGTAGAATACTCGGGTTAAACTTGACGAGCCTAGCATATGCAGATATGGCCTCGTAACACTTTGAGACCGAAAGGTCGAGCGTGAATCATATAGTAGATATGATCAACATAGTGATGTTCACCATTGAAAACTACTCCATCTCACGTGATGATCGGACATGGTTTAGCTGACATGGATCACGTGATCATTTAGATGACTAGAGGGATGTCTATCTAAGTGGGAGTTCTTAAGTAATATGATTAATTGAACTTTAATTTATCATGAACTTAGTACCTGATAGTATTTTGCATGTCTATGTTGTTGTAGATAAATGGCCCGTGCTGTTGTTCCGTTGAATTTTAATGCATTCCTAGAGAAAGCTAAGTTGAAAGATGATGGTAGCAATTACACGGACTGGGTCCGTAACTTGAGGATTATCCTCATTGCTGCACAGAAGAATTACGTCCTAGAAGCACCGCTAGGTGCCAAACCCGTTGCAGGAGCAACGCCAGATGTTGTGAACGTTTGGGAGAGCAAAGCTTATGACTACTCGATAGTTCAGTGTGCCATGCTTTACGGCTTAGAACCGGGACTCCAATGATGTTTTGAACGTCATGGAGCATATGAGATGTTCCAGGAGTTGAAGTTAATATTTCAAGCAAATGCCCGGATTGAGAGATATGAAGTCTCCAATAAGTTCCATAGCTGCAAAATGGAGGAGAATAGTTCTGTCAGTGAACATATACTCAGAATGTCTGGGTACCACAACCACTTGACTCAATTCGGAGTTAATCTTCTTGATGATAGTGTCATTGACAGAGTTCTTCAATCACTGCCACCAAGCTACAAAAACTTCGTGATGAACTATAATATGCAAGGGATGGATAAGACAATTCCCGAGCTCTTCGCGATGCTAAAGGCTGCGGAGGTAGAAATCAAGAAGGAGCATCAAGTGTTGATGGTTAACAAGACCACCAGTTTCAAGAAAAAGGGCACAGGGAAGAAGGGGAACTTCAAGAAGAACGGCAAACAAGTTGCTGCTCAAGTGAAGAAGCCCAAGTCTGGACCTAAGCACGAGGCGAGTGCTTCTACCGCAAAGGGACCGGTCATCGAAGCGGAACTGCCCCAAGTATTTGGCGGAGAAGAAGGATGGCAAAGTGAAAGGTATATTTGATATACATGTTATTGATGTGTACCTTACTAATGCTCGCAGATGGCGCTGGGTATTTGATCTTGGTTACATTGCTAATATTTGCAACTTGAAACAGGGCTACGGATTAAGCGAAGATTGGCTAAGGGCGAGATGACGATCTTGGCGCTGGGAAATGGTTCCAAAGTCGATGTGATCGCTGTCGGCACGCTACCTCTACATCAACCTTCGGGATTAGTTTTAGACCTAAATAATTGTTATTTGGTGCCAGCGTTGAGCATGAACATTATATCTGGATCTTGTTTGATGCGAGACGACTATTCATTTAAATCAGAGAATAATGGTTGTTCTATTTATATGAGTAATATCTTTTATGGTCATGCACCCTTGATGAGTGGTATATTTTTACTAAATCTTGATAGTAGTGATACACATGTTCATAGTATTGAGGTCAAAAGATATAAGTTTAATAATGATAGTGCAACTTATTTGTGGCACTGCCGTTTAGGTCATATTGGTGTAAAACGCATGAAGAAACTCCATGCTGACGTGCTTTTGGAATCACTTGATGCTTGCGAACCATGCTTCATGGGCAAGATGACTAAGACTCCGTTCTCCGGAACAATGGAGCAAGCAACAGACTTGTTGGAAATAATATATACTGATGTATGCGGTCCGATGAGTGTTGATGCTCGCGGCGGGTGATACGTCTCCAACGTATCTATAATTTTTTATTCTTCCATGCTATTATATATTTTGTTTTGGATGTTTGATGGGCTTATTTATACACTTCTATATTATTTTTGGGACTAACCTATTAACCGGAGGCCCAGCCTAAATTACTGTGTTTTTGCCTATTTCAGTGTTCTGCAGAAAAAGAATATCAAACGGAGTCCAAACGGAATGAAACCTTCGGGAGAGTTATTTTTGGAACAAACGTGATCCAGAGGACTTGGAGTGGACGTCAAGTAACCACCAAGGAATCCACGAGGCAGGGGGCGCGCCTACCCCCCTGGGCGCGCCCTCCACCCTCGTGGGCCCCTCGTGGCTCCACCGACCTACTTCTTCCTCCTATATATACCTACGTACCCCAAACCATCGAGAGCACCACGAAAACCTAATTCCACCGCCGCAACCTTCTCTACCCGTGAGATCCCATCTTGGGGCCTTTTTGGCGCTACGCCGGAGGGGGCATCGATCACGGAGGGCTTCTACATCAACACCATAGCCTCTCCGATGATGTGTGAGTAGTTTACCTCAGGCCTTCGGGTCCATAGTTATTAGCTAGATGGCTTCTTCTCTCTCTTTGGATCTCAATACAAAGTTCTTCTCGATTCTCTTGGAGATCTATTCGATGTAATCTTCTTTTGCGGTGTGTTTGTCGAGATCCGATGAATTGTGGGTTTATGATCAAGATTATCTATGAACAATATTTGAATCTCCTCTGAATTCTTTTATGTATGATTGATTATCTTTGCATGTCTCTTTGAATTATCAGTTTGGTTTGGCCTACTAGATTGATCTTTCTTGCAATGGGAGAAGTGCTTAGCTTTGGGTACAATCTTGTGGTGCTCGATCCCAGTGACAGTAGGGGAAAGGACACGTATTGTATTGTTGCCATCGAGGATAAAAAGATGGGGTTTATATCATATTGCATGAGTTTATCCCTCTACATCATGTCATCTTGCTTAAAGCGTTACTCTGTTCTTATGAACATAATACTCTAGATGCATGCTGGATAGCGGTCGATGTGTGGAGTAATATTAGTAGATGCGGTGAGTCGGTCTACTTGTCACAGACGTGATGCCTATATACATGATCATACCTAGATATTCTCATAACTATGCTCAATTCTATCAATTGCTCGACAGTAATTTGTTCACCCACCGTAATACTTATGCTATCTTGAGAGAAGCCACTAGTGAAACCTATGGTCCCCGGGTCTGTTCTCTATCATATTAATCTATTGTTATTTCTATTACCGTTTATTTTGCTTTCTTTACTTTTAGTCTTTATCATAAAAATACCAAAAATATTATCTTATCATCTCTATCAGATCTCACTTTTGCAAGTGGCCGTGAAGGGATTGACAACCCCTTTATCGCGTTGGTTGCAAGGTTCTTATTTGTTTGTGTAGGTACGAGGGACTTGCGTGTGGCCACCTATTGGATTGATACCTTGGTTCTCAAAAACTGAGGGAAATACTTACGCTACTTTGCTGCATCACCCTTTCCTCTTCAAGGGAAAACCAACGCTGTGCTCAAGAGGTAGCAGTGGGTATCGTTATTTTTTGACCTTCACAGATGATTTGAGCAGATATGGGTATATCTACTTGATGAAACATAAATCTGAAACATTTGAAAAGTTCAAAGAATTTCAGAGTGAAGTGGAAAATCATCATAACAAGAAAATAAAGTTTCTATGATCTGATTGTGGAGGAGAATATTTGAGTTACGAGTTTGGTCTTCATTTGAAACAATGCGGAATAGTTTCGTAACTCACGCCACAAGGAACACCACAGCGTAACAGTGTGTCCGAATGTCGTAATCGTACTTTATTAGATATGGTGCGATCTATGATGTCTCTTACTGATTTACCGCTATCATTTTTGGGGATATGCTTTAGAGACGGCTACATTCACATTAAATAGGGCACCATCTAAATCTGTTGAGAATATACTTTATGAACTGTGGTTTGGCAAGAAACCCAAGTTGTCGTTTCTTAAAGGTTGGGGCTGTGATGCTTATGTAAAAACGCTTCAACCTGATAAGCTCGAACCCAAATCAGAGAAATGTGTCTTCATAGGATACCCAAAGGAGACTGTTGGGTACACCTTCTATCACAGATCCGAAGGCAAGATATTTGTTGCTAAGAATGGATCCTTTCTAAAGAAGGAGTTTCTCTCGAAAGAAGTGAGTGGGAGGAAAGAAGAACTTGATGGGGGTAATTGTACCTTCTCCCGAGTTGGAAAGTATTACATCACATAAGTCAGTTCCAGTGATTCCTACACCAACTAGTGAGGAAGCTAATGATGATGATCATGAAACTTCTGATCAAGTTATTACCAAACCTCGCAGGTCAACGAGAGTAAGATCCGCACCAGAGTGGTATGGTAATCCTGTTCTGGAGGTCATGTTACTTGACCATGACGAACCTAGGAACTGTGAGGAAGCGATGATGAGCCCATATTCCGCAAAATGGCTTGAGGCCATGAAATCTGAGATGGGATCCATGTATGAGAACTAAGTGTGGACTTTGGTTGACTTGCCCGATGATCGGCAAGCCATAGAGAATAAATGGATCTTCAAGAAGAAGACTAACACTGACGATAATGTTACTGTCTACAAAGCTCGACTTGTTGAGAAAGGTTTTCGACAAGTTCAAGGAGTTGACTACGATGAGACCTTCTCACTCGTAGCGATGCTTAAGTCCGTCTGAATCATGTTAGCAATTGCCGCATTTTATGATTATGAAATTTGGTAAATGGATGTCAAAACTGCATTCCTTAATGGATATCTTAAAGAAGAGTTGTATATGATGCAACGGAAGGTTTTGTCGATCGAAAAGGTGCTAACAAAGTGTGTAAGATCCAGTGATCCATTTATGGACTGGTGCAAGCATCTCAGAGTTGGAATATACGCTTTGATAGTGTGATCAAAGCATATGGTTTTATACAGACTTTTGGAGAAGCTTGTATTTACAAGAAAGTGAGTGGGAGCTCTGTAGCATTTATGATATTATATGTGGATGACATATTGTTGATCGGAAATGATACTAAATTTCTAAATAGCATAAAAGGATACTTCAATA
The DNA here is from genome assembly GCA_021605145.1 of Aegilops bicornis. Taxonomy (NCBI): domain Eukaryota; kingdom Viridiplantae; phylum Streptophyta; class Magnoliopsida; order Poales; family Poaceae; genus Aegilops; species Aegilops bicornis. The sequence goes on from CM038670.1 coordinate 286,320,519, forward strand.
AGAATTTTTCAATGAAAGACCTCGGTGAAGCTGCTTATATATTAGGCATCAAGATCTGTAGAGATAGATCAAGACGCTTAATTGGACTTTCACAAGCACATACCTTGATAAAGTTTTGAAGAAGTTCAAAATGGATCAAGGAAAGAAAGGGTTCTTGCTTGTGTTACAAGGTGTGAAGTTAAGTCAGACTCAATGCCCGACCACCGTAGAAGATAGAGAGAAAATGAAAGTCATTCCCTATGCTTCAACCATAGGTTCTATCATGTATGCAATGTTGTGTACCAGACCTGATGAGTGCCTTGCTATTAGTTTAGCAGGGAGGTACCAAAGTAATCCAGGAGTGGATCACTAGACAGTGGTCAAGAACATCCTGAAATACCTGAAAAGGACTAAGGATATGTTTCTCATTTATGGAGGTGACAAAGAGCTCGTCATAAATGGTTACGTCGATGCAAGCTTTGACACTGATACGGATGACTCTAAGTCACAAACCGGATACGTATTTTTATTGAATGGTGGAGCTGCCAAACAGATCGTCGTGGTGGGATCTACATGCGAAGCGGAGTACATAGCTTCTTCGGAAGCAGCAAACGAAGGAGTCTGGATGAAGGAGTTCATATCCGATCTAGGTGTCATACCTAGTGCATCGGCTCCAATGAAAATCTTTTGTGACAATCTTTGGTGCAATTGCCTTGGCAAAGGAATCCAGATTTCACAAGAGAACCAAGCACATCAAGAGACGCTTCAATTCCATCCGTGATCAAGTCAAGGAGGGAGACATACAGATTTGCAGGATACATACGGATCTGAATGTGGCAGACCCGTTGACTAAGCATCTCTCATGAGCAAAACATGATCAACACCAAGGCTCCATGGGTGTTAGATCATTACTGTGTAATCTAGATTATTGACTCTAGTGCAAGTGGGAGACTGAAGGAAATATGCCCTAGAGGCAATAATAAAGTTGTTATTTATATTTCCTTATATCATGATAAATGTTTATTATTCATTCTAGAATTGTATTAACCAGAAATTTAGTACGTGTGTGAATACATAGACAAAACAGAGTGTCACTAGTATGCCTCTACTTGACTAGCTCATTAATCAAAGATGGTTAAGTTTCCTAACCATAGACATGTGTTGTCATTTGATGAACGGGATCACATCATTAGAGAATGATGTGATTGACTTGACCCATTCGTTAGCTTAGCATGATGATCGTTTAGTTTGTTGCTATTGCTTTCTTCATGACTTATACATGTTCCTATGACTATGAGATTATGCAACTCCCGAATACCAGAGGAACACTTAGTGTGCTATCAAACGTCACAACGTAACTGGGTGATTATAAAGATGCTCTATAGGTGTCTCCGATGGTGTTTCTTGAGTTGGCATAGATCGAGATTAGGATTTGTCACTCCGATTGTCGGAGAGGTATCTCTGGGGCCTCTCGGTAATGCACATCACTATAAGCCTTGCAAGCAATCTGACTAATGAGTTAGTTACAAGATGATGCATTACGGAACGAGTAAAGACACTTGTCGGTAACAAGATTGAACTAGGTATTGAGATACCGACGATCGAATCTCGGGCAAGTAACATACCGATGACAAAGGGAACAACGTATGTTGTTATGCGGTTTGACCGATAAAGATCTTTGTTGAATATGTAGGAACCAATATGAGCATCCAGGTTCCGCTATTGGTTATTGACCGGAGATGAGTCACGGTCATGTCTACATAGTTCTCGAACCCGTAGGGTCTGCACACTTAACGTTCGATGACGATCGGTATTATGAGTTTATGTGTTTTGATGTACCGAAGGTTGTTCGGAGTCCCGGATGTGATCACGGACATGACGAGGAGTCTCGAATGGTTGAGACATAAAGATCGATATATTGGAAGGATATGTTTGGACATCAGAATGGCTCCGGGTGAGTTCGGGCATTTACAGGAGTACCGGGGGCCCCCCGGGGAGTCATTGCGCCTTAATGGGCCTTAGTGGGAGAGAGGAGGAGGCGGCCAGGTGGAGGGCGCGCCCCCCAAGCCCAATCCAAATTGGGCTGGGGCCGCCCCCCCTTTCCTTCTCGCCTTCTCCCTCTTCCTTCTTCTCCTACTCCAACTAGGGAAGGGGGGGGGGGAAACCTACTCCTACTGGGAGTAGGACTCCCCCCTTGGGCGCGCCATGAGAGGGCCGTCCCTCCACACCTTTATATACGGGGGAGGGGGGGGCACCCCATAGACACACAAGTTGACAGTTGTCGTAGCCGTGTGCGGTGCCCCCCTCCACAGATTTCCACCTCGGTCATATCGTTGCAGTGCTTAGGCGAAGCCCTGCTCCAGTAACTTCATCTTCACCGTCACCACGCCGTCGTGCTGATGAATCTCTCCCTCGACCTCAGCTGGATCTAGAGTTCGCTGGACGTCACCGAGTTGAACGTGTGCAGATCGCGGAGGTGCCGTACCTTCGGTGCTAGGATCGGTCGGATCGTGAAGACGTACAACTACATCAATTGCGTTGTTATAACGCTTCTGCTTTCGGTCTATGAGGGTACATGGACAACACTCTCCCCTCTCATTGCTATGCATCACCTAGATGGATCTTGCGTGTGCGTAGGAAAAATTTGAAATTACTGCGTTCCCCAACATATGGTTTGGACATATTTGGATGGAGAAAGTGGCTGAGGGTTTTGGAGCAATATCATTAAGCACTTGAGCAAGTAGACCATTAAGCAACACCGCATCCCCTTTTATAGTATTGGCTTTCCTATGGACTCAATGTGATCTTGGATCACTAAAATATAAATGAAGAGTCTTGAGCTTTTGCCAATCTTTTGTCCGTAGCATTTTTAGGGGTCCACATCTCTTGTCCATGCCATGCCAATCATTGAATATCCTGAAATATTTTATCTTGAATGGATATTGGTTCAATGGGTATATGTTATTATGAATTACCAAAACCACCCTGGTATTAGTTGCACATTCAATCTCCCCCTTTTTGGTAATTGACAACAACATATAGCTCAAAGCTTCGACAAATGGTAAAATGAATGAAATACATCGCCGCTTTGAGAAGTATGTGATCAACAAGAGCTCCCCCTAAATTTGTGCATTAATTAAAATCTGTGTTTGAATGCAAATGCACAATCGATTAGGATCATGGGTCGCTCTTCCATGTCACATACATCTTGGTGGATCGCACAAAATGATAAGAGTGAATTAACATGCACGCATCACCAAATACATAAGTGAATGATCATACACAAGTAATCATAGAGATAAGCATTAAGCACACATTAAGCATAGTATGATCAACCACATAACCAAACGTAGTATCTCACGAGCATAAAAACAAACAAGTAGCACACATCAAAAGAACATAGTGGCAATAACTTGAGAAAAACCAAGAGCAAAAGGCAAGACACACACTCTCTCTCTCTCAGTTACCAGAAAGCTTGAAATCGTACAAAGCATAGTATGATCTATACAATTTCTCCCCCTTTGGCAACAAGTTACCAAAAAGCTTGAAAGTGTACAAAGCTATACGTCTCTCTAGGAACAATCTCCTGGAGCTCCTGAAGGGGTATTCTAGCTTGTGGCTCTGGTGTGCGTAGATGGTGTTGAGAGAACTACTTCTGCAAATGCTTTGGCTGAAGTCTATTGAGCTAGTGGCGTAGATACTGGGGGTAGCACTGTAGCAGTGGCGGAAGGTGCAGAGTGAGTGGTACTCATGTCTGCAACTGGCACAACTGAAGACCTGGTTGCTCTGGGCACAGTTTGAAACCTGTCGGTAGTAAGGTGCTCAACTCCATCCTCAGCATCATCTCGAAGCTTCTCCACAATAGACTGGATCTTTGTGAACTTGACATCTAAGTTGTACATCTTGTCTTCCACAATCTGCTCTAGGCTCTCCTGATTCTTGGCTAAGTTGACCAGACTTCACTCAATTCTCAGTGTTGCTTCCAGCAGATATGTCATTTGGTCTTGCTTGGACTTGAGATTTGCTGTTGGAGCATTTGGTGCAATAGCTTCCTTTGCTGCCCTTGCTGTTGCTGCTGCCTGAGCTTTGTCTTGTTCCTCAGCTGAAGTAGGATGTGAGGGATCGATCACCACTTCATTGTCTTCAAATTCTGGCTGGAGAGGGAGGTGCTCATAGTCTAGTAGATATGTGCTTGTACCAACCTTGGAGTTGATAAGCATCTGAATGTGTGGTGCATATCTTTGTGGTGCATATTGCAACCTCTTGATAACTGCGTTGGTTTTTCCCTTTAAGAGGAAAGGGTGATGCAGCAAAGTAGCGTAAGTATTTCCCTTAGTTTTTGAGAACCAAGGTATCAATCCAGTAGGAGACTACACGCAAGTCTCCTCGTACCTACACAAACAAATAAGAACCTTGCAACCAACACGATAAAGGGGTTGTCAATCCCTTCACAACCACTTGCAAAAGTGAGATCTGATAGAGATGATAAGATAAATATTTTTGGTATTTTTATGATAAAGATTGCAAAGTAAAAATAGATTGGAAACTTATATGATGGAGAATAGACCCGGGGGCCATAGGTTTCACTAGTGGCTTCTCTCAAGATAGCATAAGTATTACAGTGGGTGAACAAATTACTGTCGAGCAATTGATAGAAAAGTGCATAGTTATGAGAATATCTAGGCATGATCATGTATATAGGCATCACGTCCGTGACAAGTAGACCGAAACGATTCTGCATCTACTACTATTGCTCCACACATCGACCGCTATCCAGCATGCATCTAGAGTATTAAGTTCATAAGAACAGAGTAACGCATTAGGCAAGATGACATGATGTAGAGGGATAAACTCGAGCAATATGATATAAACCCCATCTTTTTATCCTCGATGGCAACAATACAATACGTGTCGTTTCCCTTTCTGTCACGATGATCGAGCAAAGCAAGATTGAACCCAAAGCTAAGCACTTCTCCCATTGCAAGAAAGATTAATCTAGTAGGCCAAACCAAACTGATAATTCGAAGAGACTTGCAAAGATAACAAATCATACATAAAAGAATTCAGAGGAGATTCAAATATTGTTCATAGATAATATTTATCATAAACCCACAAGTCATCGGATCTCGACAAACACACCGCAAAAAGAGTTACATTGAATAGATCTCCAAGAAGATCGAGGAGAACTTTGTATTGAGATCCAAAGACAGAGAAGAAGCCATCTAGCTAATAACTATGGACCCGTAGGTTTGTGGTAAACTACTCACACACCATCGGAGAGGCTATGGTGTTGATGTAGAAGCCCTCCATGATCGATTCCCCCTCTGACGGAGCGCCGGAAAAGGCCCCAAGATGGGATCTCACGGGTACAGAAGGTTGCGGCGGTGGAAATAGGGTTTCGTGGTGCTCCTAGATGTTTTCGGGGTATATGGGTATATATAGGAGGAAGAAGTAGGTCGGTGGAGCTGCGAGGGGCCCATGAGGGTGGGGGCGCGCCCAGGGGGCGTAGGCGCGCCTCCCTTCCTCGTGGCCTCCTTGCTTCTTTCTTGACGTCCACTCCAAGTCCCGTGGATCACGTTTGTTCCAAAAATAACTCTCCCGAAGGTTTCACTCCGTTTGGCTTCCGTTTGATATTCCTTTTCTGCGAAACACTGAAATAGGCAAAAAAATAGCAATTTGCACTCGGCCTTCGGTTAATAGGTTAGTCCCAAAAATAATATAAAAGTGTATAATAAAGCCCATTAAACATCAAAAACAGATAATATAATAGCATGGAACAATAAAAAATTATAGATATGTTGGAGACGTATCAAGCATCCCCAAGCTTAATTCACCTTTCGTCCTCGAGTAGGTAAATGATAAAAACAGAATTTTTGATGTGGAATGCTACCTAGCATAATTTTCAATGTAATTTTCTTTATTGTGGAACGAATGTTCAGATCCGAAAGATTCAAGACAAAAGTTTAATATTGATATAAAAATAATAATACTTCAAGCATACTAACTAAGCTATTATGTCTTCTCAAAGTAACATGGCCAAAGAAAGTTCATCCCTACAAAATCATATAGTTTAGTCATGCTCCATTTTCATCACACAAGAATGCTCTCATCATGCACAACCCCGATGACAAGCCAAACAATTGTTTCATACTTTAGTAATCTCAAACCTTTTCAACCTTCACGCAATACATGAGCGTGAGCCATGGATATAACACTATGGATGGAATAGAATATAATGATGGGGGTTATGTGGAGAAGACAAAAAAGGAGAAAGTCTCACATTGACGCGACTAATCAACGGGCTAGGGAGATGCCCATCGATTGATGTCAATACAAGGAGTAGGGATTGCCATGCAACGGATGCACTAGAGCTATAAATGTATGAAATCTCAACAAAAGAAACTAAGTGGGTGTGCATCCAACTTGCTTGCTCCACGAAGACCTAGGGCATTTGAGGAAGCCCATTGTTGGAATATACAAGCCAAGTTCTATAATGAAAAATTCCCACTAGTATATGAAAGTGATAAAACAAGAGACTCTCTATCATAAGGATCATGGTGCTACTTTGAAGCACAAGTGTGGAAAAAGGATAGTACCATTGTCCCTTTTTATTTGTCTTTTTTGGGCCTTCCTTTTTTTGCCTTTCTCTTTTTTTCTTTTTTTTGACAATGCTCTATTTATGATGATCATCACACTTCTATTTATTTACAACTCAATGATTACAACTCGATACTAGAACAAAATATGACTCTATATGAATGCCTCCGACGGTGTACCAGGATGGGCAATGATTCAAGAGTGACATGTATGATAAATTATGCATGGTGGCTTTGCCACAAATACGATGTCAACTACATGATCATGCAAGGCAATATGACAATGATGAAGCGTGTCATAATAAATGAAACGGTGGAAAGTTGCATGGCAATATATCTCGGAATGGCTATGGAAATGCCATAATAGGTAGGTATGGTGGCTGTTTTGAGGAAGATATAAGGAGGTTTATGTGTGATAGAGCGTATCATATCATGGGGGTTGGATGCCTTTGGCGAAGTTTGCACCAACTCTCAAGGTGAGAAAGGGCAATGCGATGCATCAAGAGGCTAGCAATGATGGAAAGGTGCGAAAAGCGTATAATCCATGGACTCAACATTAGTCATAAAGAACTCACATACTTATTGCAAAAATCTACAAGTCATCAAAAACCAAGCATTACGTGCATGCTCCTAGGGGGATAGATTGGTAGGAATAGACCATCGCTCGTCCCCGACCGCCACTCATAAGGATGACAATCAAAGAACACCTCATGCTTCAAATTTGTTACACAAAGCTTACTATACGTGCATGCTACGGGACTTGCAAACTTCATCACAAGTATTTCTAAAATTCACAACTACTCAACTAGCACAACTTTAATATTACCATCTCCATATCTCAAAACAATCATCAAGTATCAAACTTCTCATAGTATTCAATGCATGTTTTATGTTTTTTTTATTATATCCGTCTTGGATGCCTATCACATTAGGACTAATTTTATAGCCAAAGAAAATTACCACGCTGTTTTGTAGGACTCTCAAAATAATATAAGTGAAGCATGAGAGATCAACAATTTCTATAAAATAAAACCACCACCGTGCTCTAAAAAGATATAAGTGAAGCACTAGAGCAAAATTATCTAGCTCAAAAGATATAAGTGAAGCACATAGAGTATTCTAATAAATTCCGATTCATGTGTGTCTCTCCCAAAAGGTGTGTACATCAAGGATGATTGTGGTAAAGTAAAAAGCAAAGACTCAAATCATACAAGACGCTCCAAACAAAACACATACACTACAGAAAGAATACACTTCCGTGATGATACGTGTTTGTCACAGTAGGTCGCGTTTTTTGTCATGCATGTACATCCATGACAAATTTATGACAGAATCAAGATAGTCATACTGTCTTTGTCATAGAAGTGTTCCATGACATTACGAAAATTATCATTACAGTATCCACTTCCATGACGATAAATCGCGCGTATGAAGTGCTTTCGTCAAGGGTGACCGACACGTGGCATCCACCGTAACGGAACACCGTTAAGCTATCGGGTCGGGTTTTGGATCCGATAACCCGTTAACAGCCCCAACCAATGGGGATTTTCCACGTGTAAAATCATCATTGGCTGGAGGAAACACGTGTCGGCTCATCGTTGGGACATATGTCATCCACTCGTTGGATGAAGAAGCGCCTATGATACGTCGACACGTGGCACGACCATCAAGTTTAAATGGGCGGCCCAACTAAAACCCACAAGATTTGGCGGACCATAATGGGCGGCCCGACTAAAACCCACGAGATTTTGCGGACCATAATGGGCTGGCCCGACTAAAGGCCCACAAGATTTCGTGGGCTATAATAGGTCAACCAGTAAAGGCCCACATGATTTTTGTGTGCCATAATGGGCTGGCCCAGGTAAAGGCCCACAAAATTCTTGCGGATCATAATGGGCCGGCCCAGCTAAAGGCCCACGAGATTTTGCCGACATTAATGGGCCGGCTCAGCTGTAGGCCCACAAGATTTTGAGGGCCCTAGTAGGCCGGCCCATTAACTGGCTGCCATGTTTTGGGCCAAATGCCACCATATTTGATCCGGTCCATTAATGGCACTGCGTTAAAGACCTAATAAGGGCCCATATAAGATCCGACCCGTTAAAAGCCTCCCACTTTACGGGCCAAATCACGCCGCCAGATCAGGTCCGGCCCTTTAAGAGGCTTTGGGCTCAATTATGGCCCATATCGATTCGCCCGTTAAGCGGGCGCTATGCTTTTGGGCCCACTTGCTAAAGGCCCATTTAGTAATTGACACGATATTAGTTTCAACCTGTTAAGGGCCCGTTTAACATTTCGGCCCTATATTAATTTGGCCTGTTAAAAGCACGTCATATAGTTGGGCCTAACTACTGCCCGGTTAGCATCCGACTTTGCTCACGGCGGATATCCGATTGGGCCAAACAAGGACCGAGACAACTTTGGCTGTTAAAAGCCCATGAATTGATTCGAACAATCATGGGCGGGTCCATTTCGGCTGCTGCCGGCCCGTGAGCTATTCGACGCGTTTGGGGCCCAACCTACTTCTCGGCCTCCTAAAGCCCATTGAGTTTTCTTGCGAAAAGAGGGCGGGGTTACTCGGCCTATTAAAGGCCCGAATCTACTAGTGGGCGGTTTGGCGGGGCCCATGATGCGGATCATACATCGTGATTGCATGACGGCCCGATTATGTACCGTAATTTTACGGTTTGGCGGTTCTTTGCGAAGACATGATATATATCTGATAAAATAACCGCAACATCGTGAATAAGAAAAAACCTAGACTATACAATAAAGAAATTACAGCATATTAGATCCACTTTGGGCATCAAAGTTCGCCACTATGATAATAAAGCACAAGCGGAATGATTACATACACTTTGGGCATCAAAGATCGCCACCGATTGCAAATAAACACGCCGATAAAATAATATACAAAACCGACAAAGACTTCAATAGAGTTCAAGAAAGGTTAGCCCTCATTGGGAGCCGCATAAGCAATGAGCAAGATGATGAGACTGTGCTTGTTCAACACTTATATCTTCCTCACTCTGAAATAAAACAAGCAGACAGATGACATGTTTTGCACATAAAAGTATCAGTGCTGACAATTCATCACATTTCTTACTGACGAACAAAGTGACACAGTTTAAAGTTGCATTAACACAATATGGTATTGCTCAGGTCAAGACATGGCAGGAAATGACATTGTGAAGGAGTTGGCAGCTTCACGACACCACTGCATTACAGATCAAGAACTCATAAGTATCAATGGTTAGTGTCGTCAATTTATCCCATTTCAGATTGGCAAATAAAGAGACAGTTTAAATAATAGTAGAATGATATGACATTGTTCATAGTTAAGACATTGCGGAATATGGCATTGTCTTTGTAGTGGGTAGGTTCACCACACCTTTGGATTACGGATGAAGAACGAGAAGCATACATGCAAAGGTGCAAAAAGAAGATCACTTGCTCTGTATAGTTTAATTTACATGGTATGAAGAAGGAACTTGGTTGTACACCTGAAAACTTAAATTGAGAAGGACAAACTTTTGTTTATGTACATAATAAACTTTAAACATGCAATTTGATGCAAACACCAAAAATAAACATATTGCAGTCATGCCTAACCAAATATACACAACAAAGTTTGAAGGCTTGAGAAGGAAAAAATTACATTCTTGGTGAAGACAGGCTCTATAAAGCCCTTGTCCATGCCGATGGGGGGCAATCCAAGAAGTTTAGCACATAATCTTCTTCATAAGCATTGCCTTTATTCTACATTTTGTTAACAGTAAATATAGATGTGATAATATACAAAAAAATGCAGAATATTTAAGATAAGATGAATAGTGATGCTACATAACCAAGTAGCTATAAATGTATGTGCAGTGATACAGGCAAAAGGCACAGCCAAGAGCAATGCACAGCTAAACTTCTTCAGTACCAACCTTATGGTAAGCGTAAATATAGATCTGATGTGTAGAAAATGGAGGGCAAAGGAAAATAAGCTGCAGAGTGATGGTACATGAACAACTACTGTCAATATAAGTACAATCGATAAAGGACAACATGTACTTACAAGAACAATGCAGAGCTAAAAAAATTCATTGGCATTGGATATATTCTACACTAATGTAACCATTCATACAGATCGAGATAATTTGGAGCGAACAATTGATAAGCAAGCTATCATGCATACTGCTTTGTCACATAATGAACGGTATGTATGCAAGTACGGTGATACAGACAACAGTACTAACAAGAGCAAAGCAGCGGGCAGCATATTTGCGATATCCTCGTCGTTCTTTTCAAACGGGAATTCTTCGATCGATTTCACGCAAAAAGATCCGTAAGGCACATGCGGAAAAGTAGAAGTTCAAATTGTCATGTGATTTCATAGACGGTACCTCATCACAGGAACGAGACTAGTGCATAACAAGGTTTTTCCATTCAATGTCTTCTAAATTTAGCACAGGAGACTTCACTGGAAATTCGTTTATAGACTTGCCATCAAAGTGTGATTTCCTCAGGTAACACCGATACTGCTGCAATGCTTCCTTGAAAAGCACAAGCAAGCTTCGCTCTTCATGACTATCTAGATTGACCCTTGCCTAGTTACAACAATGTAATGTAAAAAATTGATGTGTTCGATCAGCAGAAAACAGGAAAATAATAACCATGAATAATAGCACTTACACGTAAGTTGAAAATGGTGTTTGTCTTCACTATAATCTTCCCATGATGGGAATATATGCACGTAGTCCCTAACAACATTGAAAGCATTGTCTTTTAAGCTGGGAATAACTAGAATGGGGTTCCAATCTGTAGGAACTGGCCGTCTATGCAGTTGGGATAGGTCTTCGGCCGGTGGACTTCTTGTACTTTTTCTTTGGAGTGGGATTTTTTACGTGATGCGGCTCGTGCTATGGTAAATGAAATCGGTATACCTTTTCTTTGGAGTGCAGTCCCGTGTGGTGGGGCTAGTGGTGTGGCCGGTGAAGTATGGGTACATTCTCGGAGTCGGTCCTATGTTTTGTGTCACTGGTTGTACAGCCAATATAAGTGAAGTATTTGTCTGATTTCTCTGGCACCACCATGTTTTTCAAGGACTTTGCTTCCTTCAGGTTCGGCAATCACCCTCTTCCTTTTTGATGTCTGATGCACAAGAACAACATTTGAGTGGAGAACATGGTATGATGACAAATGGAATATGTATTGATAATGGATGGGCATGGCATCTCGAGTTATATCATATGATGAGTATACTAAGCAGATGGCGGTGCAACAAAGTAGAAGAAATGCAAGACAACATATGCAAGATACGCGCAATCAATAAAACCCTGCCAAATTAGAACAGGCACCTTGATGGGTGAACAGGACAGGCCATCTGCCTTTGACTCCTCGAGGTTAGAATAGTCATTAGGATGATATTACGAACAAGAATCAGCAGTGGGGAGCGTCTGAGTTTCATTGCTTCGAGCGGCACTCAATGCCTTGGTGCCAATTTTGTTAGTCATTGCGGTGTTCCACAATATTCTTACGATGCGCGGATTCGATATTCACTGTAATTGCGTATAATATCCGAGAACCATGAAAACATAAATAGTTGTGAGATTATCTTTGTAATGCAGATGATATTCTAATATAGGCGCCCTGTAAACACTTATGTGCTATCACTTTGGATTACGATGAGAGAGCTCATGTGTGCTGTAATATGGTGCGTGCATTTATATAATCTGGCACAAGTACACAAAAAATAGGCTCGAAGTAAGGATAGTTGGCGGATGATAGGTTCATAATATCTTTGTATAGAGAGTTTATTGCCAAACATGATAACAAGAGCACACATCAACTAGGCAGATCATAGTGTACATAACAGGTACACCATAACAATGATATATAAATCGGGAAAGTGGGCGGCTTGAAAATACGGTGTTGTATTGCCGCTAGTAATTGAAAGCCTATCGATCACGTCTGAGCCAGCTCTATCGAACATGGTAAAGAAGAGCAAGCAGATTTTGGATAATAAAATGTTGGTTGCGCGGTGCCCACACATGATGAACGAGAGCGCATTAAGAATGCAACTCGGCTGTCTCTCGACCATTTCAGGCGGTTGGATGAAGATCCTACGTCTCCTAACCCTTCTTCTTCCTCGTCTCGATTCTTCCCATACAGAAACACTTGCACGGTCGCCGGGCCGACCATCGGCCCCATTGCACTGTGTTCCTCCACCACCCCACCCCCACCCGTGCCCCAACCCCCACCAGCGTCGAGTTTTCTTACGTTCGTGAGGCCCATAACCACCCGAGCCCTTCGATCGCACCGGCGAACTCCGTGAGCTCTGAAAAATCGTGACCCAATTTTGAAATTTAGTCTCGTGATTTAACTAGTGTGGAATATAAAAGGGGAAAACCATAAGCATTGGGAGTACAGTGTTGAGCGTGCCATGGAGGATCTGAAGGTGCAAACCGACAAAGGCAACTTCGCAACCAAGACAAGAAATCAGAGTAAAGCAGTGGCGATCTATTTTCTTGCTGCGATAAATAAGTTGAGCAGAATCTGAAAGAGTACCGCCTACAGTGCGGCACCGTGTACGCATCTGCTGAGAATTTGACGGTGCTGCGGTAGCGATGGCTGTCGGCGGCGTGGAAGCAGATCTAGGAGGGTAGACGGTGGCGGCGGGGTGCGGTGGACGAGATGGTCGTAGGAGCGGCACCGCCAAGGTGGACGACGGCGGGGATGAAGCGAGAGGACATGATGCAAGGATCCCGGTCCGATGGCGTGGATGAGAGAAGTCGATCTCTTGTAATGGACGGCGGCGTCGGGGTATCAGCTCCGGCATGGTGGAGGAGGACGGTGGTGGATGGGGTGGCGGACAGCGTCAGACGGAGGAGGGTGGGTGGAGAGGGTGTTCTGGCGCCCACGGAGTACGAATGGGGAAAAGGGAGGTAGAGAGGAAGGGGGGGGAACCATGTATTGTGGCGCTTGTCTCAAATGCGAGGAAATTTACAAACTTAGCCCCTGCTTCAAATTTCTACTACATCACAAAGAACATTAGTCGGTTGGGGATAGGACGGTAATCTCGCATACACGAATATTTGCCGATTTAGAGTTTGTTTTTGGCGCCCACTATGTATGAATATGAATCGGGAGGAGTCAATTTCGCCGAGGACACACTTGTGTTTTGGCGCCCACCGTGTATGAATCCGGGTGAGGCGGTTACGTCACGTTTGGGTGAAATTACAAACCTACCCTATCGAAACCTATAGAAATCCAGCAGATAGGCTTTGCGTGGTAGGGATAGGCGGTAGTGATTTCCATCTCATGATTTTGGTTTCGGTGATTCTGCGACTTTCCCCGCTTCGTTCAAATTTTGCAGAGTGCACGTTTACCGTGCCAGCTCAATTCGAATCCCGTTTGCATTCTACTAGCAAGAGGCCCATGCATTGCATGGAACATCAAGATGCATTTATACGAGTTGTTTACCTTGTGGGAGACGAAGATGAACGAGGGAAGTCCTTATCTGCAAATGTGGAGAGGGGTGCGGGTATCTTTTAGCAAAATTGTCATAGTTTGCTTTCTATCCGTCGAGATATAGATCGACGGTCCATATTGCAGGATGGCAGGCACACCATCATCACCAACTCGGTTTTTTTAAGAGTAGAGATTTTTTTCGGGCGGGATCCATTTTCAATTGGAATTACATTCTATATACATCATTTTTATATATACTTTCAAAAGCACAACACCATTTATACATAAATATGGTTTACAAATGGCATGATCTCAGATTCATAAGGTTGTATCCATCAATTTGGATTTTCAAATATTTGAAACCACTTTATGTTGAAATCCAATGTATGCATTCCTCGCTAACTGTCTCCAATTAATGTGTGTTTCATGCGGGTTTTTTTAACTTCTCAAACATGTATAATGTGTTTCACACACACAACATATATTGTAATCCCATTTAGACATTAATTGCATATAAACCATGCATTGTTTGTAATTGAAGAGTCTATGGATCACCAATATTGATAAACTATATAACATTACACGTGTGCCCAAATTCAAATGAATATGCATGTTTGATACACCAATTTGCATTATGATATTATCATGTCGTGTTCTCCAGATTAAATATTTGAATCCCCTTTAATCCAGATATTTGTCTCATATAGCTATCACTCATGCTTATATAGGACTATCTCTCTGGACCTATACGCGTCCATCGTCTCTCGGGTATCTCTCGTGCTACATGTATGTCGACAATGATCTTTTATCTTCGTAACACACTGACGGTACTCTCTCCCTCGACCTTCATCACTCTATCTCTCTCTAAGTATATCTCGTTCCCTGCTATGTGTCTCTAACTATGATTCTCCATGTGCAATCTCTTTCTCTCACACAAACACAAAACTTTGTCTCCCGGGGTCTCATTTCTCTCTAGTATTCCCATGTGTGCCACTCGCACACCCCTCATACAGAGATGTCTTTGGCTCCTTAGATATGAGAACCTATGACTCTTCCTCTTCAATATCTCTTTCTCACACACAAACACAAACTCTGTCTCCCACGGTCTCATATTTCTCCATTGTTCTCTTGTATGTCGCTCACACACACCCTCTCTCCTGTAGCGACCAGACCTCAACCAGTCCGATCTCTGTGCTCAAGTGTCATCCCTGGATCAGTAATGCTGACACCACACAGTACTCGAAGGATTTATAACAGAGTAGCAATCACACACTTATTACATCGAAAGTCTCAAGAGAGAACTGGGTAGTAGAAAAGGTATGATCAAAGTGTTACTTGCCTTGCGGATGATCCCCGAAACCTAGAGACTTGAAGTAACAGGCGGCGCACTCCGGGTATTCTATCGCCGACAAACAAACAAGCATACAATAAGTACTCTTCTAATGCACGGGTAAAACTCAAACAAAAGATTTAACCAGAAAGTTCAACTTAAGAACTGCGGTTTGCAAAAAGAATCAAATCAAACGAAGCAACGAAAGTCAAACGGCGAAAGAAAACAGCTCCGTTTTACTAATCTGGATCTAAGTCAAATTTTACAGAAGCAAAAACTTGTTTCAGTTGGTTATTCGGAAAGAGGGTTTCGAGACGAAACTCCAGACGCCTGAATCGCCTGATTCCGATAAACGAGCGAAAAGTTATAGTAAAACGAAAATCGGATCAGAAACCGCGATCAGAAAAATCGCGAATTAAATCCAGGAAAAAGAAAAACGACGAACAGGTTAACGAACGGACGTTCGTTAACTAGAACTAATCTGACGAACACGTTCGTTAAAACGAAAGAACGAGCGAACGCTCGCTATTTAACCGAACCGAAAAATAATAAACCGATCTAATAAAAAAACGGAAACTAAAAAAACCGACGAAACTAAAAAAACCGATCGGTTTTTCAAAAAAAAACGGCACGGAAAACGGGGCGGCGGCGAACCTCGGTGGCGGGGTCGGCGGCTCCCGCGAAGTCGGTGGCGGCGGCGGCGGATCGGGGCTAGGGTTAGGGTTAGGGCGCGGGTGGCGGCGGCGGGCTGGGCCGGCGGCTCGGGGCGGGGTGGCTGGTGGGCTGGGGCGGCTCGGGGCGGGGGTATTTAAAGGCTGCCCCGGGCGGAGTCCCGCTCGGGTACGGCCCGGTAAGGCGGTTCGTTTTTTTTAAATAATTTCGCGCAGAAAATCAAACGAAAGAAATACTAAACGGACTCCAAAAATCCCGAAATAAATTTTCCCCGGCTTCTAAAATCAAGCCGGACTAGATGAACATTTATTTGGGGCCTAAATGCAATTTTGAAAAACACACATTTTTCCTAAATTCAAATAAAATGGCGAAAAACTCCAAAATAAAATCTTATTTGATTTGATTATTAAATCCTCATTATTTCTTTATTTTGGGAAAGTCATTTTATTCCATCTCATATTTTTGTAATAGAAATAATTGAAGATAAAATAATTAAAATCAAATGATCCTATTTTCAAAATTTGAGAAAACTCAAATATGAAAATAACGAAATCCCCAACTGTCTCCGTGGGTCCTTGAGTTGTGTAGAATTTCTAGGATCGAGCCAAAAATGCAACAAAAATATGGTATGCAATGATGATCTATGTATAACATTCCAAATTGAAAATTTGGGATGTTACAAACCTACCCCCTTAGGATGAATCTCGCCCTCGAGATTCGGGTTGGCTAGAAAATAGGTGAGGGTGGTCCTTAAGCATATCTTCCTCTCGCTCCCAGGTGGCTTCATCCTCGATGTGGTGGCTCCACTGAACTTTGCAAAACTTAATGACCTTGCTGCGGGTGACTCGGCTGGCATACTCCAGAATCTTAACTGGCTTCTCCTCATAGGTCAAATCGTTATTCAACTGAATCGCCTCTAGTGGCACAGTATCTTTTAGTGGTATATCCGCCATCTCTGCGTGACACTTCTTCAACTGAGAAACATGAAACACATCATGAACACCTGACAAACCTTCGGGTAGTTCCAACTTATGTAACTTCTCCCATGCGCTCCAAAACTTTGTATGGTCCCACAAAACGTGGCGCTAATTTTCCTTTAACACCAAAACGCTTAACTCCTCGAAGCGGAGATACTCGAAGATAAACTCTATCTCCGGCTTCATATTCTGTCTCTTTGCATTTTGAATCTGCATAGCTCTTCTGTCTTGACTGGGCTACCTTGAGCCTATAACGAATCAACTTTACTTTCCGTTCAGACTCCTTAATCAAATCCGGTCCAAACAACTGGCGGTCTCCAACTTCATCCCACAATAGCGGGTTCTCGCACCTCCTTCCGTACATAAGGCTTGAAAGGTGCCATCTTCAAACTGGTTTGGTAGCTGTTGTTATAAGAAAATTCCGCATATGGCAAGTTGTCATCCCAACTTGATCCATAATCCAAAGCACATGCTCTCAGCATATCCTCCAAAATCTGGTTGACTCTCTCGGTTTGTCCATCTGTCTGTGGATGAAAAGCTATACTAAACTCCAGTCTGGTTCCCAAAGTTTCGTGCAACTGCTTCCAGAACTTTGAGGTGAATTGGGTTCCTCTATCTGATACGATACTCCTCGGAACTCCATGCAAGCATACAATCCTTGTCATGTATATCTTAGCCAATTTGGTACTGCTGTAGGTAGTCTTTACTGGAATGAAATGAGCTACCTTCGTCAAACGATCGACTACAACCCAAATCGAGTCATAGCCTGAACGGGTCCTGGGCAATCCCGTGATGAAATCCATGCCTAGTTTATCCCACTTCCATTCGGGTATAGGCAATGGTTGTAACAATCCTGCTGGCTTCTGAAGTTCTGCTTTCACTTTCTAACACACATCACAAACTGCTACATACTCTGCGATATCTTTCTTCATTCTGGTCCACCAAAAAGTATCCTTCAAATCCAAATACATCTTGGTATTTCTGGGGTGGATCGAATACGGCGAATCATGTGCCTCTTGCAAAATCAACTTCCGAATCTCCGGATCACTTGGTACGTAAACGCGGTCCTCAAACCATAAGGTATCGTGCTCATCCTCACGAAATCCCTTTGCTTTTCCCTTGCTCATCTTCTCCTTAATAGAAGCAACTTCCTTGTCTGTCCTTTGAGCTTCTCTGATTTTGTCCATCAAAGTAGATTGAATCTCTAACGCTGCTACATAGCCTCGCGGAACTATTTCCAAACATAACTCCCGAAATTCCTCGGCTAATTCTTTTGGTAAACCTTTGGTCATTAGGATGTTAACATGACTCTTACGGCTCAACGCGTCTGCTACCACGTTAGCCTTTCCGGGGTGGTAATGCAATCTCATATCATAATCCTTGATGAGCTCCAACCATCTCCTTTGTCTGAGATTCAACTCCTTCTACGTGAAGATGTACTTCAAACTCTTGTGATCCGTATACACCTCACAATGATTTCCAATGAGGAAATGTCTCCATGTTTTCAATGCATGCACTACGGCTGCTAACTCCAAATCATGCGTGGCATAGTTTAATTCATGAGGTTTCAAATGTCGTGAAGCATCTGAAACAACTCTTCCCTCCTGCATAAGCCTTGCTCCAAGTCCTCGGCGTGAAGCGTCGCAATAAACTTTCGTAATCCTTGCTTTGATGCGGCAGGATTAATCTTGGTGAGGTAACCAAACGCTTCTTCAACTCTTGGAAACTAGCCTCACACTCCTCGGTCCATATGAACTTGGTATCCTTCTTCAATAATTACTGTCATGGGCTTCCGCAATCCTCGAGAAATTCTCAATGAATCTCCGGTAGTATCCTGCGAGTCCAAGGAAACTCGGATCTCTCCAACTGTTGTTGGCGCTTCCAAGTTTGTCACCGTGGCAACTTTTGTGGGGTCTCTTGCTATACCTTCTCCGGATATAACATGTCAGAAATCCAACTTCCTTCAACCAAAACTCACACTTCTTGAACTTGGCATACTGGCGATGTTTTCTGAGCTTCTCGAGTACCAAACGCAAGTGCTCCTTATGTTGTTCTTCATTCTTTGAGTAGACCAAAATATCGTCAATGAATACCACGACGAACTTATCCAAAAACTCCATAAACACCTTGTTCGTCATGTTCATAAAATAGGCTGGGGCGTTAGTCAGACCAAATGACATAACGGTATACTCATACAGCCCGTACCTGGTGGTAAAAGCCATCTTAGGTATATCCTGCTCCCGAATCCTCAACTGATGGTATCCTGATCGCAAATCGATCTTGGAAAATACCTTAGCTCCTTGCAATTGGTCAAACAAGTCGTTGATCATCGGCAACGGGTATTTGTTCTTAACGGTCACTTCATTCAATCCTCGATAATCAACAACCATTCTTAATGATCCATCCTTCTTCTCCACTAGAAATCTTGGTGATCCCCAAGGCGAAGAACTTGGGCGAATAAAACCTTTATCCGATAACTCCTTAATACGCTTCTTAATTTCCTCCAAATCTTGGGCTGGCATCCTATACGGTCTCTTAGATATCGGCCCAGTGCCTAGCAGTAGTTCAATCAGAAATTCAATGTCTATGTCCGGCGGCATGCCTGGCAACTCTTCCGGAAACACGTCCGGATAATCCCTTACTACTGGTACTTCCTCCTGCACAACTCCTGATAAGGAATTTACATGTGCTCTCCTCGGCTCATGCCGTGATACATACTTGATTCTCCTTCCTTCTGGGGTGGTAAGCAAAATCGACTTACTGGCGCAATCAATATTCCCTCCGTACTTTGATAACCAATCCATACCCAATATCACATCCAATCCTTGGGATTCGAAAACTATTAGGTCCGAGGGAAATACATAGTTTCCAATCCTTAATGGCAGTCGATCGCACCATATACTTGCTATATATTACGCTTTCTGGATGAGGTTACTAGCATGGGTGACCTAAGGGCTTGGGTTGGTAATTTATACTTATCCACAAATCCCTTTATATGTATGAATGCGATGCACCGGTATCAAAAAGAACAAGCTGCGATAAATGTCTTAACCAAAAACTTACCTATTCTGCGTGCGGGTGAGCTTCAACCTCCTCCACGGTAACGTGGTTCACTTGTCCCCTGTTGAAAGGGTTCGGCTTCTTGCCTGAGCTTCCATTGCCGTTACCATTTTGGGCTTCTGGACAATCATTTGCATAATGCCCAGTCTTACGGCACTTATAACAAGTGATATGGCTCAGGTCTACCTTGGATGGTGTTGACGGGTTGGTGCGGTTTTGTCCATTGCTTCCTCCATTCCCGTTTCCAGTCTTGGTGCCATTATGATTGTGCGAGCTACCTCCTCCGTGAGTATGCTGAAATTGTCCTCCTGGCTTCAGGGTAAAGCGTAGTTTCTGCTGAGCTCCAGAGTTATACTTCCCATGTCCATACTTTCTCTTGCGATTGTCAATCTGCTGCTGCTTCCCTTTCAATCATAAGAGCACGGTCTACTAACTCCTGGTAGTTATTGAAGGTGGCTACCATCAAGCTGCATGCTTTCAGCTCATCGTTCAGGTCCTTCTAGAAACTTCTCCTGCTTAGCTGCGTCCGTAGCAACGTCATCTAGGGCATAACATGCTAGTTTACTAAAGTCATCCACATACTGGCCAACTGTCCGTCCTCCTTGGCGCAAGTTGTGAAACTCACGCTTCTTCATGGCCATAGCTCCTGCTGAAACATGGGCAGTACGGAAAGCTTCTTTGGCTGATCCCATGTGGCGGTGTCTGAGGTAAGTGGGTAAAATTCTCCCACCATCTGCTGCGGGTCCTTCAAGCTGATGTGCGGCAAATTTCACCTTTTCCCCATCTGTACATCCTGCGGTGGTCAACTCCCTCCCTACTTTGCGGAGCCAATCATACTGCAACAATCGGCTCGGTGCTCTTTGGAAAACACCGCGGATTCAGCCTTAAGAAAGCGGGTCAAATGGTCAACATGTGGTGGTGGCGGTGGGTTGTTGTTGTTGTTGTTGTTGTTGCCTTGGTTACGTACCAATGTTTGAATCAAGGCATTACAACTGCTTGAATCAAGCGAGTGATCTCCGTGGGAAAACAAATTGAGGAATTCGGCGTCTCGGAGGCATCTGAGGGTTTATAGAAAAGACGAGAGTTAAAAATAGAATGAGGTCTAGGGAGAAAACACTACCCATATGCACATGAGACAAAACACACATTATCACTCCAATCAAATCAAACAAGGGCATACAACGGTCTATCTATCGTTACAAAGTGCTGAGACTAAAACTAATTTTTAATGGGGGAATTCTACTACTGTTATGGTGATCAACTAGAAAAACTGCTCCGATGAAGACTCCATGATATCTGCTCCAGCTTCATCTTCGAAATCATCATCACTAGGATCGGAATCGGTGTCGTCGATGATGATGTAGTTCTCTGGACAGGTGCAATCTTCATCTTCTCCTCCTGGTGCTGAATTTCCCATGAGTTCTTCAATCTTTTCTTTAAGATCGCCATTTTGTCTTACTAGAGCTACAATCTCCTCCATGTAGTCCTTGCGAGTGGCCTTCAGTTCTCCTTCTAGTTCGATAATCTTGGCTTTTGCTTTCTTCAACTCCATCATGTCTGCGCTTTGTCTGGTTCTCTGGCGGCGAATGTCTTGATTTAACTCTTGGATGAAAGCTGCAATGGATCGATCCTTCTTAGTGCCAACTATCTCCCATTGTTCATCTCGGCGCCCGCAAATCTGGTAGATAGTATCCTTGAGGTCTTCTTTGTAAACTTCTCCAATGCGTCCCATGGTCATGTGAGCTGCCATGCTCTTTCCCAGACTCCAAGTTGGTGCATTGAAAACACACTCTATGGGCTCCGTGACTGGCGCGAACGTCCTTCCGGGAACTTGAGCTTGAATGTTCCAGCGCTCCTCTTCGGGTAAAGTGGAATTGTAGGTCCCGGTTATTCCGATGTTCAGGTACTTAGTGACTTCCTTCAGGTGTCGTCCAAAGGGTGTATCTTCATCATTTGGGTGAACTTGATCCTCGCTTCCGTCATCCTAAAAGAGTAAAAAAGATGAGGAGTTAGAAATGAGAAGAGAGTAGTGATCTAGGGCTTTAGCTTAGTGGTCGTGTCCTACAATCAGCGTGTGCTCTGATACCATCTTTGTAGCGACCAGACCTCAAACAGTCTGATCTCCGTGCTCAGGTGTCATCCACGGATCGATAATCTTGACACCACACGATTACTCGAAGGATTTATAACAGTAGCAATCACACACTTATTACATCGAAAGTCTCAACAGAGAACTTAACAAAAATAAATATGGCTTAAGGCCATCTAATAACGATAACAATGGAAGGCTTGGAAGAATAAGCGAGTCCATCAACTCCAACGGCATCATCGAGTATAGAACCACGACCTAAGCACCTTACTAAATGCGTCTATAAAGTACGCAACATGAAGCGTTGCAGCCGAAAATGGGTCAAGACACGGAATATCTTTGGCAAAATAACACATAGAGAATAATGAAAGAGTAAGCCTATACTACATGCATATATGGCTGGTGGAAAGCTCTATGGTTACAATTTTTGCGTAAAGCCAATTTTTCCCTACTGCAAAGGAATAAATTTTATTTAACTATCATAGTGGTTGTTGAACATTGAGAATGGTTGACAGCATCCTCAATCCCAACTAAAAGTACTCATTAACAACCCAACAATATTAATTAGAGTAACATGATGAGATTCACATGATATCCAAGTACTAGATACTCAAGATGTCCATAGCAAGGGACACGGCTAACCATGATTAGTTTATACACTCTGCAGAGGTTTGTGCACTTTTCCCCACAAGACTCGATCTCCTCCATTTGATTTCTCGCACTACATGGTGTTTGAGAAACGGATGACCGAGACATAGTCTTTCAGAAGCGCTAGCACCTTACGTGTGGGTAGACCGTACCAACCTACAACCCCTACATCAACTAGTCTACCCGTAAGAGTTCGCACAAGTTAGTCAACTATGCTAGAGCCCATAGTAGCATGTGGTTGCACACGGAAGTTTCTAGCATGAATAATCTCATGATCCCTTTGAGCACAGGTGGCGGTCAGAAGAAAAAGCAGGCAAGTCCTGATGGAAACCAGGTGCCTCAATCCACCCAGATGTGTATTCAAGTTGCCACCTTAAATAAACCATTAATTTAACAATCTCACATCTGTCATGGATACACTCACCCAATCCACGTCTACTAGCATAGCATGGCATAATAAGCAAACGTAGAAGTAACTCCCAAAGGGTTGATAATAAGCAGTGTAATAGGTACTACCTCATCTACTTCCCATGACCCACAATTTAATTAGATCCTAATCATGCAATGTTTGAGGATTGATCTAATGCAATAAAAGCGGGTAGTAGAAAAGGTATGATCAAAGTGTTACTTGCCTTTAGCGATGATCCATGAAACCTAGAGACTTCGAAGTAACGGTAGCGCACTCCGGGTATTCTATCGCCGACAAACAAACAAGCATACAATAAGTACTCTTCTAATGCACGGGTAAAACTCAAACAAAAGATTTAACCAGAAAGTTCAACTTAAGAACTGCGGTTTGCAAAAAGAATCAAATCAAACGAAGCAACGAAAGTCAAACGGCGAAAGTAAACAACTCCGTTTTACTAATCTGGATCTAAGTCAAATTTTACAGAAGAAAAAACATGTTTAAGTTGGTTACTCGGAAAGAGGGTTTCGAGACGAAACTCTAGGCGCTTGAATCGCCTGATTTCGATAAACGAGCAAAAAGTTATACTAAAACAAAAATTGGATCAGAAATCGCGATCAGAAAAATCGCGAATTAAATCCGAAAAAAAGAAAAACGATGAACAGGTTAACGAACGGACGTTCGTTAACTAGAACTAATCTGAAGAACACGTTCGTTAAAACGAGCGAGCAATGACGCTTCGCTATTTAACCGAACGAAAAATAATAAACCGATCTAATAAAAGCGGAAACTAAAAACCGTGAAACTAAAACCGATCGGTTTTCAAAAAAAAAAAGCAACACGGAAAAGCAGGCGTGGCGAACCTCGGTGGCGGGGTCGGCGGCTCCAGCAATCGATGGGCTGAATCGGGGCTAGGAGTTAGGAGTTAGAAGCGGGTGGTGGCGGTGGGTGGCCCGTGACTCGGGCGAGGCGGTGGTGGTGGTGGGCTGGTGAGGCGGCTCGGGGCGAGTGAGGTATTTAAAGGCTGCCCGTGAAGTCCGCTTGCGGCCGATAAAGGCGATTCATTTTTTTAAATAATTTCGCGCAGAAAATCAAACGAAAGAAATACTAAACGGACTCCAAAAATCCCGAAATAAATTTTCCCCGGCTTCTAAAATCAAGCCGGACTAGATGAACATTTATTTGGGGCCTAAATGCAATTTTGAAAAACGCACATTTTTCTAAATTCAAATAAAATGGTGAAAAACTCCAAAATAAAATCTTATTTGATTTTATTATTAAATCCTCATTATTTCTTTATTTTGGGAAAGTCATTTTATTCCCTCTCATATTTTTGTAATAGAAATAATTGAAGATAAAATAATTAAAATCAAATGATCCTATTTTCAAAATTTGAGAAAACTCAAATATGAAAATAACGAAATCCCCAACTGTCTCCGTGGGTCCTTGAGTTGTGTAGAATTTCTAGGATCGAGCCAAAAATGCAACAAAAATATGGTATGCAATGATGATCTATGTATAACATTCCAAATTGAAAATTTGGGATGTTACATCTCCCTAGAGATATCTTGCGTTCCCTCATATGTCTCTCTAGCTATCACTCTCGTTGTGAAATATCTTTCTCTCTCGCAGACACAAAACTCCGTCTCTCTGGATCTCATTTCTCTCTGTTTGTATGTGACTCACAAGCACCCTCTCTCTATCTCTCTCACACCCACACACATAACCCAAATTTTCCGATCCACTCGACTCCTATCTCTAACGTACACTAGCTAGCATCTTTATCTTTCTATTTATCCTGTTTCTCCATCAACCTTCTTTCTCGCCCTCACTCTTGATTCCTATCACGCACACTACATATGTTTCTCTCTACATGCAGTCAAGTGCCCTCTCACACACATATATAACTTCACCCTTTGAACCACCCGACGGTCATCTCCAACACCCAAACTAGCGGATGTCCCTCTAGCTAGCATCTCCATCTCTGTATCTATCTGTAGTTTCTCCGTCAACATTTCTTTCTCGCACAGTCTTGCTTCCTATCACCCACACTATATATGTCTCTCCATACATATGCATTTATAGGTTGATCCCTTTTGCACAATCGCTTGCGCCTCACCCCTCTGCCGCCATAGATGCATGCTCCATTACGCCACTATCTCTTAAAGACAAAAACACATGCTCAATTGTCGGGCCTTCTTCCCTGCATTCTCACATGCATGCATATTGTCATACCGATCCGTCTCTCCCATGTCGTTGATCTTATGACTTATGTCTTCTTTATTTTATCTCGATCATGCGCGCGCGCACACACACACATCCCACATATACATGTATACCTCCCACACATGCACGTTCAAGGTCTCTATGTCTCCATACGTAGTTAATTACCCTCAATCCTAACGCCACATCGAATCGTTCTCCTCTTTTGTGCACATAACTTCTGCATGGATGGGTAAAACACACACTCACACTTAACAATCTCCTTCTAGCTACCCCCCCCGCGCGCCTCTCACTCTTCCCCTATATCCCCGAAACCAATAAGACCATCCCTTTGTTTAATTCCCGCCTACATATGCACCATCGATATATAGTAGTCTTCCTCGGTGTCTCTCGAACAAACACGTTCTCTCGATGTCGACTCCTCTCACGCGCACGCACCTTCTCTTCCCTCTCTACGGCATTTTCTCTCTCGCACCCCATCGTTGGTTGCCTGCGCCATACACATCACCTCTCTATGATGAAGCCATTCACACTTAAATTACATCCGCCACAGAGGACCCCGCGACACACACACACACACACACACACACGCACACACACACACACACACACACACACGCGCGCGCGCACGCACGCACGCACACCCCCCCCCACACACACTAAGACTCCATCTCTCTCTCTCTCTCACACACACACACATACGCATCCCCCCACACACTTAGACTCCATCTCTCGCTCTCACACACACACAAACTAAGACTCCATCTCTCTCTCCTCTCTCTCTCTCTCACACACACACACACCCCACACACACTAAGACTCCATCTCACACACACATGCTCTAGGCGGAGCATTTGTTCCTACCACCCTTCATCCAACCTTACCCGTATGATAAACAATCACCTTTATTTACTTGCATAACATGGACAAATTCCACTTTAATTTAGTAGTCGACAAACTTATCATACATGCCCTTATAAAAAAGCGAGTTGGAGATGATGGTGTGCCCGCCATCTTATGTCTGCATCAGCGTGATCTATATCGGCGGATAGAAAGCAAACTATGATAATTTTACAAAAGATACCCACACCTCTATCCACATCATTATCTCCCACAACCTCATTGCTCAGCAATTAAAAAGGAATAAGTCTCGAACAATCTAGCATGCATGGTGGCGGCTGCCTTTGCCGGGCGCAAATCCATCCCCATGCCTCCGCCCATTCAGACCACCACCACCACCATGCTCCACTCCTCCTCGCCTTATCTCTCACCTTTCATTTTTTCGATGACATTCTTGAGATACCAGTTTTCCGATAAAATTCTCGAGATATCATTAGTTTTTACACATGGGATTACTCCTGCATGGGTCAATCACAACAGTGTGTTTTGTAAAAAATGCATATTGATGTTTCGTGCAATGCACGAGAATCTTGCTTGTAATTATATAACGCAAATCACGAAAGGTGAAGTGACATTTTTTTGACACAACCACGTTAACATGGCCACGTAAATCACTAGCTAAAGTAAATACCATTATACTTATATCCCGATGCAAAAGGTTGAGTACATGTCCGAAGAGTAGAGTCGCACACATGCACTCTGTCTCTCAGAATCTCTCTCTCTCACACACACCAGTTACGTGACGCCCACTTAAGCAGACACAAGTATGTTACAATTTGTGCACCCGGTACCTGCGTGATCTTTGCGCATTTATTTAAGCCGGAAGGCGAACCAAAACAATAGCTACACTCATTCCCCTCCCATCGCCTCTTCTCTGGTCGCCGTCGCCCGGTAGCCATGGGCCGGCCGAAGGTAACAAGATACGCCATACTCCTGCCGGAGTGGCGCTTTAATATGGAAATTTTAGTTGTCATGCATGCATCTTTTTTGTGCTAGCACTCCGATATAAGGGTTGACGGTCGCTTCCACGGACATGTCTTGGCGGTGGAAGAGGAAGGAGAAGGGAAGCGGGCTGTGGAGTAACGTTTTTTACCACAATTTCTTAGGAAACTGAGTGCAATAGTTGAGTAGTTTCGCAAGCTACCAAGATTACACCAAACGGTTCAAAACCTATACTCCCTTGCCGGTAGCGGCGCTTCCGCGTGAATGTCGGCGTCATACAGGCGTCGATGCCGCATTAATGCCGGCGAGCGAGGCGACCTCTCCTGGCGCCGTCTTTGAAGTGGCGACGGCCGAAGAGCGCCGCTTCAGAACGCGTTGCTCGCGTCAAGGCCAGCCATAGGCCCTGTTTGGATCCATGGGTTAGAGTTAGTTTGAGCTAGTTGGGGCTCAAATAGCCCTAAAGTATCCAAGCATGAGGGTTTAAATTGGAGCAAGTTGCACCGAACCCACCAAAAAAACTATCCCACCCAAGAGGTGCTAGCGGAGATAGTTCTCATTGGGACCACTGAAAAATCACTTTTCTCTCTCTCCATGAAGTGCATTTATTGTCAATCTAACCCTGTCACCGAAACACCTCTTTGGCTCTGATTAGTTCGAGGTTAGTCATGAGTTAGTCTAACCTCTAGAAGTTAGAGTATCAAACAGAGCAGTATAGGACATGCAAGTTGCTCAAAGCATACGAGCAAATTAAATGCGTGAAAGGATTTTTTCTTTTTGAAAGCGGAACGTGAAAGGAAATTTTTTAGAATGCTCTTGGCATGTCGCTAACATGTGATAGTTAACCGACCTCAATAGGCGGCAGTAAACGCCACTACCGCACTTTGATAGAAACGTGGAGGGAGAAGCGATACAGCCGGATTACTAGAGATAGGTGTCGCATGGAAGCCAAGAAATATGGTGATAGCGTGGGTTAGCCATGTACTAGTATGATGTAACTACACTGGGCTGCCGTGTTTCGTACTCTTCCAGTCCACTGTGGAGATGATTGGTTAATTTTATATCGCTAAATAATATTAAATATTATGAGTGCAGACGCTCCACCATGAGGTTCCTTCCTCCTTCTCGGTCGTCCGGAATCTGTGTTCTTCCACTCTGTTTTTTTACATAAGCTTTGTTCATCCTTTTGCCAACACGCGAGACATCAAGGTGCATGTGTTATGCAAGGATCGTTCCATCTATATGAAGAACACGTGGGACTGGAACTACGAGACGGACATGTACCCAGGAGTGGACGTATGAACCTGAGTAATGTAGCGCAGTAAGTGAAGTAGAAAGGCACAAATGGTATGAACATGCGTGGCATATAGGGTGTGTTTGGTTGCGTTCTCGACTCAGCATAGTTGTTCCCTCTTCATGCATGCTCAACTCAACACCCCTCTTCATGCATGCTTCTAGTGTATTTGTGCTAAACTAGTGTGGACTCATGCATCCTCCATACACTCTACCAAACACCCAAAAGTAGGTCGAGAAGGGAACTCTTAGGCGGCATTTGTCTCTTACTACGTACTACCACTAAATGTTGTACGTGCAATGCACGGTGATGTTATGGAGTATGTGCCTAAGTACTCTACTACTACTATATTAGTTGGAGGCACATATTAACTTTTATATTTGTTTAGGTGTATGCCCCGAGACCTTCCAACTAGACTTGTCTTTCTCTCCAGGTCGCACTTTGTATCGTTCATACCACTAAGTACTACTACGTGTGGTCTCCGACCCAGAAGTGGAAGAAGTGGAGACGCTCTACCACTCTATTTTTTTTACGCTGGGCTCTACCACGCTGTTCATGTGCCACTCCTTTCACTGACGTGTGGGACATCCAACACGTGTTGTGTTTGGCACCCTTCGTCGTAAGAGTTAAAACGCTAGCATTCATCAGAAATAAAAAATAATTATAAATCGGCAGTGATACTATTTTTTTGTGAACCAATCAGCAGTGATACTATACCACGCGGTTTCCTTGCTCCTCGATATCGGAAAGAATACTTCCGTTCGCCAACATGTGGGACGTCGACCATCTTGGTCCACTTGCCATGCACGCAGAACTCCAAGGGAGTCACCCAGGTCATCACGCAAAGAACAATGACTAATGAGCCGTCAAATCACAGGCCCACTTCCCACTTTGAAGTTGCTCAGACGAAGGAACCATCATGACTTCGTTGAATTCCGCTTCTTGAAGAAAACTACGGTACCAGCAGTACTGCTAGCTATAGTAGTTACTCCAATAGAGGCCTCCTTTCATTCATAGGATAGGAATATGAAAATCATAGGAAGTGAGATGACATGCATCTCAATTCCTATAGAGAAAGAGATGCCATTTGATGCTTAGGATAGGAATTTTTCCATTTAGCCTTGGCTAATGTCTTTGGTAATTTGCTCTAAAAACTACTGTAGTAACTAGTACTAGTATTGGTACATGCTCGTACTCGCATACGCACACACACACTAACTACTAGTACTACTACTTCTCACATCTTTGGCGGGACGTCGTCGTTCTCCTTCCAGCTTTGTTGGTGACACACCACCGTGCTTGGATCTCCGCCGACCTCTCACTTGTTGGTAGCGTCGTCCTTTTCTTTCTTGCAGCGGCGGGCCTCTCTTGTCTTGAGTGCTTTCTGACTTCTCCGTTCCCTCTGTGCGGCTTTGGCCGCCTCTTGCTCTACCGCCCAGTCAACCTTGGCATCTTCAAATTCCTCCCACATAGTTGTCAGGTCGCGAGCGGCGATGAACTCGGCACGGCGGGATACCATCGCTTCCCTACCATTTTGTGTGCGGTCGTGGGCGGCGAGGAACTTGGCGTGGCGGGATGCCATCGCTGCCTTACCGGTTAGTGTGCGGCGCGGTGGCATGAACGATGCTTGGTGAGAGCTCTGGGGTGGAGTTGCCGGACAACCGTATAGTGCATTGGTTTGTCAAGAGCTCAAGGATAGAAGACGTAGCAAATTTGGATTCCCCTTCAATCCTAGTCATTTATTACCAAGTAAAATGCATTGGCGGTCATCGAACTTGTCTTGATAGCTCACTTTGATCATTGTATACGAGATATGGTGATTATACGGTCATCGCTCAGCATATAGCTCCGTATTTGTCCGGTTGACCCGGTCAAACAGTCCGCATGCGCCTCATCAGCTCGTGTTCTTTATCTATCTATCTATGCGGGCCTACACTGCCGGTGAAGAAAGAAATAAAAACCAAAATTATGCGTATGTGACATTCTTTGTTAGGCGCGTTCTCGGAGGCCTCCGCGAACACCGAGCATGTATTCACCTGGCTCAACACCAACGGTCATACTCGTGACTCGGCGCCTTGCTCATGTATATCGTCCATCACAACGACAATCTATAAAACAGCCTACTAGAGAGGGTACTATGGTGCGGAGTATGTACTATCATGAGGAACCGATCATAGTGCCACTTCACACGAGTGTGTGTCTGATCGATTCGTCCATTATTCATAAGTTATGTATGGTTGTGTGGTGTCTAATGGTGGTCATCGAATGCTAGCTGGCGACAAGAGCGGTTGCTTGGACGCCTAGTTGTCAATACGTGCCGCATACGCTTCAAAAGGCTCGTCATCCATGAGTTCACATTTTACCACCACGCCACCGTCTGACCGCCCTGGCCTACCGAAACCCCTTCCATCGCTAGCGAGCGCTTCCTGCCTGAAACGACCACCGTCTCTCCAGAACATCAATGCCGCATTCACCATCCTTAACTGCAGGTGCAGTTGGTGTGTCACTGACATGCGGGCCTGATGCCCGTTGGTCCCACATGTTAGTGAGACAACGCACCTGCGGTTAAGTCACTGAAGCAGCGTCCGCATTCACGCCTGACACGACCTCTCACTGGCGCCGGCATTGCAGCAGCGCGCCGGCCGAGAGAGCGTCACCCGCGCGGCATCCCGGTGCAAGCGACTTCTCCGCGTTAATGACACCACGGCTGCCGACGAACCTACTCCGCTGCCAGGCGTCCATCCGTCTGCCGCGGCTCATTGCCATTCGCCCGCTATATTAACTTGAGCCCCAGCTCCCAGCCATAGCCAAAGACCCACACTCATTCTCCTCCGGTCCCTTCCTTTTGTTGGCACCACTCCAACCATGGCCTCCGGCACTCCAAAGATCTCTTGGACGTCTTGTCAGAGAGCGCACGAAGGACATCGGTTGCTCCGCTCCGGGCGCGCTCCAAAGCACTCTTAGACGTACTCTCGCAGGAGCAGACGAAAGAGATCGCCCGGCTCCCCAGCCGCCCTCCGCCGCCACGACCCATGAAGCCGGCAGCGTCTTGTGGCAATTGATCGGCAGCGAGGAAGAGTAGTACACGGTAGGTCGCCACCGCTCTGGTCCTAGGAAGGCCACGGCTGCTCCACTCAGTCGACGCCAAGCTTGGTGGGATAAAAATCAGCGGCCGATTAGCCGCTTGATGGCGACGTGGAGGCGGAAATCTTCATAACCTTGTGCTCCGGAGGAGGAGGTTATCGAGGCGAATAAGGAGGAGGCAAAGACAATGGCCGGCTTTCTCGGGTTCATGGCCGGACATGGTGGTCGGGGCCCGACGATCGTTTAGATTAGGTTTACAGTAGGTTTTAGTATGGTTTGTGCGAAATATGCAATGAATTTCATTCAGTTTATAGGAAAAGTTCTCGAAATGTAATGAATTTCATCGGGTCAATTTGAAATTTGCTTTGTTTGCACGAATTTCGTCCGGTTAGTTCATATAGTTGTCAAAAGGTATGCGGGCAGCATCGGATGGCATCCATCGGTGTCCTCGGACAGAATCTTTGGTGTAAATTTGTGGGCGATCTTTGGAGATGCCCTAACTATCATGCTATAATCGCTAACAATCCTCCATTATTTGGCAGGGAACAGTTATCCCTCGATCAAAATCAGATCCGCGGTGTTTCAGACTCCTCCAGCGAAGAGTGTAAACTCTTGCTTACATAAAAATGGAGCAAGTGGACGGCACTGTAGCACGTCATATCACTCGAACTAGCCCGCCTAACGAGCGGGAAAGCACCGCCCTTGTCATTTTGTTCTGGATTTCTATCGATCGATCGGGCGGAAATGTAACGCTTCGCAAGTTCTAAAGGAAAAGGCGGCACACTTACGACTCGTACGCGTCGCAGCCCCGATAGTCCGGCTCGCACGCCGCTCACCAGAGGGGACACGCCTTGTCTTGCAATTTCACTGACATGTGAGACCGTAATTGAATAAACCATCGATAGCCGAAATCTAATCGCTCGTGAAGGCGTAAATGCGAGAAGAGAGAAAGCGGGGAGGAGAAGATATCGCCACTGGCCGCGCACAGACTCCAAGAAATATATGGTGATAATTGTGAGGTGGGCCATGCTGGAGTCCGGACCGCTTCCAGAGCCCGCTCTCACCGCCCTGGCCCCTCAAGACGCCAGCTGCCTGCAGCATGCATGCATAGCAAGTAGTACTCCTTATGTGGAGGAGAGAGAGGCATTGACAAAGTCAAGGAGTGGGCTCTGCAAGAGCCCGTCTCTACACGTGCTCCTAGGTATAAAAAAATAATTCTAAAAAGGCATAAAAAACAATTGTGTCTTAAAAAAATAAAGGTAAAAAACATTTGAGAAGAAATAGATAGAGAGAAAGTGAGAAAAAGATGTAACCTGGGCATTACATTAGGAAGGAGGGAGTGGTGCACATGCCAAGTTCACTTGGTTGCCGTGTTTCACACTCCTCCGTCGTAACAGTGGAGACAATAGCTTTCATCAAAAATAAACAATGAATACCCGTTGCTCGTCCTCTATATCAGAAAGAATACTTTCATTCGCCGACTTGTGGGACGTCGACCATCCTAGTCCACCTGCCGTGCACAAAATTATCCTGGTCTACCCCGGTTGTATCGCAGGCCCAACCTTTCGCACTGTAAGTTGTTCGGACGAAGGAACCACCATGACTTCGTTGAATCCGCTTCTTCAAGAAAACTTACTTGTACGCACATCTGCTACCACACGCGAAGACCGGACGGCACTGTACCACGTCATATCACCGAAACCCACCAGGCCAAACTAGCCCGCCTAGGTCATATATTTTGGAACGGAGGGAGTACGCCTCTAGACCGCTATGATTTTTGTGTTACACGTTCTCTGTACTTTTGCTACGATTTTCCTACCCTATGAACCAAATGAGGCCTGAATGTATGTCAACTATTGTCTGATCGATCGCTAAGCCTACAATTTTAGGAGCTAGGGCTGTTGGTCGATTGACGAGGGATAAGTATAAGTGTACCACGAGCTCATCAGCCCCAACGTTTCTCTTCGGTGAGTGTTTTGCAAGTACTATAGTTCGCACAGTAGCTAGCCTACTAACACCAAGAATCATCAAACAAGCCTGGCGATATGATAAACAGTTCAAACTTACATCTAAGCATGCCATATATTACATCAAAAGCTGGTGAGGATACATCTGTTTCCATAACTCGGAGAGGGTTCGCATGATTCACTATCAAACAAAAGTAGCAAGATCCGCCCACACAAGACAGTGCACTAGCGCTAAGATGGTTTCATGACACGCATTGTTCTGGTAATTAAACACAGAGCAATGCAAACTACCCTGAAGGATTAGCGCGACCAACTATTTCTTGTCATCTATCTCTCGGGCAATGACCACAACACGGACAGCGGCATGTGAATCGATTTCTGGGGCGATGTCCGCATGACTGACCGCGAGATCGGGATCGATCTCTGGGGCGATGTCCACAGGATGGACAGCGGCATCGGAATCTATCTCCGGGGCGATGCCAACAGGACGGGCCACGACATCGGAATCATCAAGGACGTCCACCGGCACCTGCACAACCCTAACATATTAGCAAGTACATTGCAAATAATCAAAAACCACAACTATGGTAATAAGCCATTATTTTTACCTTGTGCAGCTCACCGGGGATCTCATCCTTCGGGGCCATCTCCTCGTCCTCGATGGGGGCCATCACCTTGCCGGGGAATACCGCTTCTCAACGGCGACTATCTCCTCAAACTCGGTCTTGAGCCTCACATAGGTGGAAATCGAGTTCTGGGGTAGGCACGGTGGGGCCCTTCTTTGTTCTTCCAACTTTCTTTGAGGAGTTCGTCCGCCAACGTCCTCAACTCTTGGGCGATGCTTGTTTCTTGGAGTTCTTCGTCTCCATGGGTTGGCCCGCCAACATGGTCAACTCGTTGGTCGGTGCTCGCTTCCTGGAGATCGCTGTCTTCCAGTGGGTTGTCCACCGGCAACTCTTTGCCTAGTGCTCCAGGATACATCAATGAACTGACAAACAAAAAGCAATCGAAAGTAAACCACAATCGCAATGAAAACGGGAAAAGAATTGGATGTGAGAATCGGTCGGTGCTTCGCAAAAAGAATATTCTTGGAATGAAAATATAGCAGCATAACTGATTCGCCCACCTTTCCTTCGTCTGCATGTAAGAAAAATGGCGAAGTGAGTAGCACAGGTGAGGTTTTCTTCAAGAAAGGGAAGAAAGGGCTTGAACGAGCGTTCGGTGAAATGATGGTCGCTTGCCTAGTCCAACTTGGAGGCCACCTTACCACCGCTGGTAAAGGTGTGGGTTTTGTGATATGACGGGTCATGACGGCCACACTGGGGTGACAGGTGAGTCTCATTGTAGCACCTCGTTGTGATTTGGTGGATGGCACGCGGGCCAGGATGCTTTGAAATGTCCCGCATGTAGATAGAGCGGCTAGTCATATAGGAGTGCTCAATATTGTGCACCACGACCAAGGCGGAGAGGAAAACGAGAGAACTACGTAATTAATGCATGAGTTTAATTAGGGTAGTTTTGTAAAGTACGAGATACATTCCTCCAATCGCAAAACTTGGTTCATGAGATTTGAGATTTGAGCCCTATAAACCGGAAGGGAGGGGGCACTGCACACGGTGTAGTCTAGTCACTTGTTGAAATCTCTAGAAAGGCAAATAGGAGTACTCCCTCCGTCTAGGTGTGTAAGTCATCTTACGAAAACCAAATAATCCCAAACACTAAGGTGCGGTGCATTAACTTCTATCTCATTTCTTGTTTCTTGACATATCAACCAATAAGAGATGAGGGGTGTGCATGCTTTTAATGACTTGAGACTACCAAACACGACATGCAATGGTTAGTTCATTGCATGCAATGCTATTAATTAGCAAATAAACATTAAAGTCTCTCGTTTTCCCCTCCTCCTTGGTCACGGTGCACAACCTAAGATGACTTACTCACCTAGACGGAGGGAGTACTCCTTTCCGGTTTACAGGTCTATACTACTCCCTCCGTCTAGGTGTGTAAGTCATCTTACGAAAACCAAATAGTCCCAAAACACTTAGGCGCGGTGCATTAACTTCTACCTTGTTTCTTGTTTCTTGACATATCAACCAATAAGAGATGAGAGGTGTGCATGCTTTTAATGACTTGCAATGGCTAGTTCATTGCATGCAATGCTATTAATTAGCAAATAAACATTGGTGACCCCAGGAGGAAACGGTGCTAAGCGCGTGGACCTATGAAGAATGAGTATCAACCAATGGATAATAGAGTTTAATTGTTAAACAATACTCCCTCCTTTCCGGTTTATAGGGCTTATCTCAAAATTTTATTTATAAGGCTCAATTTGGTTGTTTTCCATCACATTTTCAGATTCCAAGGTGCATTAAATCATTGCATGCAAGTATTAAGAGAAATTTGACCAATGAATGTACTTTATGCATGCATGCATTGCAATTAATGCATTGATAAACATAATTTTTTGAGGAAAACAAGAGCATTAATTAGGTGCTTTTGCAAAACTACAAATTGTATTCCACCACTCACCATCTACA
This sequence comes from Aegilops bicornis, assembly GCA_021605145.1. NCBI lineage: Eukaryota > Viridiplantae > Streptophyta > Magnoliopsida > Poales > Poaceae > Aegilops > Aegilops bicornis. The sequence goes on from CM038670.1 coordinate 286,356,675, forward strand.
TTGATTGGTGAGATTTTTGAATTGAGCACTATAAACTGGAAAGGAGGGAGTAGCATTTTTGTCTCATGCAAGAGCCTGGCTAATATATGCATGCTCCAAGGAACCGCACCATGCGAGCGTTCGCAACCGCCACGTTCGGGTTGCGCTTGGCTCTTCGCCTCTTCGAGAAGACGAACGATGATGCTACTCCTACTTCTATAGTATCGAATCCACTGCTGCATGTCCGTCCACCTCGTGCGGGAGGGATAGCGTGTAGCGAAAGCTTCTACTTACTACTCCTGCCTTTGCGTCTATGACAGGTGGGCCCAACAGGTGGTTGGCCCTCCTGTCATGCAGCCAAAGGCAGGTGCAGTTAAGGCACCGGAGCTCACCAGCGAGGGAGAGGGCGTCGTAGTAATCAAATTTCTCGGTCTTGTACGAGTTGACGCGACACATCAAAGCATTGCACTCGATAAAAGTCTTTTACACATTTCAAATGGGCTACTTCATTATGTAGGAGTAGACATATTCTGCCGTATGTAGTCACTTGTTGCAATCTCTAAAAAGACTTATATTTGGAAACGGAGGGAGTACAACGCATGCATGCATGCCGTGACTTTCCTTTTGATACTTGCATGTGTTGATTTGATGCACCTTGCCAAATTTTGACTATAAATTTAACTAACCAAATTTTCATGCATGTCACAAAAATTACGGGGCTGTTTGGATTGTGACTATGTTTGTCTTATGTTGCCACATTATTTTTCCCACACTTGCCACACTTTCCTAACCTTAGTTGCTCAAATTGTTAGACACACTTTGGCTTGCCTAAGGGAATCTTGCCACAATTTTTGTGTCTATGACATGTGGGGTTCACTGCTAATAAAAAAATTCTTGTCTTAGGTGTGGCTAGTAAAAAAGACTTATATTTAGGAATGGAGGGAGTAGAAAATATAAATAATAATGCATGTTGGGGCAACCCACGTTTCCGCTAATTTTAGCCGTGGCCTTGTTCACAATTTTTATGAGGGGGTGGTTGTTCATTCAATGGAGGGACTTGTAGTACCAGACTTGAACGATACAAAGTACGACCTGGCACACCGTAACACCACTTGGAACAAGCGGGTAGTTATCATAAAAGACAATCAACAACTAAAAAAAACCGCGACCTGGCATGTAGTAGTACACAATTTTAAACGATTGTTTTGATGGAGTGAAAAAGGAAAACTACCCCACTACTCATATATTGGCCGGAGCCTCCGCGCTTACTTGCTAGGGTTGCTCTATTCAGATACTCTCATCCTCTCCAGATCTAAACAAGATAGGGGTAGTAACAGTGTCTTTCTCCCTTCAAAAAACACTGGCTTTCTATCCTCACCGCTGGTTACAGATCCGGACGTATCCCCCTCCGCAGGTAAGGGGAGGAGGGGCATCGTTTAGGCCGTCGTCGACAGCGAGGGAGGAGACCCACTGCCGGCCGCACCGTTATCTCTGGCCGAGCGCCGGTGCGGGAGGTCCTCCGATCCCTTCGTCGTTGCCTGTGGGCGGATCCGGCCTTCCGTCGCCCACCTATCCACATCCCGACCTTTAGGTATATCTTCGTTCGAAACCGCCTTAGCTCTACTTCCCCAGCTCGCTACGTCGCTGCATGTGCATCATTTTCTACCTCTCAGCCCCTCTCGATCGGATGGTCCAACGTCACCTTTTTTTTCTTCTATTGTTAGAGGTAAAGCTACTTCATGGAGTCGAATCTTGTACTCCCTCCGTCCGAAAATACTTGTCATTGAAATGGATGTATCTATATGTATTTTAGTTCTAGACACATCCATTTTGATGACAAGTAATTCCTGACGGAGGGAGTACTTGGTTCAAACAAGAAATAAAGTGGGGGTGGGGGAATTTAGTATGTACATCGGACTTGGTACAAACAGGAAGGAAAGGGGGTGAAAGTAGTACAGACTGGTCATCCAACCGGTCTCTTGGTCGAAAAGGGAAATACAGGGGTAACACTGTACACAATGGTATGACCAGGACTAGATTTTCTATCCACGCATAGGAGTAGGTGGCTAGAGTGAACAAAAATGGGACCAACCAAGATATGTTTCTTGGATGTTTGTTTCTCGGGGCAACAAACTATGAATCACCACTTTATGCCCCTGTTTACGTACATGGTGTTGTCTTCTTTGGTGCACCCACTGTCCCATGCCCTTATACCAAATATTTAGGCTCCGGTCGGAATAAAGGGGCAGAAAACATAGATCTTGATGAAAATAGAGGAATAGGAAAGGAATGTAGGTATAAAACTATGGAACATCGAACCGGAGGAAACTCTCAAGAGAATGTGTTCGGATGGACTATGGAATGTACAGATTTGTTTTTTTAGAGTAGCATGCTTGGCAGTATGAGATGCTATTTGTTTATTCAGCTGCACAATGACTACTCTTGTCCTCACCTTACGTACCACACGTAGGTTGATTTTTTTATTCCGGCAAACACAACACAGCAACCTGTCTAACGCATCGTAGCGAGCGCCTGCCTCGGGCTTCCGCTCAAAAAATGAGCAGCGCATGGATGTTTCTAATCCTATGGAATCAGTACTACCAGACCAGCTTTCCTATGAAACACTATTCACCTTTCCCGTGTTCCGAATGGTTGGAAGGGAAAGAATACCATAGGAATTGTGTTCCTATGAAAATCCTGCACCAAACCTGTGAACCGAACGCAGCCTTAGCTGTTCTTAATATAATGTCCCTGGTAAAAATGAAGCCATGCCACTGTTTTTGCCTGTAGTTGTTTGAGACTGATAAGTTTAGCCAAATGTTTTTGCCTCTAATTGTTTGAGACTACATTTGTTTCTTACATGCCTTTTGTGCAAACAGGGATATCCAATTCACCCGATTCTTTGTTGTGACCTTTTGGTGCATCGCACAAAACTCTTCTTAAAAGAAGTGACTTTTGTGTTGTTTAAGCTGGAATGTCAGAATGGAACAGTTGGTTCATTTTGGTGGAACTCCACAAAGGGAGATCTGTGTTCCAATCCTCATCATCCATATTGGCGCCATAACCTTCCTTTAGGTAAAAATGATATTTAATGCATGTGTTCATCTCTATTTTCCGACTGCCATGAGAAAATAATGCTGTTTTTTTTACTAGTACACTTGTACTCCCTCACTGATAAAACCAATTCTGAATTAGAAGGCCAATCATGTACTTGGTTTCACCAACTGGTGAGGAGAAAGAGAAACAGAGCATGAAGAGGAAGAAGAAGAAGAATAAATAGTGCCAAGGCAATCTTGCTGAAGCAAGAGGCCTCAGTCGAGGCCATTCAAGGGCTCCGGCAACGACTACCTTACATATGAGACGATCCTCCAGGGAGCCCTTCCACTTCTGCTGTCTCACTTAATTAATTAGGAGTACTTAAGTACCACTAATTTATTCTTGCCTAATTTTCTGTTGGAGTTAAACAAATCTTTAGTAGGACCCTATCTTTGAATCATGTACGTGTGAATGTTTGTCTATGGAGGTGAATCATGTGGTGGAGCAAGGAGGGAATATTATTAGTGTCATGACATAATAGTGCTATTGTTTTGCATGTCAATTTATTGCCATTGGTTCAATTAGGCAATGTTTTGCGTATTGTCCATCATGAATTTGATGCTACTATCTGAGTAATATGCTAATGTCTTCCTATCCTTTCTCATTGAGCTAATAAAGGTTTCACCTTGTTCATACTTGTGCAAACAGGGATCATGTTGTGCCAATCATACATTTTAGTGGAACTACACAAGACAATACAATGAACTGTATCCCAGCCAGTGCTTTAACTCTGCTGGAAGTTCTTGATAATCTTTGATATAATCTCAGACCTTTGGTAAACAAGAGTGATTTCAACCATACATTTGAAGTGCGCAAAAATATATACTATTGTGTGATTCTAGTGAGTGCTTTATCATCTCTTATGGGACTACATGAATAAGCTTTTTTCTCAGGTTGGTACGAGCCTAAGGCCTTCATCCATATTAGTTTCCTGTCATCTCTATTTGTATCGTTACTCTTGTCATGAGAAACTCCTTTATCTTTGCACTTTTAAGTTTTGCAACCTATGATAAATGGCAATGCTTTGAGTGTTGAGTTGAGCTAATTGGCACCGATTAAATAAACTAATACCTCTCTTTAAGCAAGACTACTATGTTGCTAACTTTACCCATTAAGATAATGAGGGTGCTTCTATTTGTTAGTGTATGTTTCATCAACTAGTCCCACTATTATAGTAATCTCACTCTCTCAATATATGTGCCAACAGGATGCTCGATTTTGGTGGAATCGCACAAAAATTTTGGGTGCTTCATTGCCTCGACAGCCTTAGTCCTTTCACCTGTCGTTCGCTAATCTCCGCTTGCTTTCTTCCTTTCTTTGTCGATCGCTCGGCTTATCTCGACTTCCAATCAATGGAAATAGTAATTGATATGCTACCTCACACAGGTTGGTACTGGTCTTTATCCTAATTATTGTGCCTGTCATATGTATTGGTAATTTGGTATTGTGCTACTATTTGCCGATTTCATGAATGAGTAATTTGGAGCCTGAACTCGCAGGCAAATCATAACATCGGGTGATTTCAGTAGAACTGCACAAAATGATCAGATGGATGTACTTATGCATCTGCTATGTACTCCAAAGTTCACTCGGACAAGCATCGATGTTGACAAGAAGTGCCTATATTCATTCGAGTATCAACCGGCGTCAACCAATTGTCAAACTCAAGTATTAGGAGAGTGAACGTCAAAAATATTGCTTGGTGCATAGCCGGAAAAAATGCAGTCCAGTCTTTGGTCCCAACTTGTGCCTTTTGGTTATCGGCACATATGGTAGCAAACTATATGGCATGGAGTCTAAAGATTCCAGACAAGTTGGTTGACGCGTATATTCATCTGGCACTAAATCGATGCACGCCAAGGATGCTCCATTTCGGTTGAACTGCACAAAAAAATTGGGTGGTTCATTTTCTCAACGACCTCCTTTCTCGCTGCGCAATGTAGAATTTTGGCGAGATACAGGACCAAGATGAGTCGATAAACTAGTTGGATGAAAGTAGTGGCCAAGTTGCTCAAACCTCCCTCGACGAGGCCACTATTTGAGGATAAACCTACAAGCAAAGTTCAGATTATGCATCTTGCCTCTTATGTACTCAAAAGTTTACTCGTACAAGAACTAATTTTAGCAAGAAGTACCTCCGATTGAACACCATTTACCAGTCTGTACCCTAGGTAATTAAAGTTCATCCATGGATCATATTAGCTGTGATCTCAATCATTTGGATGCATAAACATCTTGAACATGTGTATATCTGAATCTTTTGTGAATTATGTATGAATATTGTCGTGTGATCTATCAATCATTTGGATGCATAGATATGCTGAGCTTGTGTATATATGAATCTTTTGCTTGTTGATAGTGAATGTTGGTTATGAATATGAACGTGTCCTGTGAACTGAGTTTGATATGAATGTTTACCTTTTCTGTTGTATTTGTGTGTGAACTTGTTAGTATGCCTACTGTGGGGGTATAAAACGCAGGTCTCTTATAAAAGTAATGTTGTGTCCAATTTATGTTTTCCCTTCTAACCACATATATATTTATATTATTACTATTATCGTATATTCGTAGAGACTTATATATACATTATAAAAACATCCCACGTGTTATTAACTTATTAAAGTAAATATTTAACGGAAAATCCTGGTTGTTTTTGACTCACAGGCAAGGAAAATCCTAGCTTGCGAAGATTTTGAAGGGCCAATTTAATAATAACACGCTCAGTTTTATTTTGAGCAATAACTCGCTAATTTCTTAATTATATATATATATATATATAAAATGTGCCTCTCCAGTTTATTCTTTGATATTAATTGCTCCTTCTAACATAACATTATATATATAACGAGCCCACCTAGTACGTGTATTTCACGGAAGTGCAAATGGGCTGGGATTTCTTAGAAAATATAAATGGGCCTGATTGACCTTGAAATTATTTGTTCACCCAGCCCAAAGAAATGGATGTAGATTCTAGAAAACATGGGTTAAGTATATGCCACATTTTTGCAGGCTGACATGTGGGCCAATAGGTCGAAGCCTACGCAGGGCGTTGTCAACTTGGTCAACAAATGATTGTGTCCTCCACATCCATTGGATTTATATCCAACGGCTGGCATGCACCTTCAATCTCTCGTCTTCTTCCTCCAGCGTCGCCAGGACCGCCTGGTCCGGCCTCCGGCGGCTAGCGGCTCTGCTTAGCATGCATCGGCTGAAGCGCTACCCCACCACCGCGGGCTATCCCTCCACCCCTCGACACCTCCTGTTATTCTCCACAGACTACAGCCCCACGCCGCAACATAACCAGTTATAACCCTTCTCCTCCTCTCAATCTGCGACTCCACTGCCGCGTTTTCCCATCTCCGAGTCGTTCCCGTCCGGGGCCTCGCCGTCGTCCACCGCCTCGCTGTGTTCGGTGCGGCGTGGTCAACAAACGAGAGTCATCGAAAGAGGACTGTACGTGGAGAGCCTGACAGTTAGGACCCACGAGGTCCATGGTCGCACGCAAGGAAAGTTCCTCCTTATTAAGCTGAAAAAAATGTTTCCTCCACCGACATTTGGGACACCGGCTGTATCTTCGCACGGAAGGAAGTGCCTCCTTGTTTTGCGAAAAAAATTATTCATCCTGTTGACAGCTGGGACCCGTCAGATTTGGTGACTGACTTGTGGGCCTACTAAGCGGACGTGTACGCACGGCTTTGTCAACTTAATCAACAAATGATTCTAGCAGCTGGACCGTTGGATGTTAATCCAACACCGTGCTCCTTCTTCAACCTCTCGTTCTTGCTCCTATCTCCGTGAGCGGCACCGCTGTCAGGCCGCCGTGCACCAACCGATGAAGTTTCCCACTCCTCTCCATTCGCGACTCCACTGCCCTCGTCTTCCCCATCTCCGGGTCGTTCCAGTCTTGGTGCGCTCGACACGGTGTGGTCAACATGGTCAACAACCGAGAGTCATCAGAAGATGACTGTACGTGAGAGGCTGGCAGTGGGGACGCACCACGCCCATGGACGCATGCATGCAATGGAACGCGGCGAGGTCAACGTGGCCAAGGAATGACTTCCATCGGAAGTATATTGTACGTGGAGAGTCTCAGCTGGGTCCATGGCTGCAGCAAGTAAGTGCCTCCTTATTACTCGGAAAATAATGATTCCTCCAACTGACAGCAGGGACCCACTGGACGGGCCACCGTATTTTGCGAAAAAAACGTTTTCCCCACGATCTTGGGACCCACTGACGTGCCACCGTATTTCACGAAAAAACGTTCCCCCTGATCATTTCGGCTCGGACCCACCGGAAGTGCCTCCTTATTACGCACAAAAAAATGAATACTCCCCCGGCTAGCTGGGACCCACCTTGGTGGGAGGCTGACTTGTGGGCCTACTAAGTTGAAGGGGACGAAGGGCTTTGTCAACTTAGTCAATATGAACGATTCTAGCTCCAGTGACCGTACGATGTCCATCCAACGGCCGTAGTGCTTCTTCAACCTCTGGTCTTCTTGCTCCCGCCCAAACCAGCGCGGTCGTGCCTCATGCTCCTGCCTCCCGTGGTGGTTTGTCTGCCTTGAGAGGCCTCACCGCCCCTACTATTCCCACGGCTGGCGGGCCTGCGGCAGCGGCAACCTCACACCACGGCCGAACCGGTGAACCCTCGTACTCATGTCCGCTGAGCTTCCACCGCAGCGTCTTCCCGGCTCGCGTCGTCCCCTTCCTAGGCTCGCCGTCGTCCACCGCCGTGGTGCTCTCCAGTGGCGTGGTCAACGTGGTCAAGGCGACTTCCATCGGAAGAGTATCAGACGTGGAGAGGCCGATTGGGTCCACGGCCACAGCCCAGTTTTTTGTGATTTGCCAAGTAAGTTGCTTTGTCGAGCTGTTGGGCTGCAAATCTTTCAAGACGAGGAGAGCTTTCATTCGGTGGCCGAGAAAATGGCCCATCGGTAATGAGAAATGGGTTGTACATTTTAAAACACATCAAACCGCAATTAGTTTCAATTTTTTTTTCATTTTGAGATTTTAAATTACATTAATTTTTATGGGTGGAGAATTTGTTGGATTTTATATTGATATACATTTATTTTTAAAATCAGTTTGAATGTGAGTCGAAATTTCCGGATTAAAAACTGTTCGGACCGCTTTTGAAATATGCAAAATTTCGTATAATTTTTTAACCGTGGCCACAATATGGGCTGTAATGCTAACAACAGGAATATGGGCTCCAAAAAAACCTTAAGAATTAGTAAATGGGCTGTAAATTATTAGAAATAATGGCAGATGGGCTGTATGTTGTTTTCCACAGATTTGAGGCTTTCCTAAATAAAAAGGTTGACGCACAAGCAGTGGCCCTATTTGGATCATGGGGTTAGAGCTAGTTTGGGTTAGTTGGGGGCTCAAATAACCCAAAAGTATCCAAACAGGGAGGGTTAGAGTGGGTTAGTTCCATCTAACCCAACTATCCCGGTGGAGAGGTGCTTATTTGGGTCAGAGTGGGTTAGAAAATAACTCTAACTCTAACTGTGTTAGAGTATCCAAACAGGGCCAGTGAATGTTGGATGGCCATCCAACGGCCGTCGTGCTTCTTCAATCTCTGCTCTTCCTGCTCCAGCCGCTCAAACAAGCGCCGGCGGGACTGCCTGCTCCCTCCTCCCCGCGGCCGACTATGCTGCCGCGCAGGCCTCACCGCCCCACCGTACTCCCATCGCTGGCCTAGCCATCCCTCTACTCACCCTTTTCTTTGTTATTCTCCGTGACGGCAGACGAACCAAGAAACCTCGTGACAACAGATCGTACTCCCCTCAGCGTGGGAAACAATCGCCGAGTCTTCCACGCCTCCGTGTGGTTCCCTTCCTAGAGCCTCGCCGTCGTCCACCGCCACTGGTGCTCTCGGCGCGGCCTTTGGTCAGGCGTCAGTCGGCAGGCAAACATGCATCTGAAGTGGGTTTGTATGTGGAGAGGCCGATACCTGGGTCCACACCGCACGCAAGGAAATGCCTCCTTATTACGCGCAAAATAATGATTCCTCCACACGACATCGGGACCCACCGAAGGGCCTCTGTATTTCATGAAACAAATGTTACCACCAATCGATTTCGGACCCACCAGCTATATCTTCGCACGCAAGGAAGTGCCTCCTTATTACGCACAAAAAAATGAATACTCCGCATGTTAGCTGGGACCCAGTATAGTGGCAGGCTGACTTGTGGGCCTACTAAGTTGACGGGGACGGAGGGATTTGTCAACTTAGTCAATATGCATGATTCTAGCTCCAATGACCGTACGATGTCCATCCAACGGCCGTAGTGCTTCTTCAACCTCTGGTCTTCTTGCTCCAGCCGACCAAACCAGTGCCGGTCGTGCCTCATGCTCCTGCCTCCCATGGCCGGCTGCGATGCGGCGGAGGCCTCACCGCCCCCTACTACTCCCATCGCTGGCCAGGCCATCCCTCTACTCCCCCACACCCCCTGTTATTCTGCGGCGACGGCAGCCTCACCCTCGTACTCCTCTTCGCTTGGGCATCCACTGCTGCATCTTCCCCGGCTCCGCGTCATCCCCTTCCTAGGCCTCGCCGTCGTCCACCGCTGTGGTGCTCTCGGCACGGCGTGGTCAATGTGGTCAACGACCGACTTCCATCGAAGAAATCTTGTGCGTGGAGAGCACGAATTTGGGTCCACGGCGGCGGAAGGAAGTGCCTCCTTATTACGCCGCAAAATAATTATTCCTCCACTGACAAATAGGGACCCACCGGACGGGCCACCGTGATTTCGTGAAAAACGTTTCCCCGACCGGGGACCCACCGACTACATCTTCGCACGCAAGGAAGTGCGTGCGGGCAAAAACAAACAAACGATTCGCCCCACAGCTGCTGGGACCCACCAGCTACATCTTCGCAGCAAGGAAGTGCACGGCGGTCGGGACCCACCGGTCGAAGCGTGCGTAAGCGTTGTCATTCTGGTCGCGAACGGTACGCATATATCTTGGTCGATGTAGAGGCGTGCACGTAGCATGTACACGTCCGTCTGCCGTGGTGCAAGAAAGAAAATCTGACCCGCGTATGTGTACATACGGGCGGGGTCTCGAACGCCTACTCGCGCATATGTACATGGCTGGGTCAGAACGGAGAAACAACATCGTCATCGTGTTCATGGGGAGCCAACCGGCTAGGTCGGAACTGAATGCATGGTCGTGTTCATCAGGAGGGCTTGGACGGAACAGGCGATGGAAACGAGTGCCGCGTATCAAGACAATGGAGGAAACGGACCTCCTACGCTCGTAATGGGGTCCTATTGATCGGGAGGGTGTGGCGCATCAAAACGGAGGAAGCGGACCTCCCTACGGTCAAAACGGGGTCCTGTTGATCGGGAGGGGTGTGGCGTACCGCAAAATGGACGAAACGGACCTCCTACGGTCGAAATGGGGGTCCTGTCGATCGGGAAGGGTGTGGCGTACCGCAAAACGGACGAAACGAACTTGTGTTGGAGCTCTACGGTCAAAACGGGGGTCCTGTTCATCGGGAGGGGTGTGGCGTACCGCAAAACGGGACTCCACGGGATACTGTTCATCTCCATCGTCGACCTCCTCCAGCCTCCACGGGCTCCTGTTCATCCAGCCTCCACCGCGCGCTACTCCACCGGCTACTGTTCAACCACCCCTCCACCTTCTACTGTTCATCCAGCCCTCCACACCACGGGGTCCTGTTCAACCACCCCTCCACGGGCACCCCTCCACCATCTACTGTTCATCCAGCCCTCCACACCACGGGGTCCTGTTCAACCACCCCTCCACTGTCTATTGTTCATCCAACCCTCCACCACACCACGGGGTCCTATTCATCCAGAGGCAACGCCACTGCTCACAGTTCATCCAAACCCCCCGCAACACTCACTGTTCATCCCAGAGGCAGCATCGACCGCTTGATTAGCGGCGATAGCGAAGGAATCGCTCAATCGGGTTCGATTAACGACCATCGATCGATCGCTCGGGTTCGATAATGCGTAACTGCGGTCTGATCGCTCGGAGTTCGATTAGAGCCCAACGCCTCGCTTTCGGGTTCGATTAGAGCCAACGCCGCACACACGCTGCAGCAGACGTGTCACGAGAGAACGCAGCATCGCTCGCCCCGACCTCCCACCGTAACCGGAACTCCCGAAATTTCCTCCCCTCGCTTCTACCACGGTTTTTTCCGTCATGGATGGCCAAAAGAATGTCATGCAGCTGCGTCTCCGGCCCGCCCAGGACGAAAAGCCCATTTTCTGTCATGATTTTTGTCATAGAAGTAGGAGCCCACCACATCTATGATGATACCGGGTTTTGTCACAATTATCGTCATAGAAGTGTCATATGTATGACAGAAAAATATTTCGTTCGGCCCAAAATGTCACGAATGTGTCTTTTTTTTATAGTGATATCATGTGGTGAATAAAAATATAGCATCAAGTAAAGTTACCGATGGACGAAGACGAAAGAGGGGATGCCTTCCAGGTCATCCCCAAGTTTAGGCTTTTGGTTGTCCTTGAATTTTACCTTGGGGTGCCTTGGGCATCTCTTGCCACCCCTTATTCCATAATCCATCAAATCTTTACCCAAAACTTGAAAACTTCACAACACAAAACTCAACAGAAAATCTCATGAGCTCCGTTAGCGAAATAAAACAAACCACCACTTTAAGGTACTGTAATGAACTCATTCTTTATTTATATTGGTGTTAAACCTACTGTATTCCAACTTCTCTATGGTTCATAACCTCTGATACTAGCTATAGATTCATCAAAATAAGCAAACAACACACAAAAACAGAATTTGTCAAAAAACAGAACAGTCTGTAGTAATCTGTATCTAACACAAACTTATGTAACTCAGAAAAACCTACCAAAATAGGAAGACCTAGATAATTTGTTTATTCATCTACTTAAATTGGAATCAGTATTTTATCGTGTTCTGGTGATTTTTAACAATTGTTTTCGTGAGCAGAAAGTTTCTGACTTTTTCAGCAAGATCAAATAACTATCATCCAAGAAGATCCTATAGGTTTCACTTGGCACAAACACTAATTAAAACATAAAACCACATCTAACCAGAGTCTAGATCAAATATTTATTACTAAACAGGAAAAAAAGCAAGGAACAAAAATAAAATTGGGTTGCGTCCCAACAAGCGCTATCGTTTAACGCCCCTAGTTAGGCATTGATAATTTCGATGATGCTCACATGAAAGACAAGAATTGAAGCACAAAGAGAGCATCATATAGCATATGAAAAAGTCATCTAACTCTAACATACTTCCTATGCATAGGCATATTATAGGCAAACAAATTATCATAGCAAGCAAAAACTAGCATAGGCAAGGAAGAGGAAAGAAACAATAGCAATCTCAACATAACGAGAGGTAATTTAGCAACATGAAAATTTCTACAACCATATTTTCCTCTATCATAATAATTACATGTGGGATGATAAGCAAATTCAACAAAATAGCTATCACATAAAATATTTTCAATACGCTCCACATGCATGCGAAGTTGACACTCTTCCAAAATAGTGGGATTAACATTAACTAAAGTCATGACCTCTCCAAACCCACTTTTATACATAATTTCATAAGATTGAACATTCTCCAAATATGTGGGATCTAAAGTCGACACTCTTCCAAACCCACTTCCAATATTATTGCAAACATTATTATCAATCTCATATTCATCATTGGGCTTAAATAAATTTTCAAGATCATAAGAAGAATCACCCCAATCATGATCATTGCAACAAATAGTAGTCATAGAAAAACTAGCATCCCCAAGCTTGAGGTTTTGCATATTATTAGCACAATTGACATCAAGATAATTTATAATAACATCATTGCAATCATGCTTTTCATCGAAGGAACTATCAAGTATGGGTGCAATAGCAACGATCTCATGTTTAACATAAGGAACTATAGCAAATTCATCTTCATAAATATTGGCATAATGGCCACAAGAATAGCAAGCATCATGTTCATCAAGGGATATTTCAATCAAATCATCGGAATCATAATTATCTATAGATTCATCCATATCATTATTTTCTTCAGAAGCAACGATCATTCTTTCAATAAATTCTTTGACATAGACATTATGAGCATAGTTTTCATAGCAATGTTTAAGTATGTCAAAATTTTCAGATTCGTAGAGAGTAATATCATACTTTTCAATCAAACAAGCAACTTCATAAGCACCCTTGAAAGCAAAAAATTCTTCAATTTGTTCGATATCGTAGTAACTATAAACACCCTTTGCATAAGAAGATAAGATTTCATTATCATTAAACTCACATAGGTAGGGGAGGTGTTTTTAGGGTTCTTCGAGCAACAAGTAAAATCATAAATTTCACAAAGATTCCAAGCATAACACAACAATCTGTTCACTTGATCCCATAAGAGTCTCGCTTTTTCAGACAAACGGTGATGCACAAAATGAGCATGCTCATCTAAAGATTTCCCATCAACTAGGCTAGTTGGGGTTTCAAAGCAAGCGCATAAGGATCGAAGATGATCCAAGTAGAACACTTTAAGTGGATCCATATCAATAGATTTTCAGCAAGCGAAGATGCAAGCATATAGAAGGCACATGGCAACACGAAAGCGCATAAAAAGGACGAACGGAAGAAGGGCGAATAAAACGGCAAAGGTGAAGTGGGGGAGAGGAAAACGAGAGGCAAATGGAAAATAACATAATGCGAGGGATAAGAGTTTGTGATGGGTACTTGGTATGTCTTGACTTGACTTGACTTGACTTGGCATAGATCTCCCCGACAACGGTGCCAGAAATCGCACGTTGGCGGAAGATCAAATCTTGACTTGACTTGGTGTAAGCCTCCCCGGAAATGACACCAGAAATCCTTCTTGCTACCTCTTGAGCACTGCGTTGGTTTTTCCCTTAAAGAGGAAAGGGTGATGCAGCAAAGTAGCGTAAGTATTTCCCTCAGTTTTTGAGAGCCAAGGTATCAATCCAGTAGGAGACTACACACAAGTCGCCTCGTACCTACACAAACAAATAAGAACCTTCAACCAACGCGATAAAGGGGTTGTCAATCCCTTCACGGCCACTTGCAAAAGTGAGATCTGATAGAGATGATAAGATAAATATTTTTGGTATTTTTATGATAAAGATTGAAAGTAAATATTGCAAAGTAAAAATAGACTGGAAACTTATATGATGGAGAATAGACCCGGGGGACATAGGTTTCACTAGTGGCTTCTCTCAAGATAGCATAAGTATTACGGTGGGTGAACAAATTACTGTCGAGCAATTGATAGAAAAGTGCATAGTTATGAGAATATCTAGGCATGATCATGTATATAGGCATCACGTCCGCGACAAGTAGACCGAAATGATTTTGCATCTACTACTATTACTCCACACATCGACCGCTATCCAGCATGCATCTAGAGTATTAAGTTCACAAGAACAGAGTAACACATTAGGCAAGATGACATGATGTAGAGGGATAAACTCAAGCAATATGATATAAACCCCATATTTTTATCCTCGATGGCAACAATACAATATGTGTTGTTTCCCTTTCTGTTACTGGGATCGAGTAACGCAAGATTGAACCCAAAGCGAAGCACTTCTCCCATTGCAAGAAAGATCAATCTAGTAGGCCAAACCAAACTGATAATTCGAAGAGACTTGCAAAGATAACAAATCATACATAAAAGAATTCAGTGGAGATTCAAATATTGTTCATAGCTAATCTTGATCATAACCCACAATTCATCGGATCTCGACAAACACACCGCGGAAAGAGTTACATCAAATAGATCTCCAAGAAGATCGAGGAGAACTTTGTATTGAGATCCAAAGAGAGAGAAGAAGCCATCTAGATAATAACTATGGACCCGAAGGTCTTTGGTAAACTACTCACACATCATCGGAGAGGCTATGGTGTTGATGTAGAAGCCCTCCGTGATCGATTCCCCCTCCGGCGGAGCGCCGGAAAAGGCCCCTAGATGGAATCTCACGGGTACAAAAGGTTGCGGCGGTGGAAACAGGGTTTCGTGGTGCTCCTGGATGTTTTCGGGGTATATGGGTATATATAGGAGGAAGAAGTAGGTCGGTGGAGCTGCGAGGGGCCCACGAGGGTGGGGGGTGCGCCCAGGGGGGCAGGCGCGCCTCCCTGCCTCATGGCCTCCTCGCTTCTTTCTTGACGTCCACTCCAAGTCCCCTGGATCATGTTTGTTCCAAAAATAACTCTCCCGAAGGTTTCGTTCCGTTTGGCTTCCGTTTGATATTCCTTTTCTGCGAAACACTGAAATAGGCAAAAAAAAACAACAATTTGCACTGGGCCTTCGGTTAATAGGTTAGTCCCAAAAATAATATAAAAGTGTATAATAAAGTCCATTAAACATCCAAAATAGATAATATAATAGCATGGAACAATAAAAAATTATAGATACGTTGGAGACGTATCACATATCGCAGTTGTCCTCTTGATCGTTTCAACAATTAGGCTCATGACTTTGAATTTCTGAGGTGGGGAGTCAAACAAATGAAGCATATCGATGGAGTAGCCACGGATCATCCTCTCATCTCCAAATTTGGGCAAAAGAGTGTGCCTCAAAATGGTGTTTGTGGTGACCAATCCTGCTAACAAATGCTTGACTGACCCAAGCTTATGAGTTTCCAAATCATCATTAGGAACGGTCTTGTGCATGTTAGCCATTGAATTGTGATCCATCCTGGGCTTCCCATAGACATCAGCATCGTCTTCATCTCCTTCACGGGCATTGATGAGAATAATCCACTCAGAGATTCATGACTGATACTTGGAACCCTAGGTCATCCACACAATCCTCCCATCTGGATAGAAATGTGCAGTGGAGTAGAATTGCATGACCATCTCATCACTACAAAAAAATACACTTCCGTGATGATACGTGTTTGTCACAGTAGGTCATGTTTTCTGTCATGCATGTACATCCATGACGATTTTATGACAGAATCAAGATAGTCATACATGTGCTGTCGTAGAAGTGTTCCATGACATTACCAAAATTATCATCACGGAAGTGTCCACTTCCATGACGATAAATCACGCGTCATAGAAGTGCTTTCGTCAAGGGTGACCGACACGTGGCATCCATCATAACGGTTCACCGTTAAGCTACCGGGTTCCGGTTTGGATCCGATAACCCGTTAACAGCCCGGACCAATGGGGAATTTCCACGTGTAAAATTCTCAATGGCCAGAGGAACCACGTGTCGGCTCACCGTTTGGACAGATGGCATCCACTCATTGGACCGGAGGCGCCTATGATATGTCGACATATGGCGCAGCCCAACAGAGGCCCATTCTAGTGAAAAGGCCATCCCGTTTGACTTGGTCAAAAGGTAGCGGGTCGGCCCACGGAGAGCCTGTTAACGGCCTGTTCGCATATAGCCCATTTACAACCCGCCAACTCACGGCCCGTTACGACCTACCGGAATTTGGCCTAGTAGCGTCATCTGGGCCGTCTAATATGATTCCAGCCCGTTGTAACTTCCGACCCATGTATGGCCCATGACGTCTTTCGGCCCATAGGAGGCCCTTTGTACCTCTGGGCCCATTAAAGGCCTGAGATGAAACTAACCCATAATGAACAGTGTATCGCTTTATACCCATTAAAGACCCATTATTCCATTGCCCATTTCCAGTCCGTGTTAACTTTTGACCTTCTAAGGGCCCATTTATTCTTGGGCTCATTTCCAGAATTTGATTACTTACGGCCCGTTACTGACTGTTCCGCTTGTGGGCCAAATTCAGCCCGTGGTTACAGTCAGCCTGTTTGTGGCCGATTAACCCATTGGGCTATTTTAATAGCGTCATCAAATATGGCCTATTAACGACATATTATGGTCGGGCCACAAACCAGACGATTTCCACTCTAGCTCGTTTACGGCTTATTTTGCGGACCGTTATTGGTCCACGAATAGTACGGCCCATGTTTGGCGAAACAATTATATGGCCCGTAGAAGGCCCATAGATTAGACGGCCCGCAGAAGGCCCATGGATCCTACTGCCCATAGAAGGCCCATGGATCCTACGGCCTGTAGAAAGCCCATGGATCCTATAGCCCGTAGAAGGCCCATGGATCCTACGGCCTGTAGAAGGCCCATGGATCGTACAGCCCGTGGAGGGCCATGGTCACTACAAAAGGTAGCAGGACCATGGTTAGAACAGTCTGTGTGTTGCCATGGTTATTGTGGCCTAGTTATAAAAATAGGTTATTGTGGCCACTAGAAAAACATGGAAAAAGAACTGCAGTGACTACAAGGCACAACTAAATAAGACAATAAGGAAATAAATAAGCAAGCAACTAACGCTAGGCTATTACGGCTATTACACACATTACATCCACTGGGCATCAAAGTTCGCCACAAGTGCAAATATAGGGAAAAACAAAGCAGCATATTACATACATTGGCCGTCTAAATTGGCCACCAGTGCAAATAAACGCGGCAGCAAAACAAGTCCATAACTGAAACAACTTCAGAAGAGCTCAAGAAATGTTATCCTGGGTATCCACCATGCTGGCAATAATCTTAGCAAGCTTATTAGCTTTCTCCTGTTTGGCGCTAGAATCCTCCAACGCCGCTGCCAAGCCCTAATCTCTCTCGGGAGGGCTGATCTGGAGTCCGTTCGGGGCTCCGGAGAGGGGAATCCATCGCCGTCGTCATCATCAACCTTGCTCCATCACCAATTTCATGATGCTCACCGCCGTGCGTGAGTAATTCCATCGTAGGCTTCTTTGGGCCGGTGATGGGTTGGATGAGATTTATCATGTAATCGAGTTAGTTTTGTTAGGGTTTGATCCCTAGTATCCACTATGTTATGAGATTGATGTTGCTATGACTTTGCTATGCTTAATGCTTGTCACTAGGGCCCGAGTGCCATGATTTCAGATCTGAACCTATTATGTTTTCATGAATATATGCGAGTTTTTGATCCTATCTTGCAAGTCAATAGTCACCTACTATGTGTTATGATCCGCAACCCCAAGTGACAATAATCGGGACCACTCCGGTGATGACCGTAGTTTGAGGAGTTCATGTATTCACTAAGTGTTAATGCTTTGTTCCGGTACTCTATTAAAAGGAGGCCTTAATATCCCTTAGTTTCCAATAGGACCCGCTGGTAACGGGAGGGTAGGACAAAAGATGTCATGCAAGTTCTTTTCCATAAGCACGTATGACTATATTCGGAATACATGCCTACATTACATTGATGAATTGGAGCTAGTTCTGTGTCACCCTATGTTATAACCATTGCATGAGGAATCGCATCCGACATAATTATCCATCACTGATCCAATGCCTACGAGCTTTTCACATATTGATCCTTGCTTAGTTACTTTACCGTTGCCACTATTACAATCACTACAAAACTGCTACTGTTACTTTTCCCACCGTTACCGTTACTTCCATACTACTTTGCTGCAGATATTAAGTTATCCAGGTGTGGTTGAATTGACAACTCAACTACTAATACTTGAGAATATTCTGTGGCTCCCCTTGTGTCGAATCAATAAATTTGGGTTGAATACTTTACCCTCGAAAACTGTTGCGATCTCCTATACTTGTGGGTTATCATCAGCTACGTCTGAATCCGTCTCAGAACAAATATCTTCGTCTGGATTACAATCTAGAGAGGGAGGGTGGGTTTGCCATTGAACCCACCATGGAGCAATGTCTGCATGAAATTGTATTGCCGCGCAAAACTCTTCTCTTTTTCTATACATGTTCAGCATGACTGTGTACAATATCTGACATGCATACGAAAAAATATAGTGAGATTATGTAAGGAGAGCATGCATAAATCTAGAGTGATGGTAACAACAAGTGGATGGATCCAAAGATAATGATAGAAGGCTGATGATAGCTTTAATTTAATAAAAAGACATATGATGATTGCTTTACTATTTAATTCCCACCCAAGATGAACAACATAGGTAGAGATACTATTCATTGCTGCCTTGATATGTGCCAGATATTAGACAGAGATACTATTCATTGCTGCCTCAATATGTGCCCCACAACTAATTTTAAAACTCAAGTTTGAACATTAATTTGGACCTGACTTGGAGTCTAAGAGGTGAACAGGTATGATAAAGTAGCAGGTAATATTAAGCAATGCATAACATAAGCAGAAACAAAAGAGTGTGACCTCTCTTGTGGACCCGTGTACTCCTCACGTTCATCTGCTGAGTCGACGATGGTGATGCCGTTGCGGTGGGTGCCGACGGCAGGGAAGGAGATGTGAGGCGGCGAAAGACGGTCAGGAGTCATGATGTCTAGTTTGGTGGATGCTTCTGTCGATGGAGCAGCTCAGGTGAGGTGGATGACATCGCGGCAGGAGCAAGGTAAACCACACAAAGTTTTCTTCGACACCTACCTGTAGCTGAAGTAATTTTGTAAGGGCTCCTTTGGCTTGCAGGATTCTAAAAACGCAGGGATAGGAAAAACACCGGAGTAGGATAGGAATGCATGTGGGAAACAGAGCATTTGTAAACACAGGATTTCTGTCAACTTGGGTGTTTGGTTCACAAGAATTGGAAGAGCAGAGTAATGCAAAGAAACATGGCAAATTAAAGCGAAACCATATGAAAGCGTGTACAGTTAGAATGTTATTCTGCCACTAATGCACTTGGTCTTGTTTTCATGCATAGGATTTTGAAAAGTTGGTCCAGGTGGATGTTTTGCTCCATTCCTTTCAACAAAATGCATGAATAATTGAATAGTAGAGTGCATAGGAAAATTTCCTATTGCTATGTTTTTCCTTCAGTTTTTCCTTTGAACCAAAATAGCCCTAATGGATCGACATGAATGTAGAGTAATAAGTGATGCGACAAGTGCACAACCTCTTTGCCGTAGCCGTGTCGACCTCGACATCATTGGGTTGGTTGCCGAAGAAGTTGAGGCAGAGGTGGCTATCGGAGGTGTGGAGGAAGATCTAAGGAATCTGTAGACGGCGTCCAGGGCACTGCTCTGTTTTGATGGATGGTTCCGTCATTGGAGCAGCTCCGGCGAGCCATAAGACATCGAGGCTGAAGCACACTGGTACGCATCGGTGCTATACAAACAGTTTTTAACCCCTTTCCGCGATGGTTTTCGGAACCGTCGCCAAGTGAGTGACGGCGATAGGGGGTCCTTCCCACACGACCCAGAAACCATCGGGGATATTCCCTCCTGGCACACACGCTTGGCAAAATGAGGTCGTGTGCGACCGGCGAGCGCTCAAATACGGAAATACATACAGTAGAGCTAAAAAAAGTACAATTATACACGCAAAATTGTTTCCAATAAAAAGTACATCCCGCATAGTTAGTCCCCGCTAAACGTTTCCATTCGTATGTACATCCCACACAGTCGCTCCAAGGAAAACGTTTCCGTTCACAGGTACATCACACACAATTTTCCCTGTTAAATCATTTGTGATAATGTTGCCATTGCACATAATATTAACAATTTTATCGTTTGCGTTATTGAATGCATCACACACGGTGCATAGAAGAAACTGTGTGGCAAAGGCTGTCCGTCACACACAGTTTTTATGTGGTAAACTTTTGCGCAAGGTGGCCTAACACAAATAGTTTTCAAGAGGATGTCGTGTGTGCAGTGGAGATTGATCGCACACGTAGTGGATCCTAGAAATGTTTCTGATCTCCACGTCTATCGCAGACGTTTCGCTTTCGCAAACCGTGTGCAGTGTAATCCCTAATTAATCTCACATGTTTTGAATTTGAAAGTAGGCAATCACTTATTTCATATCCAACCATGTTTATTACAAATATAGGTTCAACCACCAATGCATAATTTGATGCACAGATACATATACTGAAGAACTATAGAAGCACCAACTAAATAATGATGAACCACAGTTGTAATAAAGACTGTAAAGAAAGAGGCAAAAGACATTCTGGTTGCTGGAGAAGGTGAAGCAGAATGCCCATATTGTGCCCTCCTCCATGCGTAATGCGCGCACGACTCTAGGACAACCCCTTGTGATGGCTGCCCGTCCATCCTTCACTGTCTTCATTACGACTTCTTGATGCTCATTGTAGTCTGGATGAAATACTTTAACCTTCATTGCGTGTCCACCAATCATGTACTTTGCGAGGTAATCTTGAGTGAACTGCTTCATGAACCATCGCGAGCGAAAAAGATTCAGACATTGTTGTCTAACAACTCATTATGGGCAGTAAAAAAGAGAAGGCTGCAGAGTTTGTAGTTACCATCCTACAACTCACTTTGTTGTGTTGGATAGAGCATAAACAAATAATTTGCTTGCCACCATTCATATCTTTTTGCTAATAATCCTTATCAGTTTCCTCACTTGATGCTTGTTCATGAATATCTCATTGCCCCATACGCAAAAAGGGTCGATGCATGGATCCTTGCCAAGGGCATATGTACCTACAAGCAACAAGTCTGTATTAGAAGCTAACAAGTGTCCATGCCTGGATCTATGCACTACATTATGGAACGACAGGGGGGAGTACAAGCCGAGGGATGAAGCTAACCTCAGCGGAAAATGGTGGCACTCCCGTTGTTGTCCTGCATAAGTAGTGGAAAGCCATGATAAGTACAACAACCTTAACATCAAACAAATATAGCAAAGGTAAACAACACCATCTCCAAATGATAGCTTGAATGTGTTGGTTTCAGCATGCTGTTAAAGTAGATATAAAATGGAAGACAATGTTACTAACAGTAGGCTTAACAACCATCAAATATTGCAATTCAAACTGGTATTGTTGAAAATGAATAGAACGTAGGTAATGCTTAAATGTCACACTGGATAAATGTGTAAAACTGAAATAAAGGGCATGTGTTAACTACACCAGGAATAACTGGAACCTAATATAGCCGTTCAAACTGGTATTGATGTAGTCGAGCGGCACAGTTCCGACTTGCACATAATGAACAACACATTGTGAATGACTGAAATAAACAAGGCATAAATGGCCAATATAACAACCAAATATAGCCATTGAAAACTGGACAGAGTCTCACTGCAATCAACCTAACAAGCAAATACAGATAAATAGGGCATATGCTTGAAAACTGGACAAATGCTCACTACAACGAACCTAACAAGCAGATACAGATAAACAAGGCATCTACTTGATAACTGGACAAATGCTTAAAAAAGCAACCTAACAACCAAATACAGATAAACAAGGCATCTACTTGATAACTGGACAAATGCTCACTGCAACCAAACTAAGAACCAAATACATATAAACAAGGCATCTGCTCGATAACTGGAAAATTGCTCACTCCAACCAACCTAACAACCAAATACATATAAACAAGGCATCTACTCACTATAAACAACCAAATATATCCATTCTTGAAACTGAAGTGGACAATTCATACTTAAACATCACATAGCCCTATTGAACAATACATTTTTTGCATAACTGAAATAATTAAACATGGCACAGTTAAAGCATAGCACGGCAAATGCTACTACAACAAAGGGTACAGGTTGGCAAGCTAGAAAAGGTACGATTTGCTGACAGAATGTTGCCTCACATTTAATGGACGGGATCCTTCCAGTTGGAAGAGCACAGACCCATGGTGCACTCTCTGATGTCACAGATGGGCTGTTTCACCTTGGAAGAACCTTCATGGGTGCCCTCCTTGTGGTCGTGGTCGATGAGATCTGACTTGGAAATTGAGGATCCCAAGCCACCGCCGTAGAACGTGTCCTTCAAAAATGACAAAATGGGCTCGATGGCGTATAAAGCTCGCAAATCCTTGACCGCTTGGCGGAGGAGATCAGCGGCAGGGTCGTCGAAGAGATCGACGGTGGTTGAACCAGAGGGGTTGGGGATGGACCACTTAACATGTGACATGGCCCGCGTGAAGCCGTCGCTGTGGACGAGCTTGATGTCATAGCCAGCTTTCCCGAGATACAGTAATACGCTAGCCCGCTGACATGAAGCCTTTGGCATGGCAACGTAGTCAACGTGTTCGCCGGCTTCCGTGGCGACGTGTTGCTCCGGGATCGACATGTCAGGGCGAACGGCGGCCACCTTTCCAACATCCGCCGGAGAGGCCATGATAAACCTCTTCTAGGCCGAACGCTTGTCGGGCTCCCCGGGATACGTGGTCGAGCTTAGGCTGCGACATTCTGGAGCAGGGGATGTGGATCTGGCGGGGAGGGACACTGCATGCCTCATCTAGAAACTCAGGGGAGTGGGGCGACGGTATGGGAATCGCTGGGTAACATGAACTTTACTATCTAAGCTAGGAGAACGAGCAGACCGGCAGGGTTTGGCAGCGGCGCCGACGGCGCCGGCGCCGGCCGTGAGCTAGGGTTCGAGGGGGGGAGCGGGCGTGTGGGGGACTGTGGAGGGGGGGGGGTGTTTGAGGATACGCCGCGGCTACTGAAAATTTTAGTAATGGTGGGTGGAGATGGTGGTGGACGAGGGAAGGCGACGGTTCAAATGCCTCGGCTACTGCAATTTTACTATAAGGTCGGTGTTGGAGGAGTGTGGGCGACGGTTGAAGTATGACAGCTACTAAAATTTGGGTAAAGGAATTGATGCGGGGCGGGAGCGCCCAAGATCGCGCACGGTCTAATAACAATATGCGTGTATGATAATAAGAAAAAGTGGCACGGAACCGCCGATTTTTGCAACGCTCAAGGCGGGTAGTTTGTTTTTATATTTCTAGCTAGCTGGTCTATCGCATACGGTTCGTCCTAATTTCCAAATAAACTTACCCGCCTTTAGCTTGCACATGTGGTGGTTTTACAACGCACTTGCATCGCACACGGTTAAGCCAGTACCTCCACCCTTTGCTCGCGCTTGCACGGTCGTAGTGATTTTACAGCACAATTGCATCGCACACGGTTGAGCCAGTACCTCCACCTTTGCTTGCGCTTGCGCAGGTGGTGATTCACAGCGCACTTGTATCGCACATGGTTAAGATATTATACCCATGTCCGTTGAGCGTCATCAGAGTCTTTGCAACAAAAAATAACGTTAGAGAGGGTCAGAAGACAGCCACACCAGCATGTGGCCCAAATATATATGAGTGAAAAGGGTGGTCTGTGATGTTCAAAATTCCAATGCACAACTTTGACCGCACGGGCCCATGGTTGGGCGCATCGTCGAAGATCGATGAGAGTGGCCAGAAGTCAAGAACCACCTGGAAGTGGCCAAATATATGTAGGAATATTGGGGATGTTTAAAACTTTAAATACATAATGCATAACTTTGGTGGCACCTGCCTCGCAAACCCAAAAGAACCCTTGGATATATATAATGACATAATGTCGTACCTAGCTAGGATGCTTGGCCCACCACCTCCCACTTCATGTCAGTGGGGCGGATGCACGTAATGATCGATACTTTGGTCATACATGCATGTCGCCATGACCTACCATAAGACGGACTAATGAATCTATCGTTTGGTCAAACGACAGCTGTTGTTGTCAATAAATTGCTTGGGCCAATAGATTGAACCATCATAAAAATCGCACGAGAGGGACCACAAAAACAACACCTCTTGCATGCGGCCCAAATGATGTACGTTGGGAAGGGGTGATGTGTGTTTTCAATATAGAATAATGTACAATTTATATGTGGTGCCTACCTCTCGATATAGACAACAACCATGAAGGCAAGGTAGTTAAGGACGAGATACGCAGGGTATGATGTAGGTCAAAACCAGCAATCCGAGCATGTGGGAGGGAATCATGACAATGCATGAGCTCGAGCTTTGGTTGAGCGACATGTGACGGTGACCGGCCCTAACATGAACTAGGAGGAATCCATTCATGGCCAACACATACCCCTCATTATCGGTCAAAGGGATGATATATATACACTCGGTGAGCCCACAGATATGCGCGTCATCACAAAAAACCGCACAAGGGAGAAGTGGTCGACCAGAAGACCCCGTATACACTGCATGTGGCCCAAAAATATGTATGGGTACGATGGTGTGTGATGTGTTTAAATCCCAAATGCACAATTTCGATGGGCCACGAACTATGTTACAAACCGAACATCGTACCCGACTCCAAGCCTGGCTCAAAATGTACAATGTCAGTTTCCCAACTTCGAGGCGTAAGTCACCCCACGCATGCGCTCATACTTTATTTGGTCTAGCATGGGACACCTCTATATCTATACCCCTATATAGTGTGCGAATAGCTTTGAAAGTTGGTCGTTGGATGAAGCCAATCTGACGGCACATAGATGGCAAATCCGAGCACTAATGGCCATTGGATATCATCTACATTCCACTAGATTCTGCCACATGTACAATCTACAAGACTCCATGGTTGAACTTAAGCATAGTGCACAAACCTCAAAACACAAGCACTTCTCCATTCTTCTCTACAATCTTCCATATCTTAATTTCCCAAACTTTTTTTTCTAAATGAATTGTCACTTTTTGTTTTTCCTTTATGCTTTAAAATGCACAATCCCATGAATCTTAAAATAGATTTTGTTATAAAACTAATTGATTTTGGATGAGATGAACTATAATAATTAAATGAACATCTACATCATGCACATCTGACCCAAAGCTTACATGCTATAGTGTGGTATTTCTTCATCATTTGGTTACCGAATCTCATGCGTGCAATGCACGTGTACCTTACTAGTATCAATAGGAAACCATCATGGTCAAACCCTTCTTGTTCTTGGGTCAATGGGATAGATTGTGTGGGCCCCCCCAATTGTCGGTAAAGGATAGTATATATACCTCGGGGAGCCCACAAATATGTGCCGCGTCTATAAGCCGCACTAGGGAGACATGCTTGAGAAGAACACCCTGCCCTCTATACCCTGCATGCAACCTGAAAAGTGTTTATATAATCGCCATGACAGGTCAAGTCAATCATTCTTTAATTTTTAGATGAAAAATAACCCATAAAAACATAGTAGTTTTATATAATCGCCATGACAGGTCAAGTCAATCATTCTTTAATTTTTTAGAGCAAAAAATAACCCATAAAAACATAGTCTACAAATTAGCAAAACAAGGATCCCAAGGTTTATATAATAGCCATGAAAGGACCGTGTCATGGCATTTAAATGAAGCTTGAGATATGCAACTTCCCACCGGGTCACCCATCCTTGGACTACTCCAGCCCGAGCACGCTTAACTTCTGCGTTCTATTCGACTAGGCTAGCGGATGGGAAGCCGACCCTTGCTGATAAGAATTGCCTCCTTGCCATTAAGGCGTTTTACGCTGGTCACCCTATGGGACCTACTCCCTCCTATCACACACATTTATGCTTTTAGAAACTGTGTGGGATATTTTACATGGCCGGTGTGTCACCGCTAGCCTTCAATGAGCACTGACACTGGCAGCGGGAAAACGATGGGAGAAGAGGCGTAAAACCGATGAGAGGAGTGGCGAGAAACGGTAGCCTGTTTAGAAAACCTAGTAGAGAAGGAAGCGTGAGCTAGCATGATGCATGCACGTAGTGCTTACCCATGTACTGCATGTGCTGTCGAAAGGGCTCAGGGTTACCGTTCGATGTCTGAGCATCCAACGATGCACACGTACGATCCGTGGGGTTTGGGTTCTGGCCAATCAGAATGCACGACTCAGATCGCGCGTGCAGCAGGGGGGGCATCGTCCATGGTTTGGTAGGCACACAACTTTCATGAGTGAACCGTGTGCTATTTGAAAACATTTCGTGAGATTTTTAAATCCCCGTAAATCCAAAACTAAGCCGAAAATCATGAAACCTGGCATGGTGTCACGACATGGCATATATATGTCGAGGAATTTTTTCGTCCATTTTGGCGCAAGTTTTATTACAGGAGTCTTACAAACTGGAGCTTCTCTCAAAGAAGCCTCGTGGTTCTGATAGGGAAACGTGTCCCCCTTGTGGGTGAAACGTAATCACCGTCTCTTTTTGCCTTGTATTTTCTTCTACAGGCAACATGGAATGACAGGATATCCGTGCTGAAATTTAAACTTATTCAGGGTTCGTTTGGCCTTTTTATACACTAATTGAGTTTCCTAGGCATTTAATGTCCATAATTCAAATATGAACTTCAAATACATGCTCCAGTTCACCAAAATGGCTAGAAAATTTATACATGCGTCCTTGGGTGCATGTTTAGGTCCATGCCAGGAATGGGAATGAATTACAACCGTACCCGCGTCCTGGATCATCCTCAAACATTTGGAATCTCAGTTTTGAAATCCCCGCAAATCCTAAACTAACCAGAAAGTCATCGAAGGTGGCATGGTGTCACGTCATGGCACATATATGTCGTGGTAAAAACATTGTCCAATTTGGGCCAAGCTTTATTACAAACCTCTTACAAACCGGAGCTTCTCTCAAAGAAGCCTCGTGGTTCCGATAGGGAAACATGTTCCCCTTGTGGGCGAAACGTAATCACTGCCTCTTTTCGCCTTGTATTTTCTTCCACGGGCAAAATGGAACGACTTGATATCCGTGCTGAAATTTAAACTTATTCAAGGTTCGTTTGGCCTTTTTACACACTAATTGAGTTTCCTAGGCATTTAATGTCCACAATTCAAATCTGAACTACAAATACATGCTCCAGTTCACCAAAATGGCTAGAAAAATCGTACATGTGTCCTTGGCTGCATGTTTAGGTCCCATGCCAGGAATGGGAATTACAACAACCGCATCGGTGTCTGGCTCGTCCTCAAACATTTCGAATCTCGGTTTTTAAATCCCCATAAATCCAAAACTCACCAGAAAGTCATCAAAGGTGGCATGGTGTCACGTCATGGCACATATATGTCGTGGTAAAAACATTGCTAATTTGGGTCAAGCTTTATTACAAACCTCTTACAAACCGGAGCCTATCGCAAGAACCCTCGTGGTTTTGATAGGGAAACGTGTCCCCTTGTGGGCCAAACGATAATCGCTCCCTCTTCTAGCCTCGTATTTTCTTCAACACGCGTCATGGAACAACGAGAGATTCGCGCTGAACTTTGAAATTATTCAGGGTTCGTTTGACCTTTTTATTCATTAATTGAGTTTTCTAGGCATAATGTCCATAATTCAAATCCAAACTACAAATACATGCTCCAGTGCACCAAAATGGCTAGAAAAAACGTACATGTTTCCTTGGGGTGCATGTTTAGGTCCCATGGAACGAATGGGAACGAATTCAACCATCTAGCCGTCCTGGCTTGGCCACAAACATTGCGATTCTCGGTTTTTAAATCTCTGTAAATCCAAAACTCACCAGGAAATCATGAAACTTGGCATGGTGTCACTACATGGTACATATAATTGTCCAATTTGGGCGAAGCTATATTACAAGCCTCTTACAAACCGGAGCATGTCGCAACCCTCGTGGTTCTGGTAGGGAAACATGCCCCTCTTGTCGGTGAAACGATAATCGCTGCCTCTTCTCACCTTGAACTTTGTTTTCTACAGGCAACATAGAATAACAGGGGTGTCGGGCTGAAATTTGAAACTGTTTAGGGTTCGTTTGGCCATTGTATATATTACTAATTACTAAGTTTTCTACGCATTTAATGTAGTCCATAATTCAAATATGAACTACAAGTACATGCTCCAGTGAAGCAAAATGGGTGGGAAATCGTACATGTGTCATTGGGTGCATGTTTAGGACTCATTTAAGGAATGGGAATGAATTACAAACTTGTGGTCGTCCTGAAACATTGAGAATCTCGGTTTTTAAATCCCAGTAAATCAAAAACTCACCCAAAAAATATGAAACTTGGCATGGTTTCATGACATGGCACATATATGCCGTGGTAAAAAAATCATCCAGTTTGAGAAGAGGCGCACACATTAGTAGCCAACGAAGTCCTTTTTGAAACAAAAAGCTGACACGTTAATATCGCAAACAGTTTTATTATATTAACCGTGTCGAAATTTAACCATACTCGGTGGCGTGCATGCAGCTGTTTGATTAGACGGGACGAGCGCGAGAAATCAGCCGTGCAGGCTTGACGGGACGCGTGCGAGCAGTCCACCACGCAGGCTCGACGGGACGTGTGCATCCTGTCCATCTCGCAGGCTCGACAGGGCACGTGTGAGAAGTAAGGCCGCCCATGCTCATCAGAAAGCGAGCTCTTTGACCTCCATGCACCAGCTGCCGCCCGCCTCGCTCACAACTTCTCCATTAATGGGTTAATTAAAGCACCTGGATGGAGGGTCTTTTCTTGTGATCCCATGGCAGCATTTGCTTTGTTCGTGTTTTCAACTCATATTCCGCCCTAATTTAAATTGCCACATGGGGAAACGGATAATACGACCACAAATAAAATGGCAACGGATAATACAACGACAAATTTACAATGCCGCAGATAATAATTGTCTTACATATTCCGAATAATTTAAAATGCCACATGCGGCAAAGCCCGGAAGACAATGGGGGGGGGGCAAGAGAAGAAGGAAATTGCAGACAACGATCTGGGTCGCTACTGTCTCTACTCGTCGATGGATCGCCGGGCGACGACATCCTCCAGCTCCTTCTTCAATTCCTCACGACTTTGCTTGAAAGCAACCACGGATTCCTCCACCTCCTGCTCGCGCTCGATCCGGAGCTTCCTCGAACCACCCATCAGTTCCTCGACGACCTCTTTCAGCGTCATCCCCGAGGCACTACTCTGCTCATGTAGCACCTTCCAGCCGGCGGCCTCCTCCTCCTTCTTGGCGAGCAACTTGAGGAGCTCCACATTGTCACCTATGAGTTGCTCGACGAGACCGGTCGCCTTCTCAACCGAGGCATCGCTAATCTTGAGCAGCTTCATCAAGCCGTCGACCAGCTCCTGCTGCGTAGTGAAGCTAGCGAGAATGTCGTCGTCGCTGGCGAAGGAATTCAGGAACGCCGGCTCGTCGTGACGGCCGCCACCGCGAATGCGCTTGTGAGATCCCTCACGTGCCCGTGAGAGCTCGTCCGAGGGCTCCACGGCACACCGGGACATCTCTGCTGCAGCCACAGCTTCGCGGCGGGACCTCTCTAGTGCTTCCACGGCCTTGGTCTTTGCTGCCTGGTTATATGTCCACCCTAAACTCCTCCTACCGGTCATGGCGGGAAAGACCAGTTTTGTGGGTGATGAGGAGAGGAACTGTGAAGTAATTTTTGAGTGGGTAGTTTTTATAGCCCAGTGCTAAGTGTGAACAGATTTGCAATTACTTATTGCGTTGTAATCTGCAATGTGACGAGAAACAAGGTCAAAATTTATTGATGGCAGAAGGTGGACCACGTGGTTGCTCGCCGTTGAGTCGGCAGTTTGCCACGTATCACACACAACTTGTTAAGTTGAACCGTTTCTGTTGTGTTCGCTAATCAAAAACAGTTCGTCCGAGTGAAACGTATGCCCTATATCACACACACCTTGATCTGGCTAACCGTTTCTGTTGCACTCCCTAATAGAAAACAATTCATCGGAGCAAACTGTATGCCGTATATCGCACACACATTGATATAGCTGCCCTTTTCTTTTGTTCTGCCTCATCGCAAACAGTTCGAACGGGTTAACTGTGTGCCCTGAATCGCACACGCAACTAAAATATGAACCGTGTTTGATGGCTCCGCCATCAGATACATTTTGCACCTTTTTTGACGGTTTTTTACGTCCCCGTTCGTGATTAATGCATCGCACATAGTTTCGTCAAAGGGTCTCTGATCGTAGTGTCACGTTAGCAGCATCCTGCAGTAGTGGCAGGACAAGACAGACATTGTTAATCTCAAGAGGGATCCTAATAGCATCTACAATTGATGATGCAAAATACATTACCAAAAAGTGATAGATGTAAAATTTACATCACCAAAAAACATCTGACTACAACTGTTGACTCTAGACTTAACTATCGAAACTGAAATTTACTGCGGAATCTGAATGTTACTGTCCAAACTGAATGCACTGGTAGCACAGAGGCACTTCACATGTAGTTTAGGCCGCTCTAGCACTAGTAGTAGAGAAAACGTGATCTAAATCAGCAGGCGATCAACGGGGAACATAGTAGCAGATAGCAGCCGGAGCAGCAGCGCCTGGAGGAGCAGCGCGAACTAGAGCCAGAGCAGCATACAAGTATCAGAAGCGCGAGCAAGAGGAAGAGTAGAGCAGTAGCACGAGCAAGGGGGAGAGCAGAGCAGCAGCACGAGCGAGCGAGAGCCGGAGCAGCAGCAGCGCGAGCGAGGGAGCGAGAGACGGAACAACAGTAGCAGATCTGGCTGGTATCGCCGCTGCCGCTGAAGGGGCCTCGCACTAGGGAAGAGCCGTTGTGGAGATGTCGCGCGTGGCGCTGGCTTCGAGGTACCGCGCCATGGGGGTGCAGGATGGAGTACCGTCGGCACCGGGAGGTCAAGTTAAGGAGAAGGTGCGATGCGATGAGTGTACAACCTCTTTTGTGGCGCTAAGTAGGCCTCGGCTTCGCCCGAGGAGTCGGTGAGGATGTTGCGGTTCCGATGGAGCAGGTTAATGTGGTGCTGTGGGGATGGAGCAGCCGCGATAGACGAGGCGATTGTCAGAGCAACTCCCTGGAGGTGGAGGATGGGGCGGCTGAACTAGCGAGACGATGAGATGGACGACGGATCCTCATCCGAGGAGGTGGATGAGGGACGTCAAGCTGTTGCGGTGAACAATATCGTCGGGGAAGAGGCTCCGGCTGGGCAGCAGTGAGGTGGTGGACAGAGGAGGGTGGGGTTTCACGGCTAGAGCAGAGAGGTTATGGCGGCCTGGGATTTCGAATGGCGAAAAGGAGGTGATGGGAGGGGGGAACCATTACTTAGGGACGCGCTTGTCCAAAATTTAGGGTGTGTTACAGAATTACCCCCACCGATTTGAACTAGTGGCCCTTTCGGCTCAGGGTTAGAAGGGGGATTTTGCGTGTCGGGATTTGGCAGTTGGAAGGAGTTTTCGCGCGCGTTGTAATTTCGGGATAGCAAGGCGCGAGTTGTGAAGGTACGAGTTTTGGGAGCACGATATGTGAATTTTCGGGATATAACAAGGCGTGGGTTGAATTTTAGGGACAAGCCTAACGTGTAATATTGTACTTGTAGGTACCAAATCCATTCGCACTTCCCTCAACGAAAAAACGAAAAAAATAAAACTATTCACACCACACAAAGAGAGAGTCTTGTCCCATTTTACTATACAAATGCTATTCAAAGCTATGAATCCATGTTATGTCCAATTAAAATTTTTCATTGGCTGTATCATGCATGTAACCTACTCATACCAACATTTTAGTGCAGTCCAAATGTCTGTACTACCGCTGCAATTCAAACTAAATTTGAATTCGTTTCTCCATTTGAATAAGAATCTACAATCATGATTGTTGCCAACTTAAACCATCATTCATGTATTACCTTAACAACACACCACATGATTACTATAGAGACAGATATGAACTATGTGTACTATATGAACTCGAATTCAAATTTTTTGAATACACTTGATGTTGATTCCAAATAATAGTACATTTGTTGTGCTAACTAGATATTCATAATCTAAACCATGTTCCATACGTACACCGTGTTTACCACACAAAGTATAGTGCCTCGCCCCCTACGTTATGACAAGTATTTAGCCCTGAGCTGCAAAAGCCACACATTATCCCAAATTATAATCAATGTTGTATATATTTTATGTAGTATAACATGTTCATAACCACACCATGCGTATCACCATTATATATATTCATGCATGCTTCGGTTTAAAACACTATGATATATTCTTCATATATCCGAACCACTTTTTCATAATGAATTATGATCTCTGTTCGTCTTTTACACCTTCACGATCATCTTCTCTTTGTAGCTAGCTAGCGCTAACTTTGTATCATGAATGCACACGCCCTCCCCCTCTCACCCTCCCTCAGCGTCCCCTCCATCCCGCACACTTGTTTCTCTTTAGGTCATTCAACCACGGTGTGTGTAGGCCCCCCTGTCTCCTTCTTTCTGGCACACACCGGTCGATATACCTCTCTAGCCAAGTGCGCCTACCACAAACACACACTTCCCCTCTTCTCTTCTCACCGTCCATGCCCCCTATGTCCAATACGGTACCACACAGGTGCACACTCCCACCCCTCTTTTCATCGATTTCATACTCGCACACTCCCCCGTCGACATAGTAAGCCTCTCGCACCACCTCCTAACCGCACCCCTCTCCCCATGTCCGTCTCTCCGGACCTTATTTGCTTCTAACACATGCATGCATGTATACGTACCGATCTCCCTACATATAGCTAGGTCGACTATAATTCTTTTTCCCGACGCACCGATTGACTTACCTCACTAGTTATGTCTCTCCCTTTCTCGGACACACGACGATTGATCTTCCTATGTAGTTACATCTGCTTACCACAACAATATCGCCCTCCTCATCATCCTTGCACACACACGCACGTGCATAGATAGGCATACATCCCCTCTCTTATTGATATTGCACTCGTACCCTCCGTTTGTCTAGCAGGCATATCCCACCATTTGTGAGAAGCAACTCCACCACCAACCCTCCGACACTCTACCTTTGTCTTACTCCCAACTGTCGGATTCGGGGTTCCGCAGACCCTCGAGAGGTTCAAACTCTGGGGTGCGCACGAAGAACACTCTCTCCCCGGCCTGCCCGCTCAGTGATCCCATGGCCAAACTCGACGAACCCAAAGAACAAGACACACAGGGATTTATCCTGGTACGGGCCACCTTGTGGTGTAATACCCTACTCCAGGCTTGTGGTGGATTGCCTCGAGGGGCTGAGGACGAACTAATACAGTGGTTGAACAGCCTCAGGAGGTGAGGTGTTCTTGAGCTCGATGAGCTAGTGAGGTGGTTCGGGTGGAATGGATCCGTCCCAAGATGCCTCTCTATGGTGGTGGCTAAGTCCTATTTATAGTGGCCTTGGTCCTCTTCCCAAATATAGGCGGGAAGGGATCCCACAACGACCAAATTTGAAGGGAGACAACAAGTACAAGCTATCCTGACAAAAGTGGTCTTCGTCTGCAAAAGACTGATGGTGACGCTACTGTGGGCTCCGCGATGACCTCGTCCTGCCGTCCTGGTGTTGTTGGTCTTGTTGCACCAGAATGGAAACCTTTGCCTGATTCCGCGGGACTCCGCGCCTGCGCTTGCCCCCTTAGTACCAAAGAGTAACTGGTACACTGCGCCCGCTGGCGCCCGCCTGGCCTTGGTCGTCATGGCTCACGTCATGTGAACCTTGCGAGGTGCACCTTGCATAGATATCTCCGCTCCTCGGGAACCGGCCTCGTGAGGCTGCCCCCAGGGGGGCCTTGTGTCGCCCCCCTCGCGAGGGTCTTGAGCTCTTGCTGCCGAAGCTGGGCTGTACCGGGCCATTGAGGAAGCCATGTCACGGGCCGCAGGCAGGCAAGTCTCAGCACCCCCGTTCCCTGAACACTGATACTAGCCGTCAGGCCCAAGGAGTGCTCGAACCTGGCTTCGAGGCGAAGCCCAAGGGCAAGTGCGGAGTGCCGCGGGCACCAACCGCCTGCGGCATCGGTCGACGTGTGGTGATTGATGGGACGTGGGCGCCTCCACTTCCCCATTCTGCCTCCGCAACCATTCGACTTGACGAGACTCTACTGCATGCAGAGAAAAGATCATCATTGCATGCGGTCGTGGAGGTCATCGGTTGGCCTCCTCCTGGCTATAAATGAGGAGAGGGGCGAAGCCCCCCTTGCTCATCTCCTTCTTCTCGTCGCCTGCTCTTTCTTCTTCCTCCTCACTTCGCCTTCTTGCTGCAACCTCCATGGCGCCGACAAAGAGGTTCTCCGCCGCAGAGAAGGGGAAAGCTCGCCAGGAGGGGCCCGGCTCGCTGCCACCCAAGAGAGGGCGGGGCTGCCCTTGTAACCATGCTGCTACCCTTCTGGTGGCACCTCGGGGGCGTGGGTGCACTCCTTCGGGGACCGGCATCGTCCCAAGGCGAGGCAGCCCCCCTGCCGAGGGGAGGCGCGCTGTGGTTGCCCGGCCTCCCCGGCGCGCTTCCATTCGGCAGAGGTGCTCCCTGAGTTCATCTTGTGGTCGGAAAGTCTGGCCAGCACCTGGCTCCACCTTCCGCGCTCCTTTACCGGCGAGCTGCCGGCCGGGGGTCTCGACGGCCTCTGGCTGCAGGCCGATGGTTGCTGTAGCAAGGCCTCGTGGGTTGTGGTGGAGGTCTCCGCTGCGGAAGCGTGGCCACAGCCCTTGGTGGCGGCGTTAAGCGCCTTGTGACCTGAGCAGGCGGTGCACCCTCCACTTCAAGTACGACGGTGTCGCGACCCTCTTCGTGAGGGTGTTTGGGGAAGATGGTCGTCGCGCAGGGTGCTTCCCCGAAGACAGCGGCGTCGGTGATGGGCTTGGCCTTGACAACGGTCGTGAAGATGCTGAGGGCGAGCTTACCCTTGGCGACGGCCGCGGCTCGTCCAGTGACGGTAGCTCCTCCGCCAGCGAGAGCACCAGCAGTGGTGGCTACGACCAGCCACCACGCCGCCGGGCTCGATTCGAGGATGGCGGCGGGTTGTCCCGTCGCCATGTGGCGGTGAAGCACGAGGAGGGCTCAGGCTGAGCTGAGTCCGGGAGCCGCTGCGGTTGTGCGGGCTCCTTTTGTTTAACCTTCCCTTTCTTCCTGCATTTGAAAAAGTAGATGGCCCTGCTGGGGCTTGTAATGAACCATGGTACTTATGCCGCTATGCTATGTTTATTGTTCTTGCGTTATGCTATGGTATTCGCGCTCCATGTGGATGTAGAGGGGTGACTTAGCTTGATACGCTCGGGGTGGTTTCCCACCTCGCGAGGGCGTGCCTTTTGGCATCTGGTGAGGCCCCCTTGTTGCCGACTCGGGATCTGCTGACCTCGGGAGGCATCATAAGCTATATAATTTGTTAGAAAATCTGCCGGGTGCCTTGTTCCTCCTTGCGCGAGCCCTCAGGCATGGGCTAACCATGGCTTAGTGCACCACGTCGCGGTACCCGGGGGGCACAAACTTAAGAGGGTGCGCCAGTCACGAGCTCATTCGAGGGTGCCTCGCGAAGATCAAGGAAGCCAAAGCTCTGGGGCGACATGGCTTTGGCGTGGTGTACCCGCGGCGTGGGCTAGCCCAGCACACACACACACACACACACCTGCCCAGCTCCCCGCGTGAGGCATGCAAGGGAGAGCGTCGGGCAACTGCCGTCCTCCCTGAAGAAAGACAAAGAAGCGAGCGAAGTAAAATGGGGGGAAACTCAACTAAGCAATCAAGAAATGCCAGAGCTCCAAATTTCATTGAAAGGTTGCAACCAGCCGCAGAAAGCAAATGAACAGCCGCGTCCGGCACCTAGTCTAGTTTTCTCACCAGCGCGGAGCTATGTGCTGCCACTAGGATGTGTGAGGGAGACCCCGAGGCCCGAGGGCAGCACTCTGGAGACTCCGGGGCGTGTACAACCCCACTCATTATTACGTGTCACGAGCGGAGATCTTCACAAGCACCGGGCCTTGCTTCATGGGTAGAACTTCCGGAGGTGCTAGATGTTCCAGGCGTTCTGGATGGGGATCCCGTCCTGCGTCTCCAGGCGCGCGGCGCCAGGCCTGGAGATGCGGGCAATCCTGAACGGCCCCTCCCACATGGGTGAGAGATTATGCAGCCCCTCCCTGGAGAGCACCCGCCTCAGGACGAGATCGCCCACCTCGAGCATCCTAGGCGGGCCGCTTGGCGATGGTACCGCGGCGCCCTCTGGGTACCTTGCCGCTCGGAGCGAGGCTTGACAGCGGTGTTCCTCCCCCAGCACGAGGTCCATCCCCGCGTGGCGTCCTGACGTGCCTCGTCAAACGCCAAGACCCACGTGGAGCGATGCTTGACCTCGTGAGGGAGAAGCGCTTCGACTCCGTAGACAAGGAAGAACGAAGTCTCGCCCGTCGGCTTGGTGGCGGTGGTGCGGATGGACCACAGCACGGACTGGAGCTCGTCGTGCCAGCCCCTGCCGCAGGCCTTGAGCTTCTTCTTGAAGGTTCTTGTCTTGGGGCCTCTCAAGACCTCCGCGTTGGCGCGCTCGGCTTGGCCGTTGCTTCTGGGGTGTGCCACTGAGGCGTAGCATATCTGCATTCCAAGGTTAGCACAATATGTTTTGAAGATATTGCTAGTGAACTACGAGCCGTTGTTAGTGATGACGCGATTAGGGACTCTGAACCGGCTCACGAGGCCCTTGATGAACTTGACCGCCGAGCCGGTAGGGATGGTACGTACTGGATCCACCTCTGCCCACTTGGTGAAATTGTAGATGGCGACGTAGAGGTAGCGGTAGGCCCCGGGCGCTCAAGGGAATGGACCCAAAATGTCCAGCCCCGGACATGAACGCCACGCAGAGCGGGATAGTCTGGAGGCTCTGAGCTGGCTGGTGAATTTGCTTGGCATGGAAATGGCAGGCCTCGCAGGATCTCACCAGCTCGGTTGCGCTGTTGAGTGACGTGGGCCAGTAGAATCCGTTGCGGAACACCTTGCCCACCAAGGTGTGCAATGACGAGTGATGCCCGCAGTCTCCATCGTGTATGTCGGTTAACAGCTTGCACCCCTACTCCCTGGAGATGCATCACAAGGAAACATCGTTCGGTCACTTTCGGTATAGCTCACCGTCCTGAATGTAGTAGGTTGTGGCTTGCCGAGCCACGTGTTCCGCGTCCTCCTCCTTCTCCGGCAGGGTTCCTTGCATAAGGTATGCCTTGAATTCTTCGGTCCAGCACCCCTCCTGGGGCTCGAGTGCGAGGAGCAGACGTGCTCCTGAGGTCCAGCCGCAGACGGGGGTGTCGGTGTCAAAACCGGCGGATCTCGGGTAGGGGGTCCCGATCTGTGCGTCAAGGCTGATGGTAACAGGAAGCAAGGGACACATATGTTTACCCAGGTTCGGGCCCTCTCGATGGAGGTAAAACCCTACTTCCTGCTTGATTAACATTGATGATATGGGTAGTACAAGAGTAGATCTACCACGAGATCGTAGAGGCTAAACCCTAAGAGCTAGCCTATGATGGTATGGTTGTAATTGCGATCGGCCTTCTAAGGACCAACCTCTCCAGTTTATATAGACACTGGAGAGGGCTAGGGTTTACATGGAGTCGGTTACAAGGAAGGAAATATAATATCCGGATCTCCAAGATTGCCTTCAACGCCAAGGAAAGTCCCATCCGGACACGGGCCGAAGTCTTGAGTCTTGTATCTTCACGCTTCAATAGTCCATGTTGTACACAGTCCGGCTGTCCGGATACCCCCTAATCCAGGACTCCCTAAGTAGCCCCTGAACCAGGCTTCAATGACGATGAGTCCACTGCGCAGTATTGTCTTCGACATTGCAGGGCGGGTTCCTCCTCTGAATACTCCAAGGTAATTATCGAACACTCAAACCGTGTCCGGATCCACAAGATGATCTTCGTATGCCACTGTAGAGAGAATAATGTTTCACAAATGCAATCTGCTGACAACTTTTCAAGCAACGCGACGTGTCATTATGGTCGGGTCATTATTCGAACCATCTCCCACAACCAGCCACAACGCATATTGCGAGGCGGTTTCCTTGACATGTCTTGTCAAAGCAGAGATCGTGCCCCCTTATCACGGGATTCTCATCAATACGGGCACGGTTAGTCCCACCACATCATTAATCGTGGCGCTTGGGAAGCAAGCGATTCTCAACGGGCAAGTGGGGAGGTGCACCGCTTTCGTCGCCTCTATAAAGGGATAAGATTTCCTCATTTTTACCCACGCCTTCTTCCTTCTCTGCCCACTCTTGCCCCCTCGAGCTCCAGCGCCCAAGCCCAAGTCTCCTCCGCATAGCTAGACATGTCCGGAGCAGGAGGCAAGTGGGTGGCTTCCACCGTCGAGGAGAAGCACATCACAGATCTTCGGGCGGCCGGATACTTGGCCGCAGACATAGCGCACCGGCTACCGGACGCTGGGCAGGTCATTCCGACCCCGGGACCCCACGAGAGAGTCGTGTTCGTCGCCCACTTCGTCCGTGGACTGGGATTTCCACTCCACCCCTTCGTCCGCGGGCTCATGTTCTACTATGGGCTAGATTTCCATGATCTAGCCCCGAATTTTGTCCTCAACATCTCGGCATTCATAAATCGTTTGCGACAGGCTTTCCTCCGCATCCGGCCTCACTTCGGCCTGTGGCTGCAAGTCTTCTGCGTGAAGCCGAAGATTGTACGCGGCCAACAAGGGGAGTGTGGAGGGGCCATGGTGGGCAAGATGCCTAACGTCACCTGGCTGGACGGCTCCTTTGCGGAGACCGTAAAAGGATGGCACCGGGTGGTTCTACATCACCGAGCCGCTGCTGGCGCCAACTAGGCGGCGGCCCCGAAGTTCGATCCGGAATCCCTATGCGGCTCACCTCCTGGGAAAAGAAGGGCCTGTCCTGGGGCGATTCCACGGAGCTGGCCGGACTCCAAACATGCATCAAAAGCATGAAGGACAAGAACATCAAGCTTGTCAATGTGATCCAGGTCATGCTCGCTCGCCGGATCCTGCCCTGCCAAAGGCGGGCTATAAATCTGTGGGAGTTCGTCCCGGCCGAACACCGACGCTTGAAGTTTCTACGGCATGACGCACAAAGGCGCATGGAAAGTGTTGTTCAAGGCCTCCAAAGTACCTCCTCCCACATCCAAGGACCGCGGACTTCATGCAACGCGGCCCCTGAATCCGGTGAGTTTTGGGACCACCACCGGGTTTAGTTTTTTCCCAATACATTCATGGGGTAGTTTTAAGTATTTATATATATTTGCCTCAGGATTATGTGAAGACAGCGGAGCAGATTGACTGTCTGGCTCCGTTGCCGGAAGATCCGGCGGATGCTCTCTTGACGGAGATGCTAGTCTCGGCACCGTACAAGGTGCCGGAGAAGAAGGCCGAAAAGAAGGCCCCGGGGACCAGGAAGGGTCTCCGGCGTAAGGTTGCGTCCGAAGCCTCGTCTGAAGACGACGAGGCGGACTCCTCCCACGAAGGGGAGGAGGAAGAAGAAGAAGACGCCCCATCCGGGAAGGATGAGGGGCCCGGCGAAGCGGGCCAGGGGGCCGGAAAAGGCCCTCGGCGCAAGGCCGTTATTCCTCTGTCGTATGATGACGACCAGACACATTCCTCCCGCGGAGGCGGGGGGAATCAAGAAGAAATTCCACGTCCCTGCACTGGGGGGGAGAAGAAGAGAAAAGTCGCCCCGGAGGGGGAGGCTGGGGCGTCCAAGAAGGGGAAGGTAACCCTTCCGGACTATTCCGCCACGGCCGCTTACAACGAGGAGGGGTGGCTGCCCCGGGGGAAGCCCTCGGTGCGATCTTAAGTGTCCACATCCTATCATGGTTTCGCTTCATAGTTTTTATACTTATAGTGCCGAACATATATGCAGTCCGGCCAGGGTTCACCCCTAGGAATCCTCCTCTGGGGTTTCGCTTCATAGTTTTTATACTTATAGTGCCGAACATATATGCAGTCCGGCCAGGGTTCACCCCTAGGAATCCTCCTCTGGGCCCCTGAGCGATTCGACGATAAATTTTCTCCCGACGGCCACTACCCCTCCACACGCGGATGACACGGAGGTGTTGTCCCGAAGGCTCTCAGAGCAGGGGGAGGTGACTCTGGAGACGCCCCACGGCGGTATTCCAGATGTGGGGCATGCGGGGTTCAAGATCTCCGCGGATCACATCAATGAGAGCCGCAACAAGGCGAACTCTCGACCGAACACTGCTCCGCAACCCCCAACGGTTTCGGACTTGGGCGGTCTGCCCCCCGTTAGGGAGGGCGAGCCGCCCGTGCCGAGGACTTCTGGCGCATCAAAGGCGCCGGATAGCCTGGTGAAAGCGCTCCGAGGCGCCTCCATGGAGGAAGAGCACCATACTCTTATGAGTGCGGTGATTCAAAAGGTTCTGTCCGCCAAAAGCGGACTAACCGAAGCCTGCACAAGCCTTCTAACGGGCTTTCAGGTAAGTAAAAAATGTATGAAATTACCACCCGATAGGTAGTAGCCCCTGATACTCTGGTTGGTGTTCTGAAAGAAGAGCCAAACGGAGGGTCAACTATAATCCGCAGGAGTCTGATAATAAGTATTGTTGTGAATAAGCAGGCTGTGCTGCTTGCTGCTACTTCCCGTACTGCCGAGGTTGCCAAACTGAAGCGGCACCTGGAGCAGGCGCAGGGAGAGCTCGTCTTCATGAAGAGGCAGCTCGAAGAGAACAAGGGTAAGCAATTCCCGCTCTTATGCGTTTAAGGATAGGCAGAATTGATGAGTCTAACACCTAAGTGTCACGACCATGTAACAGGGGCCACCACCGAAGTGGCGTCCCTGAAGAAAGCGCTGTCCGAGGCCGAAAACAAAGTGGCCTTGGAATGCAAGGAGCGCGAAAAGCAAAGTGCTAGAGTGGGCGAGAATGCAGCGGGGAGCTCGGGACCTCGGCAAAAAGTGCGAGTCCGTGGAGCATAATCTGAAGATGAAGGAGGTCTGTGAAGGCCCTTGTAAGTTTGAAGGATGCCAAGGGCGAAGCCGAGAAAGCAAATCATGAGATCCAGGAGGCCAAAAAGATAGCAGCGGGTAAGAAATTCTTTATGCAAAGCAAACATGTGGAGGAGGCGTTTCTTTTACTTACTCGAATACGGAGCTCTCCAGGGGCATTTGCAGATCTGCCACGCAGCGTCTCAGACACTGCGGAGTTCTACCGTGCCCAGGAGGGGAGCTCAACGGAGAAGCTGTTCTGGTCCCAGTATGTTGGGGCCGAACATCCGATGCCTCTGGCGACCAACCGGGCA
Organism: Aegilops bicornis; assembly: GCA_021605145.1. Classification (NCBI taxonomy): domain Eukaryota; kingdom Viridiplantae; phylum Streptophyta; class Magnoliopsida; order Poales; family Poaceae; genus Aegilops; species Aegilops bicornis. Next base: position 286,398,453 of record CM038670.1, read on the forward strand.
GTTGGTCGAACTCCTGTGGCGGCCGAAATGGCTATGAAGAACCTCATAGTCAGGATGTGGCCTGGTGAGCTACTGCCCAGTAGCTACTTTGGCCTGATCAAGCGGATGGTGGATGCCTGCCCGCGGCTTGAAGTGATCAAGCGATCCGTTTGTATCGAAGGTGCCCGCCGAGCTTTTGCCCGCGTCAAGGTGCATTGGGGCAAGCTGGATGCGGAGAAGCTGGTCAAGGACAGCCGGGAGGGCAAAGGCGCATCGCCATCCCGAAATGTACTACGATGGGCGTGATGAAGGGTGCTCGTCTCGTCGCCAATGAGTGTACCAAGGACGCCATATTTGAATGAATTCACTTCTATCATGTTTGTAATTAAAGACGAAGTTACTTGCGCTATGTAGCGCTTTTGTTATTTAAAATATTACCTTCTATGCGGTTGTTTATAAAATCCTGAAAGTAGGCCAGTCGTCGGCTTCCGCCCCCACATGATTAGTACTTGGGTGTTCATGGAAAACCCGGACACTCTTAACCCAAATGTTTGGTCCCTTAAGGAGGTGTTCGGCGCAGCGAACAAGGCAATCGGACTATGCGGCTTTATAACTTTCACTTAGCCATAGAAGTCTACAATTTTAAATTTGGTGAAGCCCCTAGAATCCGGAGGGCGAATTGGGGCGCTATACACGCCTAGATCGGACTAAGCCGATTTATCGCCTAAAAGCGAAAAATCTTTAAGGATTTTAAAACCTCTCGAACAGCGACCAGCTCTCGCCACATCATGTCGGTGGGTTTGGCTTTCTCTCTTGAGGTGCTCGTCCGGAAGAACCGGGACACAATCGCAGTAGTTCTCCCTACGCTACCTTAGCCGATATAACGGAATGTAAGGCACCAAAACAAGGGAGCCGGGCTATCCCAACTGTAGACCCAAGACATGATTCGGAGCTGATGCATATAGTGCTATAAGTTCGGGGTGCCACACTGTTGAAAGTGTTTGGACTTTATTTGCCATATGACGGGGCGCCATGAGAAGCCCCTGGCAAACCGGCCGCACCAAAGTGTACGGATGCAATATCAAATAAAAATTTATAAGAGAAAAACGCTCAAATGAGAATAATAAGCTGATGCTATATATAATCTCTCATTGACAGAAAAGTACGTTTAAGCGTACATTTACAATGGATGCATTTAAGCAGATAAAATAGGACTATTTTACATGTCCTATCCAGGGGCAGGCTGTGTTCAGGTAGATAAAGCAGGTATAATGATCGTAAATAGATTCCACCTAGGTATTTTCTTCTGTGCACAACGTCTATTGCCTCCTTGGATGTCTCTTCCCTATGAGTCCGGCAATTCGGCTCTGTTGAGGATGTTGCGCCAACGCATTGTCCTGAAAGGTAAGAGGGAAAGGGTATGAAAGTATTTGGCGGTTACCCGCACTATTGACTGAGTCATTGATGCGCCTCTGCCTATGCCCATGGTATTTTAAGTGCGTAACTGTGTGCACGTGGCACAATTGCTGCTTTGATGGGGCTTAAGCGGAGGCCGGACTGCTAGTCGCGCTCTTGGTGTGCCTGACGATCCTGTTGCGGGGTGCTCCGGACTCGCTTGACTGTGCTCGAAGCTGTTGTCGCTGGATTGGTTTGTTGGAGAAGGCCGCATTGTACTTTTGCCGCAAGGGCTGCAGTATGTTCTTCTATTCGTAGGGAGCGGTCCATATTTCCGTTCACCGTTATGACCCCGCGTGGTCCTGGCATCTTGAGCTTGAGATATGCGTAGTGTTGTACCGCATTGAATCTGGCGAATGCGGTTCGTCCGAGCAGTGCATGGTAACCACTGCGGAAGGGGACGATATCGAATATTAACTCTTCGCTTTGGAAGTTATCCAGAGATCCGAAGACCACTTCCAATGTTATAGAGCCCGTACAGCGGGCCTCTACTCCCGGAATTACACCTTTAAAGGTGGTTTTAGTGGGCTTGATCCTTGAAGGGTCAATGCCCATTTTTCCCACTATGTCCTGGTAAAGCAGGTTCAGGCTGCTGCCACCGTCCATAAGGACGCGCGTGAGGTGGAATCCGTCAATGATTGGGTCTAGGACCAATGCGGCCGAGCCGCCATGACGGATGCTAGTAGGGTGATCCCTACGATCAAAGGTGATCGGGCAAGCTGACCAAGGGTTGAATTTGGGGGCGACTGGCTCCATCGCATAGACGTCCCTTAGTGCCCGCTTCCGTTCCCGCTTGGGGATGTGCGTGGCGTAGATCATGTTGACCGTTTTCACCTGGGGGGGGGGGATTTCTTCTGTCCCCCCGTGTTCGGACGTTGGGGCTCCTCGTCATCGTTGTTGTGCAGCCCCTTGTCCTTGTCTTCGGTGTTTATTTTGCCGGCCTATTTGAATACCCAGTAATCTCTATTGGTGTGGTTGGCTGGTTTGTCCGGGTGCCATGAATTTGTACGGCGCCCGATGTCGGTCCGCATGGATGGTCCTCGATTATTTCTTTTGAACGGCTTCTTCCGCTGACGGGCTTGGATCCGCGAATCTGGCGTTGTTGCCGTGTCTTGATGATGTCATGTTGTTCCGTCGCTTATATACATTACGCCGTCCGGTTGCCGTTATTATCGCGGCCATCCGAATTGCCGACCGTGGCGTAGTCGCTGCGGGCCAACCAACTGTCCTCGCCCGTGCAAAAGCGGGTCATTAGTGTTGTGAGAGCTGCCATGGACTTGGGTTTTTCCTGGCCGAGGTGTCAAGTGAGCCACTCATCACGGATATTATGCTTGAAAGCCGCCAGGGCTTCAGCGTCCGGACAGTCAACTATTTGGTTCTTCTTAGTTAGGAACCGAGTCCAGAATTTTCTGGCTGACTCTCCGGGTTGTTGAGTAATGTGGCTCAAGTTAAATCGGCGTCAGGTGGTCGCACATATGTGCCCTGGAAGTTGTCGAGGAATGCGTCTTCCAGGTTTTCCCAGCTGCCAATGGAGTTTGTTGGCAGGCTGTTTAGCCAGTGCCGGGCTGGTCCTTTGAGCTTAAGGGGAAGATACTTGATGGCGTGCAGATCGTCTCCGCAGGCCATGTGAATGTGGACAAGAAAATCTTCGATCCATATTGCGGGGTCTGTTGTGCCATCGTATGATTCGATGTTTACGGGTTTGAACCCTTCTGGGAATTCATGATCCATTACTTCGTCAGTGAAGCAGAGGGGGTGCGCGGCGCCTCTGTGCCGGGCTATGTGGAGCCGCAGGTCGAATTGCTCTAGGTGGCTATATTCGGCCCGGCCGGACTTGTATAAGGTGTGTCCGGCGTGACGGTCCTCGTTGCGTACCGAGGCGCGCCCCGCGATCCGTAGATCGATCTTGGCTGTCCTGATTTGTTGCCCCGGTCCGTAGTATGTTGGCGTGGGGGTGTTGGCTGGTATGCGGACTGGTATGCCGTTTTATCCCGGCCACGAGGTGGCCGGTCAGCCGTGTGGTGCTCGAGTCCGTATTCCTCGGCTGCCAGGACTTCAGTCCATCTGTCTGTGAGCAGGTCTTGATCAGCTTGGAGTTGCTGCTGCTTCTTTTTCAGGCTCCTCGCAGTGGCTATAAGTCGACGCTTGAAGCGCTGCTCCACGGGATCCTCAGGCACGCCGAACTCGTCGTCGCCGAGGCTAATCTCGTCTTCGGAGGGGGGCATGTAGCTGTCCTCCTCCGGGTATTCGCCTGTCACCTGTTCTTCTGGGCTGACCTGCTCATCCTCCTGTTCGGCCTGCTCGAAGGCGGGCTGTTCAGGGTTGTATTCTTCTTCGGCACCATTCGGATTGTTGTCATCTCCTGGGCCGGTATTAGTGTGGCGGGGCTTGGAGTGGCGCCGACGATGCCCTTTCTTTGGTTTTTCCCTGAGGTTTTATCCTCCGTTGCCTCATCGCCATTTGTTTCCTTCGGAGTGTCCACCATATATATATATATATATATATATATATATATATATATATATATATATATATATATATATATATATATATCATAAGAAGAGGTGGCTGTCCACCGCCCTGAGCTGGTGGTTCATGTTCTTCTCTGCATCGTCATCCATACCATCGATGTCTTGGAGTCAAAGTTCAGTACCTCGGTTAAGTCATCGACCGTGGCAATGAAGTGGGTGGTGGGTGGGCAGCGAATTCCTTCGCCACTTTGCCTCCCACTCGAGCCGGACATAGTTCGCCAAGAGCCTCGACAAAGAGAGAGACTTTAATGAGTCAGCATGTCGCCAAAGGGCGAGTGCCGGAAGATATCCGCAGTGGTGAACTCCATTACCGGAGCCCATCACGGACCGGCCGGGCTCGGGAGGCGTCTTGATTTGGAACCAACGTCCGGATCTGAATCCGGGGTTGAGTCTGAGCCACCGCAAAGGTAAGGCCCGTGTTCGGCTCCACCGCCGATGAGTATGCGACCTGGGGGGCGGGTTCCATCCCTCCGTCCCTAGGCAGCGCAACCTGCTCCGGATCTAGGTCCAGAGATAATACAGGGGCGATACCCTGAGCTTCGTTCGACGGCATGTCTAAGACATGTTCGTCGTGACTGTCCGGTGCTCCTGGCACATGCCCAAATCCATCGAAGATCAAGTCTCCGCGGATGTCCGCCATGTATTTCAGGTTTCCGAACCTGACCTGGTGGTCAGGGGCGTAGCTGTCGATCTGCTCCAGATGGCCAAGCGAGTTGGCCCGCGAGGCGCCGCCAAACACGAAGATCTGTCCGGGAGGAAGGTCTCGCATACGGACAGCGTCGTTGATGATGATTGAGGAGCCATCGAGCTCGACAAATGACGACAGAGGAACTCTCAATGAAAGCACCAATGTACGTGTCAAAACCGGCGGATCTCGGGTAGGGGCTCCCGATCTGCATGCGTCAAGGCTGATGGTAACAGGAAGCAAGGGACACAGATGTTTACCTGTGTTCGGGCCCTCTCGATGGAGGTAAAGTCCTACTTCCTGCTTGATTAATATTGATGATATGGGTAGTACAAGAGTAGATCTACCACGAGATCGTAGAGGCTAAACCCTAAGAGCTAGCCTATGATGGTATGGTTGTAATTGTGATCGGCCTTCTAAGGACCAACCTCTCCGGTTTATATAGACACCGGAGAGGGCTAGGGTTTACATGGATTCGGTTACAAGGAGGGAAATATAATATCCGGATCGCCAAGCTTGCCTTCCATGCCAAGGAAAGTCCCATCCGGACACGGGCTGAAGTCTTGAGTCTTGTATCTTCACGCTTCAATAGTCCGGACGTTGTACACAGTCCGGCTGTCCGGATTCCCCCTAATCCAGGACTCCCTCAGGGGACTCCCGAGGTTGGGGGCGGGGGAAGCTCCTCCTGAGGCCCAACTGGTTCCGTAGCTGAAGAGGCTGCCGAAGGCTTGAAGAGCCGCTCCTCGAAGACGCCGGGCTCCTGAGGCTGGCGCCTAGACGCCCTCTTGGCGATGTCGTCAGCTTCCTTGTTCGTGTCGCGGGGCACATGCTGCAGTTCCAGGCCCAAGAATTGCTTCTCTATTTTGTTACCTCCGCGAGGTATGCCCCCATATGCTCGTCCTTCGGTTCATATACTTTTTGGAGAATTTGACGAGAAGCTGCGAGTCGCCCCTGATGGTGAGGCGCTTCACTCCCAAGGCCGCCGCAGCCTTGAGGCCGGCGATCAAACCTTCGTACTCTGCGATGTTGTTGGACACCTTCTCACCCCGTTGGAAGCAAAGCTGTACGGCGTAGTAGAGCTTGTCCTGGGTGGGTGAGATGAGCACGGCTCCAGCCCCGTGCCCTGGTGCGTGAAGGCGCCGTCAAAGTACATGACCCAGCCATCTGGTGCTTCGCTCCCTGGCGAGAGAGACCGGCCCTCGCCCGCTTCGGGCCTCGAAGCGTCAGTCCACTCTGCCACGAAATCGGCGAGTGCGGCTCCCTTGATGACCCTGGTGGTGCTGAACTCCAGCTAGAATGCCTGCAATTCGATGTTCCATTCGGTGACCCTCCCTGCAGCATTGGGGCTCCAGAGCACCCTCTCCAGCGGATAAGCCGAGACGACCTTGATGGGGTGGCCTTGGAAATAGTGGTGCAGCTTGCGCGAGGCCACAAGAAGCGCGGGCAGAAGCTTCTGCGGCATGGGGTAGCACGCCCGTGCGTCACATAGCACCGTGCTGATGAAGTACACCGGGTGTTCGACGAAGGTGGAAGCGTTGATGGAGTCAGAGGCCTCCTGAGATTGGGGCGCCTCCTGAGGCTGGGGGGCCTTAGGAGTTGGTTCACCGGTTGGGGCAACCGCAGCCTCAGGAGTGCCGTCCAGCGAAACCTGGCCATCACGTGGCGCCACTGTAACCCGGGGGTGCCATCTTGGTGCTGTTTCTTCATGGTCGGCTGCGCGACACCGCGTGGCGGGCCCTTGGCCTGGCGCCCCTCCCGGACGGCCACCAGCACTGCGCTGGCTGAGTGAGGCATGGCAGCTAGGTAGAGCACCAGGGACTCAAGGGGACGCGGCGCCACCATCACCGGTGGGCTGGTGAGGTATTCCTTGAGGTCTTGAAATGCCGCGTCGGCCTCCGGAGTCCACTCGAACAGGCCCTTCTTCTTCACCAGCTTGAAGAACGGGAGGGAGCACTCCCCCAGCTTGGAGATGAAGCACCCTAGTGAAGTTACGCAGCCCGCAAGCTTTTGCATTTACTTGAGAGTCTACGGCGGGCTCATGTCTTCCATTGCTTTGACCTTCTCCGGGTTCGCCTCGATTCCCCTGTGTGACACGAGGAAACCCAGCAACTTACCGGAGGGGACGCCGAACACGCATTTCTCCGGGTTGAGCCGCAGGTCCACCTTGCGCAGGCTGGCAAAAGTTTCCTCCGGATCCTGGATGAGGGTCCTTGCCTCCCGAGATTTCACCACAATGTCATCGACGTAGGCCTCAGCGTTCCTCCCGAGCTGCTGGCCTAGAGCGATGTGCATAAGCCGTTGGAAGGTCGCCCCAGCATTACGCAGCCCGAATGGCATGCAGGTGTAGCAGTACACCTACACGGGGTCAAGAAAGCCATCTTCTCAACGTCTTGCACCGCCATCTTGATCTGGTGGTAGCCCGAGAAGGCATCCAGGAAACACATCAGGTCACACTCGGCGGTGGAGTCGATGATCTGATCAATGCGCGGAAGCGGGAATGGGTCTTGGGGGCAAGACTTGTTGAGGTTGGTGAAGTCGACGCACATGCATTCCTTCCCGCCTTTCTTGGGCACGACGACCAGGTTTGCCAACCACTCCGGGTATCGCACCTCGCGGATGACACCGGCTTCTTACAGTTTGCGGGTCTCCGGGATGGTGAAGGACTGCTTCTCTGTGGACTGTCGTCGCGGCTTCTGCTTCACCGGGCGCACGTGAGGGCACACCCTCAGGTGATGCTCGATTACCCCCCTTAGGACCCCAACCAGCTGCTTGGGCTCCCAGGTGAATACCTCCTTATTTGCACGTAGGAAATTCACCAATGCCTTCTCTTGGTCCAGGGCGAGGTCGACACCTATGGTGCAGGTGGCTCCTGATGTCCCGTCCTCGTCGACCGGTACCTGCTTCGTCTTAGCCCGATCTTGAGAGAACAACTGCTTCTTCTTCGCCGGCGCAGCCCCCTTGGCCCTAGGTGATGTTTCATCAGTTGGGCGTGCTGCCGCTGCGGCCCTGAAGGCGAGCTTGAGGGCTGTCAGGGCCTCGTTGGTGTCTCCAGCCACGGTGACGACGCCGCTGCTCCCCGACATCTTCATGGGGCTGTAGGCAGGATGCGTTACCGCCATGAACTTGGCCAGGGCTGGGTACCCGAGGATGGCGTTGTACGGAAGGCCGGTGCAAGCGATGTCGAAGTCGATAAGCTCGGTGCAGTAGTTGTCGCCAGTACCGAAAGTGACAAGGAGGCGGATCTGCGCTAGGGGGCTGGTGGAACCGTTGCCAACCCCGTAGAAGGGCTTGGTGGGACGGAGCCGGCCGTGCGGCATGTGGAGCAAGCCGAAAGCTTCCATAGAGAGCATGCTGAGGCCATCCCCGCCGTCGATGAGGGTCTTGGTAACCTCTATGTTGCAGATGGTGGGTGTGTAGAGCATCGGGAGCACGCCTGAGCCAGCGGTGGTCGCCGAATGGTCCCCTGAGTCGAAGGTGAGGTCTGTCTTTGGCGCCGCCCATCCCGGAGGAGCTCCCTGTTGCACACGGGCGGCGCCCACTTGGTGGAAGAACTGCTTGACATGGCGATCCAAGGGCGGCGCCTGCGAACCGCCGAGGAGGGCTGCAACGGCGAGGGGCGCTGGCGAGGGCCATGGGAAACCAGTTGGCCTTGACCTTGTCGTCGTCTCCGGCTTCCCGAATGGCCTCCTCGTACACCTGGAGGAAAGCTGCTGGATCCGCCGCACCAACATAGCGAGGTGCCATCTCCGGCTTGAACTTGTGTGGCCACAGTTCCTGTCGCAAGGCGGGGGTGAAGGCCCGGAGCCCCACGGTGCCTCCGTGCGCGCCCCTCGGCCCGACTGGAGGAGCCGCGCCCGCCATGAGGGCTAAACGGGGAAGCAGGCAGGTGGAGAGACGAAGCGGGCGGGGAGGCGAAGCTTCGACGCACCCCTACCTGGCGCACAAAATGTCAGATTCGGGGTTTCGTAGACCCTTGAGAGGTTCGAACTCTGGGGTGCGCATGAAGAACATTCTCTCCCTGGCCTGCCCGCTCAGTGATCCCACGGCCAAACCTGACGAACCCAAAGAACAAGAGACGCGGGGATATATCCTGGTTCGAGCCACCTTGCGGTGTAATATCCTACTCCAGCCTTGTGGTGGATTGCCTCGACGGGCTGAGGACGAACTAATACAGTGGTTGAACAGTCTCAGGAGGTGAGGTGTTCTTGAGCTCGATGAGCTGGTGAGGTGGTTCGGGTGGAATGGATCCGTCCCAAGATGCCTCTCTATGGTGGTGGCTAAGTCCTATTTATAGTGGCCTTGGTCCTCTTCCCAAATGTAGGCGGGAAGAGATCCCACAACGACCAGATTTGAAGGGAGACAACAAGTACAAGCTATCCTGACAAAAGTGGTATTCGCGTGCAAAAGACTTTGGTGGTGACGCTGCTGTGGGCTCCGTGTTGACCTCCGTCCTGCCGTCCTGGCGGTCTTGGTCTTGTTGCACCGGAATGGAAACCTTTGCCTGATTCCTCGGGACTTCGAACCTGCACTTGCCCCCTTAGCACCAAAGATGAAATGGTACACTACGCCCGCTGGTGCCCACCTGGCCTTGGTCGTCATGGCTCACGACACGTGAACCTCGCGAGGTGCACCTTGCATATATATCTCCGCTCCTCGGGAGCCAGCCTGGTGAGGCCGCCCCCAGGGGGGTCTTGATGTCGCCCCCTCGCGAGGCTTGGCCCCTTGCGAGGGTCTTGAGCTATTGCTGCCGAAGCTGGGCTGTACCGGGCCATTGATGAAGCCATGTCACGGGCCACATGCAGGCAAGTCTGGGTACCCCCATTCCCAGGACGCCGACACCAACCTTATTCCTCTGCTACACATATGCATGGATGCCGATCGATCTCCCTCAATACATAGCTAGGTCTCTCTCCTTCTCCACACATATACTAGTCAATCTACCTCTCTATAGTTAGGTCTCAGCCCCCTCCCCCCGCCACACACACCGATAGTCGAACGTTGTAGGTAGGTATCCATGCCACAGAGAAAAACTGCACCTCTGCCCTCTCACATTCCAGTAGTCCAGCCGCCCTGTATCTTTGACATGGGCAAACACAAATTCGATGGCACGATTTATCGATCGCGCACCCACACACTTCATCCCTGTTTTCGATTCTATCGACATCTCACGCCGATGATCCCTCCACTCTCTTCTCGTGGATCGTCTCATATCACATCCTGATTTTTGGCCCTTTCTTTTTCTTTTATTTTTTTGAGGATTTTGCTTGAGTTTTCTTTTTCTGTGGCTATATGGTCTGGAAACTTGAGAAGATGGCCTTTTCTTCCTCTCCAGAGTGGCTTGTCATCCTCAAATCCCTCCTAAGACCTTGCCATTTCCATCTTGGACCAACCTCAATATTCTTTTTCTTGGGAATATTCCTTTTCCTATTAAAGGAATAACCCTGTCTGCCCAAGGTTGTGAAGCAACCTATATTTTTATCACTCCAAAAATTCCCAAATAATTCTCATAAATTGTTTGGGTCATATCTTGCTCAAATATGTCAAAATCCTTCCTTGGCATCATCAAAGATAATTCACAAATATTCCTTTTCTCATTTTGTCCTTAGTGGCTTTTTGAGAAGGAAGTGTCATTTTATCTTTGCTTGATTGACCCCAAACTTTTTGGGCACCTTTTGATGTCCATATCATTGCCTCATGCCAAAATTCAACTTAATTTTCCTAGTAAATCTTCCAAAGTGATTTTTCAAAGTTCCTGTCTGAGGGAATTCATTGTGAAGGAAGTACTAGCTAGGATAACCCAAATGAGTTGAAACTTTGCACACTCCTTCATGTGCTCATATCATAACTATCCTCAAGATTTGAGCTCATGCAATGCATCCATGTGAGCACACTTTAAAATCTTTGTTTCTATTCAAATTTTCACTTAGTGAAGCAAGTATTTTTTATCTTGCTCCATTATTGCTGAAAATTTTCCAGGGCCTTCTCCTACCGATATAACCTATCTCCACAAGATTTGGGCTCATTTCACCTAGAATTTTTCGCTCAGGACTTTTCCTAAGACTCTGTCCAAAGAGGTGCTATATGAAGGAAGTACCATTTTGGCTCGGCCAAATGGCATGAAATTTTCATGGAACTCTCATATGGCCAAATCATCATTCCATGCCCATTTTCAGCTCAATCCACTACAAAAAAATACACTTCCGTGATGATACGTGTTTGTCACAGTAGGTCACGTTTTCTGTCATGCATGTACATCCATGACAAATTTATGACAGAATCAAGATAGTCATACCGTCTTTGTCGTAGAAGTGTTCCATGACATTACCAAAATTATCATCACGGAAGTGTCCACTTCCATGACGATAAATCGTGGCGTCACGAAGTGCTTTTCGTCAAGGGTGACCGACACGTGGCATCCACCGTAGCGAACGCCGTTAAGCTATCGGGTCCGGTTTTGGATCCGATAACCCGTTAACAGCCCCGACCAATGGGGATTTTCCATGTGTAAAATCATCATTGGCTGGAGGAAACACGTGTCGGCTCACCGTCGAGACAGATGTCATCCACTCATTGGACCCAAAGCGCCTATGATACGTCGACACGTGGCACGGCCGAACAGAGGCCCATTCGTGTGAAAAGGCCGGCCCGTTTGACTTGGTCAAAAGGTGGCGGGCGCCCGCAACAAGCGTTAACGGCTGCTCGCATACTGACCCATTTACAACCCGCTATCCGGGGCCGTTTACGGCCTATCCGAATTAGGCCCAGTAGCGTCATTTGGGCCGTCCAATATAATTCTAGCCCGTTTTAACTTTCGGCCCATGTATGGCCCATGACGTCTTTCGGCCCATATGAGGCCCTTAGTAACCCTCGGCCCCTTAACGGCCCGTGGTAAACCGGCCCGTAGTGAACAAAGTGTATCACTTTATACCCATTAACGCCCATTATTCCGTTGGGCGTTTCCGATATGATATCTTCGGCCTTCTCAGGGCCCATTTATTGTTGGGCTCATTTCCAGCATTCGGTTACTTACGGCCCGTTACTGTCATTTTCTGCTTGTGGGCCAAATTCAGCCCGTGGTTATAGTCGGCCCGTTTGTGGCCCGTTAACATGTTTGGCCGTTTTCATGTCGAAAAAACCCATTGGGCTGTTTTCATAGAGTTATCAAATACGGCCTATAAACGGCCCGTTATTGTCCATGAATAGTACGGCCCATGATTGGAGAAATGATGATACACCCCGTAGAAGGCCCATGGATCCTACGGCCCGTAAAAGGCCCATGGATCTTACGGCCTGTAGAAGGCCGATGGATCCTATGGCCCGTATAGAAGGCCAATGGATCCTACGGCCAGTAGAAGGCCCATGGATCATACGGCCCGCAGGAGGCCCATGGTTACAATAGTCTGTGTGTTGCCATCATTATTTTGGCCTAGTTTCCAAAAATAGGTTATTGTGGCCACTAGAAAAACACAAAAAAAGAACTGCAGTGACTACAAGCAAACAACTAAACAAGACAATAAGGAAATAAATAAGCAAGCAATTAACGCTAGCCTATTACCGCTATTACACATATTACATCCTTTGGGCATCAAAGTTCTCCACCAAAGGTGCAAATATAGGGAACAAAGCAGCATATTACATACATCGGCCGTCAAAATTGGCCACCGATTGCAAATAAACAGCAGCAAAACAAGAGCATAACTGAAACAACTTCAGAAGAGCTCAAGAAACGTGGTATCCACCATGCTGGCAATAAGCTTAGCAAGCTTATTAGCTTTGTCCTATTTGGCGCTAAAATCCTCCAACACTTCTTTGTTGCACGGAAAGTATGCATCTGAATGCTCCAGGACTTCCAGATCCTTCCGCTTCTTGTCACAACACACGGTGATCGATGTCTTCGACTTGTAGTTGAGACTCAAGAAACCGAACTGATTCAGACGGTGAGTTTGAATAGCTTGTGCAAGCGGTAGTGGCGATAACTCCAACACTAAACCAAGACAGGACTTTGGGTTGTCTCAATTGTCTTCAAGATAGTCTTCCTTAGCTGTTTTATCATCTTTGTTGGAGACCAACAAGGATGTGTCACTATCCTGAACCTTATCTGCATTTCTTCCTTTACCATTTCTTAATAAGGCACTCTTCCCAATATTCTGTCAGCATTCTAAAAGAAGAAACAAGCAGACACATAACAGTTTAGCATGTACTAGTATATGAAACTCATTTCGGTGAACCAGTTCATCATTAAGGTGGACAGGATTAAACTACCAAGTCTTCAATTGCCAAGTACTAGTACATAATAAAAGCATCAAAAAAACATATATTTATGTCCTATGGTCATTGCATTGTCTTGCCAAATCAAAATAGAGACATGGTTCAAATCATATCAGTTCAAGACAAAGCAGCAGTGAAAGGATACAAAGCGTGGGAAACTACACGGCACAACAAGATTTCAGACGGATACCACGGTTCTACATGTACAACAACACTATTGGCTCTGTTGTGATGCTAGTAATGTGCATGATATGAGAAGTCAACTTTATACACAATTGAAATCAACAGAGCTATTGATAAGAGCAAGCCTGATAAAGAAACATGCGTGAACATACCTGCTGTGCCATTGCAGTTTCGATTGGATCCTTCAATTTAAAAATAAGTTTGTATGAGTAAATACAGTGATACAAGAGCAAATCAGTATGCACGATAGCAATCATAGTTAAAAAAGGCGCGCCTAAGCGAGCGCGTAAGCGCGCCTAGACTCTAGGCGTTGGCGAAACGCATTGCGCATAATTATGCTTAATCTGTGCATAACTGCGCATAAGCATGCGCTTTGGTCAGTAAAGCGCAAGGCGGTGGCAAAACGCACAATTAACGCCTAGCGCTTTTTTGAACTATGATAGCAATGGAATCTTAAAATAGAACAATTGTTCTTCGTGTTTAGGCACTTGTTCTACATGAGCAGTCTGATAAGACGCAAGAATATAGTACTTAAAAATAGAAAATGAGCTCATAGACCTTACCACATTCTTGGTTCGGGACCCGATGTATAGAACAAGGCATTCCGGTCATCGTCCGATAAATGTGTCTCGGGAGAATGTGAGGAATTTGATGAGTTTCTTTGCCCGGTGAAGTAATGCTTTTCTTCATGTAATTAAATCGCCACGAAGCATTCTTGAAGATAGCAGAGGTATTAGCACAAAGTTACCTCATCCTGAGTTTCCAAATCTGTCCTTCTCTATAGAGAAAATGGGAAAATTCTGTATTATAACCATCATGGAGGTAGGATGTATGGGACAAAGCAAAGTAATTGCCATGAATAACATTACTTACACATAACTCCTGGACAAACAAATGCAGAATCGGCATTTTCCTTCATCTTCATTATAATATTTCCAAGATGGGAAGATACTCACATACGATTTAACAACATCAAATGCGATAGATGCTAAACTACAACTAGTTGGTTGTGCTTCCTCCACAGGAATAGGCATACTAACTGGTGGAGTTGGGGTTCACCGTGGTAGTACTGGCCCTTTGGGCACTGGAGCTGCCTTACTAACTGCTCTTGTTTGGGAGCTCTGTGGTGGAGATGGTCTTTGTGTCAACATGAACTGGGTTACTATCTGCTTTGGGTTGGGGTTAGATTGGGTGAAGCTGGTTCTCTGTCCATCATGAGGGGTACAATCTGCGAGAGTTTGGGTTATGTGTGGTAGGGCTGGTTCTCGTGCATGTACAACCGGGGTGCTATCTCCACCAAGAGGTAGCACTGTTTTATTTGAAGACCGTGTTTTTTTATTTGAAGACCGTGTTTTTAGTCCGCTAGATGCTAGCATCACCCGCTCCAATTCAAATGGCTGATAAACAGGAAACATAGTTGAATGTACAGACATTGTATGAGAGACAGATGCAACAGATAGTTTGGAAAAAAGAGGGCATGAAATAGTTGACATGTATATTGTTTAACTAAAATGGATAGCATGACAGAATTTCACATATATGATGTCTATCTAAACTGGATAGCATAGCATAACATAATTCAAAGATATGATGAATAACTAAACAGGATCGCATGCCATAATTCACCTACATGTTATCTAAGTAATCAGGATCGCATCATTTAATTCACATATGTGATTTATATGCTAAACAAAGGGCATTAGATATGATGTCTGAACTAAGAACATGGTGTTGACTATTGTGTATATGATGTCTAATCTATGCAATGCAAGACACCATATGCATGATATGAGCAGTATAACTGTGCCAAGTTAGAGCATACACCTCGTTGGGGGAATAGAACTGGTCATCTGTCTCTGAATCCATCTCTGAGGAGCTATTGGGACCCAACAAGAGATCTGCTTTGACAGGTAGCACTATCTGCTCTGAAGGCCTTGTTTTCACTCCAGATTTTTCAATCTCCCACCCAAATGGCTGATTCACAGGAAGAGTAGTTTAATGTACAAACATTGTCGACAAATGGAAATGTAATGAAGAAAAGGATGGGCAAGATATCATTCAAATATATGATGCCTGGTTAAACAGGATGGCATTGCACATTTCACGTATATTATGGCTGGCTAAAAGAAATGAGGCGCACAATTCCCATATATGATATAGAAGCTAAGCGGTGGCATTCTGTAACATGTCTAAACTAAGCAGATGACATATATGATTTCAGAAGTAGGCATTGCAAGGCAACATATGCATGATATGACTAACATCATCATGCCAAGGTAGAGCAAACACCTTGGGGGGTAAATAGGAGTGATCAGCGGCGTCTGAATCCGCCTTAGAACAGATATCTTCCTCTAGATTACAATCTGGAGAGGGGTGGGGAGGGTTTGCCATTGAACCCACCATGGAGCGATGTCTGCATGACATTGTATTGCCGATAAAAACTCTTCTCTTATTCTCTACATGATCAGCATGACTGTGTACAATATCTGACATGCATACGAAAAAATATGGTGAGATTATGTAAGGAGAGCATGTAGAAATTTAGAGTGATGGTAACAACCAGTGGATGGATCCAAAAATAATAATAGCAGCCTGATGATTGCTTTAATTTAATAAAAAGACAGATGATGATTGCTTTACTATTTGTTTCCCACCCAAGATGAACAACATAGGCATACCCTAGGTGAACCAGATATTAGACAGAGATACTATTCATTGCTTCCTCGATATGTGCCCCACAACTAATTTAGAACAGTTTGAACATTAATTTGGACCTGACTTGGAGTCCAAGAGGTGAACAGGATGATAAAGTAGCAGGTAATTTTAAGCAATGCATAACATAAGCAGAATCAAAAGAGTGCGACCTCTCTTGTGGACCCGTGTACTCCTCGGGTTCATCTCACGAGTCGTTGATGGTGATGCCGTTGCGGTGGGTACTTGATGGCGAGGAAGGAGATCTCGAGGCGGCGAAAAGACGGTCGAGAGTCGTGATGTCCGGTTTGGTGGATGTTTACGTCGATGGAGCACCTCGGTGAGGTGGACGACGTCACGGCAGGAGTAGGACAAACCACACAAAGTTCCCTTCGACACCTACACCTGAATCAAGTAATCTTTGTAAGGGCTCATTTGGCTTGCATGATTCTAAAAACGCAGGGATAGGATAAACACCGGAATAGGATAGGAATGCACATGGTAAACAGAGCATTTGTATACTCAAGATTTTTGTCAACTTGGGTGTTTGGTTTACAGGAATTGGAAGAGCAGAGGAATGCAAAGAAACATGGCCAAAATAAAGTGAAACCATATGAAAGCGTGTACAGTTAGAATGTTATTCTGCCACTAATGCACTTGGTCTTGTTTTCATGCATAGGATTTTTAAAAGTAGGTCGAGGTGGATGTTTTGCTTCATTCCTTTCAACAAAATGCATGAATAATTGAATAGTAGAGTGCCATTGGAAAATTCCCTATTGCTATGTTTTTCTGTCGAACCAAAATAGCCCTAATGGATCGACATGAATGTATAGTAATAAGTGATGCAACAAGTGTACAACCTATTTGCCATAGCCGTGTCGACCTCAGCATCATTGGGTTGGTCGCTGAAGCAGTTGAGGCAGAGGTGGTTGTCGGAGGTGTGGAGGAAGATCTGAGGAATCTGTAGACAGCGTCCAGGGCACTACTCTGTTGTGATGGATCTTTTGTCGTTGGAGCAGCCGCGGTGAGCCGTAAGACGTCAAGGCTGAAGCAGCACAAGACAGACATCGTCAATCTCAAGTGGGATTCTAATAGCATTTCCAATAGATGATGTAAAATAGATGTAAAATTTACATCACCAAAAACCACCTGACTACAACAGATGAGGTAAAAAACGTTGACTCTGAACTTAACTGTCGAAACTGAAATTTACTGTGGAATCTGAATGTTACTATCGAAACTAAACGCAATGGTAACAGAGAGGCACTTGACATGTAGTTTAGGGAGGGCCTGCAGTTCATCTTCAACCTGCACCCCCTGAGCCGCCAGCCACCACCGGCTGAACCGTCGGCCGCATGGCCTTTGCCGCCTGAAACAACTCCCCACCGCCGGTCCGCCAGCCCTATAGGCCCCCCGCCCCCACCCTGAACCCTAAGATATATAGTGGGGTACCTCTCCGGCGAGCCCCCGTCCCCGCTGCGGGTGGTTCTTCCTTAACTCCCATGAGCCCCCCACTTCAAAATCGACCGACCCAAAAGTCAATTCAGTCGATCAAGTGTAGCTAAATCGAGCAGAGCAAAGAAGCATGAGCGAGGGGAGAGCAAGAAGCAAGTAGCGAAAGCGAGTGAGCGAGAGCCGAGCAAAGAATAGCTGGGTGAGCGAGTGATCGAGCGAGAGACAGTAGAGGCAGCAAAGAAAGAAGCGAGAGAGCGAAAGCGAGAGCCGAGCAGCAAGAATTGGGTGAGCAAGCGATCGAGCGAGAGCCGGAGCAGCAGCAGCAGCGCGAGCGAACGAGCGAGAGCCGGAGCAGCAGCAGTAGCAGATCTGGCTGGTATGGACGCCACCGCCGAAGGGGCCTCGCACTGGGGGAGAGCCGTCGTGGAGATGTCGCCCGCGGCGCCGGCTTCAAGGTAGCCGCTCCATGGGGGTGCGTGACGGAGCACCGTCGGCGCCGGGAGGTTGAGCTAAGGAGAAGGTGTGATGCGATGAGTATACAACCTCTTTGGTGGCGCCGAGTAGGCCTCGGCTTCTTCCGAGGAGTCGGTGAGGATGTTGCGGTTCCGGTGGAGCAGGTTAAGGCAGCGCTGTGGGGATGGAGCAGCCGCGATAGACGAGGCGATCGTCGAAGCAGCTCCTTGGAGGTGGAGGACGGGGCGGCTGAACCGGCGGGACGACGAGATGGACGGCGAATCCTCATCCGGGGAGGTGGACGAGGGACGTCGAGCTGTTGAGGTGGACGACGTCGTCGGGGAAGAGGCTCCGGCTGGGCAGCGGTGAGGTGGCGGACGGAGGAGGGTGGGGTTTTGCGGCTGGAGCGGAGAGGTTATGGCGGCATGGTATTTCGAATGGCAAAAAGGAGGCGATGGGAGGGGGTGAACCATGACTTAGGGACGCGCTTGTCCAAAATGTAGGGTGTGTTAAAAATTACCCCGCACCGATTTGAACTAGCGGCCCTTTCGGCTCAGGGTTAGAAGGGGATTTCGCGTGTCGGGATTTGGCGGTGGAGGGAGTTTTCGTAGCGTTGTAATTTCGGGATAGCAAGGCGGGTTGTGAAGGCGCCAGTTTTGGGAGCACGATATCTGAATTTTCGGGATATAACAAGGCGCGGGTTGTATTTTAGGGACAAGCCTAACGTGTAATGTTGTACTTGTACGTACCAAATCAATTCGCACTTCCCTCAACCAAAAAGAAAACGAAAAAATAAAACTACTCACACCACACAAAGAGAGAGTCTTGCCCCATTTTACTATAAAAATGCTATTTAAAGATACTCATACCAACAATTTAGTGCAATTAAATGCTATTCGGTAATATGAATCCATGTTATGTCCAATTAAATTTTTTCGCTTGCTGTATAATGCATGTAACCTACTCATACCAACATTTTAGTGCTTTCCAAATGTCTATATAATCGCTGCAATTCGAACTGAATTTGAATTCGTTTCTCTATTTCAATAACAATCTACAATCATGATTGTTGCCAACTTCAACCATCATTCGTATTACCTTAATAACACACCACATGATTACTATAGAGATAGATATGAACTATGTGTACTACATGAACTCGAATTCTATTTTTTGAATACACTTGATGTTGATTCCAAATAATAGTACATTTGATGTACTAACTATATATTCATAATCTAAACCATGTTCCATACGTGTACACCGTGTTTATCCCACATAGTATAGTGCCCTTCCCCCTACACTATGACAAGTATTTAGACCTGAGCTGCAAAAGCCACACATTAGCCCAAATTATGATCAATGTTCTATATGTTATACGTAGTACTAGCAAGATGCCCATGCGTTCCACAGAACATCAACATGATCAAGGGGAGGCCTAATTTGCAAATATGGAGAGGGGTATGGGTATGTTTTTTCAAAATTTCCATAGTTTCCTTCCTATCCGTCAGATATAAATCGGACGACCTATATTGCAGGATGGCACCATCATCAACAACTCCGTTTTTTTATAAGAGTAGAGATAAAATATATTATATGTAGTATAACATGTTCATAACCACACCATGTGTATCACCGTTATATATATTCACACATGAGTCAGTTTAAAACACTATGATAAATTCTTCAAATATCCGAATTCGCTTTTTATAATGAAGTATGATCTCTATTCGTCTTTTACACCCACACAATCCTCTTATCTTTGTAGCTAGCTAGCGCTAACTTTCTCTCATGCATGCCGACGCCCGCATCCCTCTAACCCTCCCTCAGCTTTCTCTAGCTCCATCGCGCAAATTCGTCTTTTCACTTTAGGTCGTTCACCCACGGTGTGTGTAGGCCCCCCAGCTCCTTCTTTACGGCACACACATCGATCGATATGCCTCTCTAGCCAGGTGTGCCTAGCACAAACACAAGCTTCCCCTCTTCTCTTATCACCGTCCATGCCTCACTCCCACCACTCTTTTCGTCGATCTCGTACTCGCACACTCCTTTCGCCTCGATATAGTATGACTCTCGCACCACCTCCTAGATGCATCCCTCTCTCTCTATCCTTCTCCTCGTGCCTCATTTGCTTCTAACACACACATGCATGCATACGATCGATCTCCCAACATATACCTAGGTCGACTTTAACTATTCCCCCCCATCAATCGACGTACCTCACAAGTTATGTCTCTCCTTTCTTTGACAAAGGACGATTGATCTTCCTATGTAGTTATGTCTGCTTACCACAGCCATATCGCCCCCCTCATCATTCATGCATGCCTCTTGACCCGTATCTCACACGCACGTGCAGATGTGCAGCCATCCCCTCTCTTATTGATATTGCAGGCGTGCCCTCCGGTTGTCTAGCAAGCCTATCCCACCATTTGTTAGAAGCAACTCCACTACCACCCCCTCCAACACTCTAGCTCTGTCTCTCTCCTAAACTTATTCCTCTCCTACACATATGCATGGATGTCGATCGATCTCCCTTAATACATGAGGCAGATCGATCTCCCTTAATACATGAGGTAGGCCTCTCTCCTCCTCCACACATATACTAGCCATTGTACCTCTATAGTTAATTAGGCCTCCCTCCGCCCGCCCCCCACCACACACCGATAGTCGAGCGCTGTAGGTTGGTATCCATGCCACAAAGACAAACCGCACCTGTACCCTCTCTCATTCTAGTAGGCCAGCCACTCTATATCTTTGACGTGGGCACACACAAATTCGCGATGGCACTCTTTATCAACCACGCGCGCACACACACACACACACACATCATCCCTCTCTTCGATTCTATGGACACCTCAAGTCGATGATACCTCCACTCTCTTCTCGTGGATTGCCCCCTCTATATATATGATATATCCAGGACTCTATTTCACACACATTGCATATGTTACATTTTTGATTGACCCCCCCTAAAAAAACTCTCACGAACCCACACACTATATCTCTCTACGTTTGTATCTCTCTCACATAACCCCACATAGGTGGTGTACGTATACAAGAAGAGAATAGGTGCAGCGTGCACGTACTCACGCTTTGTGCCCAGCCACACCCGAGCGCATACACGGTGGAGCTCATTTCTGTACGAAATGGCAGCCCACGTGCTAATTTGAACGTGTGTAGCGGTTGTTTACTAACAGAGGTCGTGGTACCACGCGCACGTAAACAAAGTTCAACTTGATGCGTTGGCGCGTTATTTTTAAATAAAGTTGTATCGCTCAATGGCACATACACAGAATATAAACCAATTTTTATGGAGAAAAAGGTAGTTCGCTCCACTATATACAATGGAGCCTCCCTGCCTAGTTTGTCTCTCTTCAGAGTATCTCACACAAGGCTGCTGTGGCCTCTCTCTCTCACACACCATTGGTCACTGATCCGGCTGCATCCCGTCCGCCGGCGAAAAGGGAGGATGTGCAACATTTCTCTGTTCAACGGCGCCGAGGCAAAGACGTCCCGACCATGGTACACGCCGTTCTTCTCTCGACCAAGCTCCGGCGTGGTAGGGCCTCGCCACCTGCTCGCTGCCGCGGTATGTGCAGATTTCACTACCGCCGCTCACCTAGTTACACTCGACGACCTCCGGTATCCTCCGCCTTGCTCCACCGCCTGTCTTCCCACGTCGCATGTGGATCTTCCATAGTTCTTTGCACAAAACGTAGCTCGTCCGGCGCATTTTCCATATTGCAATCTCGTCCTTACACTGCTTTTAGACAAGCACAAACGTGTTGTTATCTTCCCTTAGGACAAGGAATATGCTTCTTTTTTGTCGTCGCAACTGTCATCAACAATATTTATCTTTTTACAAATTTCAAATGGGCATATTTTAGAGTGTAGATTCACTCATTTTGCTTCGTATGTGTAGTCCATCTATTCCTAAATATTTGTCTTTCTAGAGATTTCAACAAGTGACTACATACGGAGCAAAATGAGTGAATCTACACTCTAAAATATGTCTATATACATCCGTATGTAGTAGTCCATTTGAATCTATAAAAAGACAAATATTTGAGTAGTCACTCGTTGAAATCTCTAGAAAGACAAATACTCGAGTATATTTAAGAACCAAGGGGTAGTGCACAGCCGCATGGGAGACTCAGACCGTCGCTATGCGCCGCATTAATAGTGAGTAATGAGCAGTCAAATCATAAGCCCCACCTTTTCCCACTATAAGTTGCTCGGAAAGAAGCAACCATCAATACACTCTTCTTGAATCCACTCATACTACTCCATCCGTCACCGTTTATAGAGCGCTGTAAAAAAGAGAAAATCTCTGGGGCCAAGGCGACTAGCGATCGGCCTGAAAAATAGCATTGGTAGTTATAGCACGACGTCTATTACTAGAGGAAATAATGCATACACACATGCATGCAGTGCTTCCACCCCGGGTAGACACATGCATGCACCTGCTCCACCCCGTAGTACTACATCAAGAGAAAATTGCGGTTACCACACCCTAATTAATTGAGCATTAAACCAAACGCATCTAAAGTCCCTCTGGGGGAAATGCATTGAGAGAAATGCATCATAATGAAGCGCGCCCTGTAAACTGTGATGGAGGGAGGAGTAGTATGAAGGTGCAAAACCAAGTACGCGTATGGATAGTCGGTCAACGCACCTCCTCTTGGCATATCACTGACATGTGGGACCGCAGTGTGAGCAAACCGATCTCAATTGACGGCAAAATGGCCAACCTGCCGTTCCTTGAGAGAGATGAGGAGCGAGAACACACAGACGGGCTCGCACGGAGGCCAAGATATATTCGAGCATGGTTGATCAATATCATCATTACATGTTGGGCTGCCGTTTTCCGCCCTTCTCTGGAATAAATGTGTACTTTATCAAAGATTAGGAAAAATAAGAGTACAGAGGCTCCACATGCGGTTCTAGTAGTAGTACTACTCGTACTACTAAACCTTGCGCTTGGCTCTTCGCCTCTTCGTGAAGTTGAACAATGATGGTACTCCGCATGTTTGGTACTACAGTGTATGCCTCCGCAATCGACACCGAATGAACTGATGCATGTCCACCGCCTGGGCGAGGGTGCGTTGCATTAGTCAGCATGAAGCGAGCTTCACCTTGTCCTACAAGCTTCTCCTCGTTCTGCGAGTTGACGGGACACACCAACAAGTAGTGCTAGTCCATACTCCCTCCTTTCCGGTTAAGATGGCTTAATCTTTTTTGGGGGTAAATGAGAGAGCTTTATTCATATATCAGCATTCTTAGGACGATCAGCCAAGACACTGGTCACTAGGAAGCGAGGTACCCCGCAAAAAAAGAAGTAGGAAGCGAGGTGTTTCATCAAGCCAGCTCTCGGCCACATTCAAAGTGCAGCAAGCACGGTTCGCAAGAAGATGCGCCGCAAGGTTTGCTGACCTATTTACATGCTGAATAACAAAAAAAAGAGGAAATATTACCGAGCGCTCCTATTTGTAACAGGATATGAGCCAGAATTAAGCGAGAATTGTGGCGAGTGTTCCATACAATCAACTTCCATTATCACATGCGAGAACCCTCTAAGAGAACCAAATGTGTTGAAGATTGCTTTATCTCATTTTAAAAATATAATAAGAGTGCAGACGCTCCTCCATACGGTTCCTAGTACTAGTATAGTAGGAGTACCTCTATAGACTTATAGTAGTAGTACTAGTAAACTTTGCGCTTGGATGTTCGCCTCTTCCGGAAGTGCAACAATAATAGTACTAGTATAGTGTATGCTTCTGGCAATCTAACACCAAAATAACTGTTGCATGTCCACCGCCTGAGCGAAGGATAGCTTGCATTAGTCAAAAGTTTCTCCTTGTCCCGTGAGCCACCGCGCGCAAGCTTCTCCCGTCCTGCAAGCTTCTCCTTGTTCGGCAAGTTGATGGGACACAACAAAGTAATGCTAGTCCATACTGCCTCCTCTCCGGTTAATATGGCTTAATTTCAAACGAGATAAATACACTGCCTGTCACTGTATATTTGTAAAAATACGGTCAGTGGACTTCATAATACGCTCATTGCGCTCAATATATACATTTTCCGGTGTTTATATGGTCACTAGCTCACCCTGGCTGAGTATGTGTGTGCATGCATGTGTAGGTGGAGTACTTGAGCGTGACCGTGTGCGTTCCATCGTGTGCTCGAACATGCATGCATTAGGGCGTCGCGCGCGTTTTTGCATCCATGTGTACGTGTGACTGTTGCATACACGTAGGGGGAGTACGTGTAGGGGCCACTAAAGTAGCAGTCAAATCACACAGTAAGTTAGTCAGAAGTAGCAACCATCATTTCACTCTTCAATGAAACGTACGCAATATAAAATGGTTGATATAGAGAGAAAAAGAAAAACCACTATATATACACTAGCAGGAGCCTAAGCTACAAGCCTGCTTGCTTGGTTTGCTCTCTTCACAAGCATAGAACGATGGTGGCCACACCGCTGGTCACATATCCGGCCTTATCCCGCAGCTGGGGGAAGGGAACAATGTTCTGCGTACACGCGGTCGACATCGGCGAGGGAGAAAATCCACAATCGGTGCGTCCCAATCGGGTCACCACGGTATGGGCCGATGCCGCGTCCCAACCGCCCTTCTAGCTACAACCCGACGTCCGTTTCGAAAATATTAGTGCATGTCAACAAAAATATACTAGTATCGCTGTTCTATTTCGAAAAAAAAGCATATGAGCTGTTACTTCTTACCCAAAGGATCTTTAAATCCAACAGACACAAAATATCCATTAGACTGTTCGAAATTACTTTCACTGCTGATCTGATGTCGAGGTAATTGCTGCATCACCACCAAAACCCACCATCTCTTAAGCTAAAGTAGACCGAACTAACCCCAATATTAGCATATTACTAAGATAAACAGAAGGCACTATAGAATCATTTAGGACGTGGGCTTGTCAATTTGAATGTGGAGGGACACCAGCTTAGCCCCGGCGAGCAGCTTGGGCGGAACTGTGAAGAAGGTCAGCTCCTGCACGGCGACGTGGCCGGGATCCTTGCTGCTTGTCTCCTCCATTTCCACCTTGACGGTGTCGGTCTTGCCTTTGGGCTCCCCCGGCGGGCCGTTCGCCCACAGCTTGGCCACGTAGTGCGGCAGTGGGGACGCCCCGCTCTGATGCTGACGACCGACACGGTGATAGGCGCGCCGATGTTGAGCACGCTGCCGACCAAGAAAAACATGCGTCCGTCCTCCTCCACGAATAGCAAGAGTCATGGCTCCGACAGTGGCACTTGCAGCTGGAGCGCCTTGCTGTACTGGATCCTGTGCACGGGCATGGGATGCACGGTGCTGATGTGGTGGGAGAGCCACGGCGGCGGGCCTTCGTAGCCGCAGACGGGCACGGGGCATTTGCAGGGCGCGAGCAGACACACGCTCTGGTGATCGATGAGCTTGTGGTAAGTGACGTAGAGCCCACAGCCTTCGTGCGGGCACTCCACCCTCACCGAGGAGAGGACGGCGTCCACTGCCATGTTCCGCATGTCGAAGCCACCGCCGCGCTCGCACTTCTGGCACTGCCGCTGGTTCCTGGGGCGCTCAACACGACAGTCCGCGAAGGCCAGGTGCCCTCCCTTGCACTGCACAAATCAATCTAACAACACATCAATCAAGAAACCTGCACCTTGCTTGATCAGCCGAACGGACGAGGTGTATTCGAACCTCATACACTGGAGGCTTCAAGGGGCGGAGGCACAAGGGGCAGTGGAGGAAGGTGAGGTCCATTGAGACCATAGAGAGCTCCATCATCGTGTCCTGTTCCGTCTGCATGATCTCGCCCTCCTCGTGCACAACCATCTCTCGCTTTGTTAGGGCCGGGGCATTACAAAGCTTTACCATCACATATTCATACTACTTCAAGGTGCATTAAATCAACACATGCAAGTATCAAAAGGAGAGTCACAACATGCATGGATGCGTTGTAATTAATGCATCTGTAAACGCAAATTATTGAAATATATCGAGTGCAGTGCTTTGATGTGTCGCGTCAACTCGTACAATACCGAGAAGTTTGATTACTACAACGCCCTCTCGCCTTAACCGCACCTGCCTTTGGCTGCATGATAGGTGGGCCACCGACCTCTTGGGCCCACCTGTCATGGATGCAAAGGCAGGAGTAGTAAGTTAATGAAGCTGCGTCCCTCCCTTGCCCATGAGCGTGGTGCCTGGCAGGACTAGGAGAAGCTTTAGATTACTTCTACGCTCTCTCTCTCCCTCCCGTCTGTGGTGGACATGCAGCAGTTCAATCGGTGTCAGATGGCCAAAAGCATACTGTAGTACTCCTCCATTGCAGTAGTACTCCATCATTTTGTTCAACTTCCCGAAGAGGTGAAGAGCCAAGCGCAGCCCAAACGCTCGTGTGGCAGTTTCATGTGTAGAGTAGTCTAGGATAGCGTGCATCGTCCCTGTAAGCTTAAAATCGTTGGGGTTGACTCCATGCTATATTTTTTTGATTAAAATTATCTTCTGGCCCTACCTGTCATCCTGGTGATTCTAGTTTGCACGCTCATCTGGTCCAGAAAGGAATATATATTTTAATTTGCGGTGGGGTAAATGTTAGAGGTTGCAGCAAATGGAGTATTGTACACTACGGGTCTTTCAGCCAAGTTTAGAGGCAACCATGTGGGGCCAGTGCTATGATGTGTCGTGTCAACTCGTACAACGAGGAGAAGCTTGATTTTACTACTACACGCCTTATCCCTCGCCCATGCATGCGGTGGCTCACAGATGAGGACATGCTTTTGCTTATATAGTACTACAACAAGCTATCCCTCCCGCTCGCGTTGGACGGACATGCAGCAGTGGATTCGATACTGTAGAAGCAGTAGTAGTAACATCATTGTTCATCTTCTCGAAGAGGCGAAGAGCCAAGTGCAACCCGAATGTGGCAGTTGCGAACCTTGGAGCACGCATATAGCCAGGCTCTTGCATGAGACAAATTGCTATGTGAGCCCACTATTGTAGTAAGTACTTGCTAGTATAGCCCTCAAATAGGAGGTTTCCAAATTCATGCCCAAGTACTCATCACTTCTTGGGTCGTAATTACTATCTTGCTAGGTTCAGTTGTCATAGCTGTTCGGAATCCACAAACCATCCCGACCGACGGTCAGAATTTTTTGAATATGTCCTTGAGTTTATTCGAGACTTGAGCAAAACTCAGATTGGAGAAGAATATGGTCCCTGGGTTCCCTTTATTGGAACTATGTTCCTTTTTATTTTTGTTTCGAATTGGTCGGGTGCTCTTTTACCTAAACCGGAAAGGAGTATTTGCCTTTCTTGAGATTTCAACAAGTGACTAGACTACACCGAGACAGAGTACATATGGAGCAAAATGAGTGAATCTACACCATAAATAAATACGTAGTTCTCTCGTTTTCCTCTCGGCTATGGTCGCGGTGCACAATATTGAGTATACTAGTACTATCATCTTGAAATTTACAAAGTCACCATAGGCACCTCGTCATCGACGGGAACGTCTCCTGACACGCGATAGACGCGAGCGGCAGTCGCCTCCATAGGTGCTTGAATGCCAAGGAGGGAGAGGGTAGCGGTTCCCGAGACGTTGAACAGTCAATGATGCATCCTCAAATTACTCTACATGCAGAGGGAATTAATTTTTTTTGAAGGAGCAGAGGGAATTAATTGGAGAAGGAGAATAGAGCCAGCACGATGTGAATGCAATAGAGTTTGGATTCTCATATAAAGGCGCCCCAACACTCCAATCCATCTACTCCTTAGTCTCTGTGCAACACTCCTCACTCCAATCCAAGACCAAGTGACTAGAAGCCCGAAGCACCTATGGAGGCGATGGACGTGAGTGGCAGTCGGCTGTGCCAAATCATCCAAGGCGCCGGCCTGCCGGCCCGCACCATGCAATGTTTCCAGACGGTGTTGGCGACCGTCAGCGTCGTAGCCCTCGCCGATGTCGGCTTCGCCTCTCGCATGGACGACATGATGGTCAACTCCATCCGCAAGTTCGCCGCCGTCAAGAAGCACGCGGACGACCTTGCCGTACTGCTCCAGCCCGCACGCCCAGGCTCCTCATTGCCTGCCACCCTCATCGGCCTCCATGGTGACGAACACTTTCAAGCCCTGGTAGCCCTGCAGTTGCCGGAGGTCACGATGAAGAATGTGCACCTCGAGGCCACGCTTGTCGCGCAACGCCTCGCCATGCAAGAAACCTTCGACCTGCACATCCACGTCTACGAGGAAATCGTCTACATAGGCCACTACAAGGCCAACGAGGACAGAAAGACGTTGGCCTTCTTCCAGCGGCTAGAACTTTGGACGCCATTGTTCAAAAGCACGTCCACCTGGCCACGAAAGCCGCTGCTACTTAGCCGCCGTTCGGTGGGCCGGCGCCCTGAGTCGAGGAGGTGGACGTCGTCGATGGATGCATATCTTCTTCTTGCCTCCTGTAACCAAAGCATCGCATCGCCTCGTGGCCATAATGTTTTATTAGTATAGGAGTATATGGCATTTTTATTCCAGTAGTAATGTTTTCACTGTGAGGTGGGGCCGCAGTTGAGCAAACCGACCATCGGCAAATCCCCACCCCGCCAAGACCAAGTGACCAGAAGCCAGAAGCACCTATGGAAGCGATGGTCGCGAGCGGCAGTCGACTGTGCCAAATCATCCGAGGCGCCGGCCTGTGGCCCCGCACCGCACAGCGTTTCCAGACGGTGCTGTCGACCGTTGGTGTCGTAGCCCTCGCCGACGCCGGCTTCGCCTCTCGCATGGACGACATGATGGTCAACTCCATCCGCAAGTTCGCCGCCGTCAAGAAGCGTGTAACGAAAGCTCCTACTAGTCCTGCCAGCCACCATGCTCATGCGCGACGGAGGGGCGTTGTAGTAATCAAACTTATTGGTCTTGTACGAGTTGACGCGACACATCAAAGCACTGCACTCAATATAAGTCTTTTTACACATTTCAAATGGACTACTACATACGGATGTATGTAGGCATATTTTGCTTCGTATGTAGTCACTTGTTGCAATCTCTAAAAAGACTTATATATGGAAACGGAGGGAGTACAACGCATGCATGCATGCCGTGACCTCCCTTTTGATACTTGTATGTGTTGATTTGATGCACCTTTCCAAATTTTGACTATAAATTTAACTAACCAAATTTTCATGCATGTCACAAAAAATTACGAGGTTGTTTGGATTGTGACTATGTTTGTCTTATATTGCCACATTATTTTTCCCACACTTGCCACACTTGCCTAACTTGAGTTGCTCAAATGGTTAGACACACTTTGGCTTGCCTAAGGGAATCTTGACACACTTTTCGTGTCTATGACATGTGGGGTTCACTTCTAATAAAAAAATTCTTGTCTTAGGTGTGGCTAATAAAAAAGATTTATATTTAGGAACGGAGGGAGTAGAAAATACAAATAATAATGCATGTTGGGGCAACCCACGTTTCCGATAATTTTAGTCGTGGGCTTGTTCACAATTTTTATGAGGGGCTGGTTGTTCATTTAATGGAGGGACTTGTACCAGACTTGAACGGTACAAAGTGCGACCTGGCACCCTAAAAAAAGGGGCAACCTGGCACACCGTAACACCACTTCGAACAAGCGGGTAGCTATCTCAAAAAACAATCAACAACTAAAAAAAGGCGACCCAGCACGTAGTACACAATTTTAAACGATTGTTTTGATGGAGTCAAAAAGGAAAACTAACCCACTACGTATATATAGGCCGGAGCCTCCGCACTTGCTTTCTAGGGTTGCTCTATTCACACACTCTCATCCTCTCCAGATCTAAACAATATAGGGGTGGTAACACTGTCTTTCTCCCTTCAAAAAACACTGTCTTTCTATCCTCACCGCTGGTTACAGATCCGGACGTATCCCCCTCCGCCGGTGAATGGGGGGAGGGGCAGCGTTTAAGCCGTCCTCGACAACGAGGGAGGAGACCCACTGCCGGCCGCACCGTTATCTCTGGCCAAGCGCCGACGCGAGAGTTCCTCCGATCCCTTCGTCGTTGCCCTAGTGTGGGCGGATCCGGCCTCCCGCCGCCCACCTATCCACATCCCGACGACCTTTAGGTATATCTTCCTTCGAAACCGCCTTAGCTCTACTCCCCAACTCGCTACGTCGCTGCATGTGCATCATTTTCTACCTCTCAGCCCCTCTCGATCGGATGGTCCAATGCCACCTATTTTTCTTCTTATATTGTTAGAGGTAAAGCTATTTCATGGAGTCGAATCTTGTACTTGGTTCAAACAAGAAATAAAGTGGGGGTGGGGGAATTTAGTATGTAGTACATTGGACTTGGTACAAACAGGAAGGAAAGGGGGTGAAAGTAGTACAGATTGGTCATCCAACCGGTCTCTTGGTCGAAAAGGGAAATATAGGGGTAACGCTGTACACAATGGTATGACCAGGACTAGATTTGCTATCCACACATAGGAGTAGGTGGCTAGAGTGAACAAAAATGGGACCAACCAGATATGTTTCTTGGATGTTTGTTTCTCGGGCAACAAACTATGAATCACCACTTTATGCCCCTGTTTAGGTACATGGTCTTTGGATCTATTGGTGCACCCACCGTCCCATGCCCTTATTCCAAAGATTTAGATGTTCTTAATCTATTGCCCATTTTATAATTGAATCCATGCAACTGTTATAATCCTTGACAATTTTTTCCAAATGTTTTTGCCTGTAATTGTTTGAGACTCGATTGCTTTCCTCTATATCTTTTTGTGCAAACAGGATATCCATTTCACACAGTTCTTGTTGTGACCTTTTGGTGCACTTGCACAAAACTAGTCTTAAAAGAAGTGACTTTTGTGCTGTTTAATCGAATGTCGAATGGAGCAGTTGGTTCATTTCGGTGGAACTGCACAAAGGGAGATCAGTGTTCCAATCCCCATCATCCATATTGGCACCATAACCTTCCTTTAGGTAAGAATGATAGTTAATGCATGTGTTCATCTCTATATACATAACTGAAGTTATGTATATATCAATCTATGCGTTGCGGCTGCCATGAGAAAATAATGCTATTTTTTACTAGTACACTTGTACTCCCTCACTGACAAAACCAATTTTGAAATAGAAGGCCAATCATGTACTTGGTTTCACCAACTGGTGAGGAGACTGAGAAACAGAGCATGAAGAGGAAGAAGAAGAAGAGTAAGCGATGCCAAGGCGATCTTGTTGAAGCCGGAGGCCTCGGGCCGAGGCCATTCAAGGGCTCCGCAGCGACTACCTTACATGTGAGACGCATCCTCCGTGGAGCCCTTCCACTTCTGTTGTTTCACTTAATTAATTAGGAGTACTTAAGTACGACTAATTTATTGCTGCCTAATTTTCCTGTCGGAGTTAAACAAATCTTTAGTAGCACCCTATGCTGAATCATGTACGTGTTTATGTTTGTCTATGAGGTGAATCGTGCGGTGGAGCAGGGTGGGAATGCTAACTTTACCCATTAAGATAATGAGGGTGCTTCTATTTGTTAGTGTATGTTTCATCAACTAGTCCCACTATTACAGTAATCTCACTCTCTCAATATATGTGCCAACAGGGATGCTCGATTTTGGTGGGCTAGCACAAAAACTTTGGGTGCTTCATTGCCTCGACAACTTCCTTCCTTTCCTGTTAGTCGCTAATCTCGGCTTGCATTCTTCCTTTGCTGTCAGTTACTTGGCTTATCTCGGCTTCCATTGAAAGGAAATAGTAATTGATATGCTACCTCACACAGGTTGGTACTGGTCTTTATCCTGATTATTGTGCTTGTCATATGTATTGGTAATTTGGTATTGTGCTACTGTTTGCCGATTTCATAAAGGAGTAACTTGGAGCCCGAACTTCGCAGCAAATCATTACATCGGGTGATTTTAGTAGAACTGCACAAAAAGATCAGATGGACAGGTACTTATGCTGATGCTATGTACTCCAAAGTTCACTCAGACAAGCATCGATGTTGACAAGAAGAAGTGCCTATATTCATTCGAGTATCAACCGACGTCAACCAATTGTCAAATTCCAAGTATTAGGAGAGTGAATGCCAAAAATATTGCTTGGCGCATAGCCCAGAAAAACGCAGTGATCCTTTTTTGGTCCCAACTTGTGCCTTTTGGTTATCTCGCACATATGGTAGCGAATCGTATGGCATGGAGTCTAAAGATTCGAGACAAGTTGGTGGACGTGTACATTCATCTGGCACTTAATCAGTCTGCACGCCAGGGATGCTCCATTTCAGTTGAACTGCACAAAAAATTTGGGTGGTTCATTTTCTCAACCGCATCCTTTCTCGTCTCCAATGTAGAATTTTGGCGAGATACAGGACCAAGATGAGCCAGTAAACTAGTTGGATGAAAGTAGTGGCCAAGTTTCTCAAACCTCCCTCGACGAGGCCACTATTTGAGGATAAACCTACAAGCAAAGTTCAGATTTTCTATGTTGCCTCTTATGTACTCGAAAGTTTACTCAGAGAAGCATTAATTTTAGCAAGAAGTACCTCCATTGAACACCATTTACCAGTCTACAATGTAGAATTTTGGCGAGCTACAGGACCAAGATGAGCCAAGAAACTAGTTGGGTGAAAGTAGTGGCCAAGTTGCTCAAACCTCCCTCAAGACGAGGCCACTATTTGAGGATAAACCTACAAGCAAAGTTCAGATTGTCTGTGCTGCCTCTTATGTACTCGAAATTTTACTCGTACAAGCATTAATTTTAGTAAGAAGTACCTCCGACTAAACACCATTTACCAGTCTGTACCCTAGGTAATTAAAGTTCGTCCATGGATCATATTGGCTGTGATCTCAATCATTTGGATGCATAAACATACTGAACATGTGTATATCTGAATCTTTTTGTGAATTATCTATGAATATTGTTGTGTGATCTATCAATCATTTGGATCCATAGACATTTTGAACTTGTGTATATATGAATCTTTTGAGTTGTTGATAGTGAATGTTGGCTATGAATATGAACGTGTCCTGTGAACCTGAGTTTGATACGAATGTTTACCTTTTATGTTGTGCTTGTGTGTGAACTTGTTAGTATGCCTACTGTGGGGTATGTGACGTGTGGGTGTCAATGGCACACCTTCTTCCCGAGAAGAATTGCACCTGCTTTGTTAGGGTAGCAACGACGAATCAGCTCTTTTTAATCTTTTTGCTCTGTCTTGCCCCCTCCCCCGCTCAACCCCTGCTGTAATGTTTTCGGCCTCAAAACAAACATAGTACTCGTTGTTTTTGGGGCTTGATGAAAAATTGAGTGCTGGTTTCTGTAGGTTGGCCCGCCCAGCAAATGGGCTGCTGGTCCACCATGGACTGGGAGGCTAAAAATACAAGTTGTATGGAGCAGAGGCAAGTAAAAAAACGCCATCGAGAGCCATCCACTAAAGAAAAAAATCTCTCCTGATGTGCTTCTTCAGTCACGCCGCCGGCCCCCTCTATAATCCAGTTTGCTCGGGGATCTGGTATCATTGTTTTCCAGAGGGCAAACAAGTATCAGCTAGGCCTAGGTTCTGTATTTTAACATGCGTAGCCCACGACATACGGGTGACAGTGGTTTCAACTTATTTTTTGAGGTCCATACCGGCCTATGGGCTTTTCTTAAAGATCGGCAGCCCAATGTATTTTTTAACCACATTATATATATTTATATTATTACTATTATCGTATATTTTATAGAGACTTATATATACATTATGAAAACATCCCACGTGTTATTAACTTATAAAAGTAAATGTTTAACAGAAGTTGGCAAGGAAAATCCTGGTTGTTTTTGACTCACAGGCAAGGAAAATCCTTGTGATTGTGTACAAAAGCTTGCGAAGATTTTAAGGACCAATGTAATAATAACGCGCTCATTTTTATTTTGAGCAATAACTCGCTAATTTGTTAATTATGTATACAAAAAATGTGCCTCTCCGGTTTATTTTTGATATTAATTGCTCCTTCTAACATAACATTATATATATAACGAGCCCAGCTAATTCGTGTATTTGAAGGAAGTGCAAATGGGCTGGGATTTCTTAGATAATATAAATGGGCCGCATTGACGCGAAATTATTTGTTCACCCAACCTAGCAAATGGACTGGACATTCTAGAAAACATGGGTTAAATATGTGCCACATTTTGGCAGGCTGACATGTGGGCCAATAGCTCGAAGCCTACGCAGGGCGTTGTTAACTTGGTCGGCATGCACCTTCAATCTCTCGTCTTCTTCCTCCAGCGTCGCCGGGACCGCCTGGTCCGGCCTCCGGCAGCTAGCGGCTCTGCTTAGCACGCATCGCTGCGAAGCGCTACCCCACCGCCGGCCAGGCTATCCCTCCACCCCTCGACACCTCCTGTTATTCTCCACCGACTGCAGCCCCATGCCGCACCAGAACCAGTTATAACCCTTCTCCTCCACTCAATCTGCAACTCCACTGCCGCGTCTTCCCATCTCCGAGTCGTTCCCGTCCGGGGCCTCACCGTCGTCCACCGCATCGCTGCGCTTGGTGCGGCATGGTCAACAAACGAGAGTCGTCGGAAGAGGACTGTACGTGGAGAGCCTGACGGCTGGGACCCACGAGGTCCATGGTTGCACGCAAGGAAAGTTCCTCCTTATTAAGCTGAAAAAAATGTTTCCTCCACAGACAATTTGGGACCCACCGGTTTGTATCTTTACCTGCGGAAGGAAGTGCCTCCTTGTTATGTGAAAAAAATTATTCCTCCCGTTGACAGCTGGGACCCGAGATTTGGTGGCTGACTTGTGGGCCTACTAAGCAGACGTGTGCGCAGGTCTTTGTCAACTTAATCAACAACTGATTCTAGCAGCTGGACCGTTGATTGTTAATCCAACAGTCGTGCTCCTTCTTCAACCTCTGTTCTTGCTCCTGTCTCCCGTGGGCGGCATCAAGGGCTGTCTGGCCACAAGACCAACTCGATCAAGTTTCCCACTCCTCTCCATCTGCGACTCCACTGCCCCGTCTTCCCCATCTCCGGGTCGTTTTAGTCTGGGGCCTCGCCGTCGTCCACCGGCCTGTGGTGCGCTCGGCATGGTGTGGTCAACGTGGTCAACAACCGAGAGTCATCGGAACATGATCAGACGTGAGAGGTCGACAATGGGACGCACTACGCCCATGGAGGCATGCATGCAACGGAACGCGGCGTGGTCAACGTGGTCAAGGAACAACTTCTGTCGGAAGTGTACTGTACGTGGAGAGGCTGACAGCTGGGTCCACATCCGCACCAAGTAAGTTCCTCCTTATTACGCGGAAAATAATGATTCCTCCACCTAACAGCAGGGACCCACCGGACGGGCCATCGTATTTTGCAAAAAAAATGTTTCCCCCTGACTGTTGGGACCCATCGGGCGGGTCACCGTATTTCGTGAAAAAAATGTTCCCTCCGCTGTCAGCTCGGACCCACGAGAAGTGCCTCCTTATTACGCACAAAAAAATGAATACTCCCCCTGCTAGTTGGGACCCACCTTGGTGGGTGGCTGACTTGTGGGCCTACTAAGTTGACGGGGACGGAGTGCTTTGTCAACTTAGTCAATATGAACAATTCTAGCTCCATTGATCAGACGATGTCCATCCAACAGCCGTGGTGCTTCTTCAACCTCTGGTCTTCTTGCTCCGGCCGCCCAAAGCAAAGACCGGTCGTGCGCATGCTCCCGCCTCCGTGGTGGTTGTCTTGCCATGGAGACCTCACCGCCCCTACTATTCCCACCGTTGGCAGGCCACAGGGCGACGCTTGACCTCACCGTAGCCGAACCAGTGAACCCTCGTACTCCTCCCCGCGCGGGCTTCCACTGCCTCGTCTTCCCCGGCTCCGCGTCGTCATCTTCCTAGGCCTCGCCATCGTCCACCGCCCTGGTGCTCTCGGCGCGACGTGGTCAACATGGTCAAGGAACGACTTCCATCAGAAGACTAGAAGAGTACTGTACGTGGAGAGGCTGGCAGCTGGGTCCACGGCCGCAGCAAGGAAGTGCCTCCTTATTACGCGCAAAATAATTATTCCTGCACCTGACAGCGGGGACCCACCGGATGGGCCACCGTATTTCATGAAAAACGTTTCTCCACGACTTACGGGACCTACCAGTTACATCTTCGCACGCAAGGAAGTGTGTCTGGGCAAAAAAATGATTCGCCCCCCTAACTGCTGGGACCCACCAGCTACATCTTCGCACGCAAGGAAGTGCCTGACAGTCGGGACCCACCTGGTCAAAGCGTACGTAGCATTGTCATTCTGGTCGCGAATGTGTACGTACATACTGGTCGATGTAGAGGCACACACGTGTCATAGTAGAGGCGTGCACCTAGCATGTACACGTACGTACAATGGCCAGGGTGCAAGAAAGTAAATACGGCCACGTATGTACATACAGGCGGGGTCTCGAACGCCTACTCACGCGTACGTACGGCCAGGGCTCGTGTACATGGCTGGGTTGGAACGGAGAAACAACATCGTCGTCGTGTTCATGGGGAGCCAACCGGTTGGGTCGAGCGAATCGCGCCGTCATGTTCATCGGGAGGGCTTGGACGGAACAGCCGATGGAAACGAGGCCTGGCGTACTGCATAACGGAGGAAACGGCCTTGTCTTTGACCGGCCACGTTCGAAATGGGATCCTGTTACTCGGGAGGGGTCTGGCGTACTGCAAAACGGAGAAAACGGTCCTCCTACGGTCGAAAGGGGGTCTTGTTGATCGGGAGGGGTGTGGCGTACCGCAAAAGGGAGGAAACAAACTTGTGTTGGAGCGCTACAGTTGAAACGGGGGTCCTGTTCATCGGGAGGGGTGTGGCGTACCATAAAACGGGACTCCACGGGATACTGTTCTTCTCCACCGTCGACCCCCTCCAGCCTCCACGGGCTACTGTTCATCCACCGTCGACCTCCGCCAGCCTCCACCTGTGACCGTTCATCCACGGGCTTCTGTTCATCTAGCCTCCACCGCGCGCTACTCCACCAGCTACGGTTCAACCAACCCTCTCCACAGGCTCCTGTTCAACCACCCCTCCACGGGCTACTGTTCATCCAGCCCTCCACCGTCTACTGTTCATCTTTCCCTCCAGGGGTGGTCCTGTTCATCCCGCCCTCCACAGGGTCCTGTTCATCCAGCCCCAACCGGCTCGATCGATCGGGGTACTGTTCATCCAAAGACAGCACCACGGGGTCCTATTCATCCACCCCCACCGGGAACTGTTCATCCCCCCCCCCCCCCCGCCCCCCGCAACACTCACTGTTCATCCAGAGGGAGCATCGATCGGCTTCAGTTAGCAGCGGTGGTGAAGGAATCGCTTGATCGGGTTCAGTTAACAGCCATCGATCAATCGCTCGGGTTTAGTAACGTGTAGCCTGCAGTGCAATCCCTCGGGTTTAGTTAGAGCCCAACGCCTCGCTCGGGTTCAGTAGCCCAACGCCTCGCACACACACGCATACATACGAGAGAAACGCGCATCGCTCGGCCCCCAACCACCCACCGTAACCGGGGACTCCCCGATATTTTCCGCGCCCTTGCTTCTACCATGGTTTTTTCCGTCATGGACGGCCAAAAGAATGTCATGCAGCTGCGTCTCCGGCCCGCCCAGGACGAAAAGCCTATTTTCTGTCATGATTTTTTGTCATAGAAGTAGGACCCCACCACATCTATGATGATACCGGGTTTTGTCACAATTATCGTCATAGAAGTGTCTTAAGTATGACAGAAAAGATTTTTGTTCGGCCCAAAATGTCACGGATGTGCCTTTTTTTTGTAGTGATCCATCACTCTATGTGAGTGCTTCTTCCTGTTCTTGTTCCTGGACCAATTTATGTAGTTGTAAAGCAACTATATTAAATACTTGTCCAAATCATCTCAAAATTTACAAGACTATAGTCCTTCCTAACCTAAACTCCCCAGACATCCTATTTGGCTCTAATCTCACATTTGTTGATCACTTCATCATGATTCAGTTTAATGCAGCTAACTTCAGAGCTCACTTCCCATCTAAACACAACATCTTTCACCGAGCTACCACCTTAGTTGCAACCTAACCTTGAGGGACTCCACCCCAGACATCATTTGGCCGACCGTGTGGCACTGTGTGCACTAGCGCACGTGGTGATCACGAGTCTGGCATGCCATATGCATGCTCTGGCACCTCTGTCCTCTTCTCCCGCTCCCTGCTCGGCGTCTCAGCGAGCATGGGCGTGTCCCCAGCTCACCCTCGACGTTCTCTTCTCGCCGTACCCTTCTCCCCCTCCGTACGCATCCTCGTCGGCGCTCGTCGCCGCGCGCCCACGGGCGCACAGTGCCGACAGGGCTTTAATGGCGCTCGGCTTCTTCTTCCCCATGTCCCTTGGCCCTCTCTGCCCCCGTGAACTCTTCCTTATTGCTCCCTGTCGCCGCCGTCGACCGAGCTCGACCGCACACGCGTCCGCGGCGACGGCCAACTCGGCCTCCTCGTCCCCGCCTATTTATAGGCCACCTCGCGTTCCCCCAAGCTCACCACACCCCTTCCCACTAGACCTCCCCGACCTCTCCCTCGAGCTCCAGATCTCCTCCCCACCTCTCTCTATCGCCATGTCCGCCGGCCTCCTCCTTCAAAATTGGAGCGAGCCCAGCTCCCTCGCTCCACTCTTCCACCTCTAGAGGACTCCCACTACCACCTAGAAGCCACCCCACCGCTCCACTCTTCCACCTCTAGAGGACTCCCACTACCACATAGAAGCCACCCCACCGCTCCACCCCTCCTCCCTGCAGCCTTAGTACCGAGCCCATCTTCACCATAACCGCCGTCTGCCGCATGATGGTAACCCGCCCTCCCGTGCTCCCAGTATTACGCCCACAATTGGGTGTGGCCTAATCCTCGAAAGCACGCCTGTGAGGTCGAAAGCGTCATGAGAAGTGATACGTCTCCAATGTATCTATAATTTTTTATTGTTCCATGCTATTATATTATATATTTTGGATGCTTAATGGGATTTAATATACTCTTTTATATTATTCTTGGGACTAACCTATTAACCGAAGGCCTAGTGCAAATTGCTATTTTTTTTGCCTATTCCAGTGTTTCGCAGAAAAGGGATATCAAACGGAATCCAAACGGAACGACCACGAGAATCTTTCTTGGAAAAAAACGCAATCCAGGAGACTTGGAGTGGAAGTCAGAGACGCAACGAGGCAGCCACGAGGCAGGAGGGCGCGCCCCCACCCTCGTGTGCCCCTCACCTAGCTCCACCGACCTACTTCTTTGGCCTATATATACTCTTATACCCTCAAAACATCCAGGGGAGCCACGAAACCACTTTTCCACCACCGCAAACTTCTGTACCCGTGAGATCCCATCTTGGGGCATTTTCCGGTGATCTACTGGAGGAGGATACGATCACGAAGGGCTTCTACATCAACACCATAGCCTCTCCGATGATGTGTGGGTAGTTTACCACAGATCTTTGGGTCCATATTTATTAGCTTGATGGCTTCTTCTCTCTCTTTGGTTCTCAATACAAAGTTCTCCTCGATGTTCTTGGAGATCTATTCGATGTAATACTTTTTGCGGTGTGTTTGCCGAGATCCGATGAATTGTGGGTTTATGATCAAGATTATCTATGAACAATATTTGATTCTTCTCTAAATTATTATATGCATGATTTGATATCTTTGCAAGTCTCTTTGAATTATCGGTTTAGTTTGGCCTACTAGATTGATCTTTTTTGCAATGGGAGAAGTGCTTAGCTTTGGGTTCAATCTTGCGGTGCTCGATCCCAATGACAGAAAGGGAACTGACATGTATTGTATTGTTTCCATCGAGGATAAAAATATGGGGTTTATATCATATTGCTTGAGTTTATGCCTCTACATCATGTCATCTTGCCTAATGAGTTACTCTGTTCTTATGAACTTAATACTCTAGATGCATGCTGGATAGCGGTCGATGTGTGGAGTAATTGTAGTAGATGCAGAATCGTTTCGGTCTACTTGAGACGGACGTGATGCCCATGTTAATGATCATGCCTAGGTATTCTCATAACTATGCGCTTTTCTATCAATTGCTCGGCAATAATTTGTTCACCCACCGTAATATATGCTATCATGAGAGAAGCCACTAGTGAAACCTATGGCCTCAGGGTCTACTTTACATTATATAAGTTTCTGATCTATAATTCTAGTTTACTATTTATTTTGCAATCTTTATTTTCAAATCTGTACAACAAAAATACCAAAAATATTTGTCTTATTATCTTCATCAGATCTCGCTTTTGCAAGTGGCTGTGAAGGGCTTGACAACCCCTTTATCGCGTTGGTTGCAAGGTTCTTGATTATTTGTGGAGGTACTAGGCGATTTGCGTGTAGTATCCTACTGGATTGATACCTTGGTTCTCAAAAACTAAGGGAAATACTTACGCTACTTTGCTGCATCACCCTTTCCTCTTCAAGGGAAAACCAACGCATGCTCAAGAGGTAGCAAGAAGGATTTCTGGCGCCGTTGCCGGGGAGATCTACGCACAAGTCAAACCATACCTAATACCCATCACAAACTCTTCTCCCTCACATTACGTTATTTGCCATTCGCCTCTCGTTTTCCTCTCCCCCACTTCACCCTTGCTGTTTTATTCGCCCTTTTCCCGTTCGTCTCTTTTCGCTTGCTTCTTCTGTGCTTGTGTGTTGGATTGATTGTTTGTCACGATGGCTCAAGACAATAATAAATTATGTGACTTTTCCAATACCAGCAACAATGATTTTATTAGCACTTCGGTTGCTCCTATTACCGATGTTGAATCTTGTGAAATTAATGTCGCTTTGTTGAATCTTGTCATGAAAGATCAATTTTCTGGCCTTCCTAGTGAAGATGCGGCTACCCATCTAAACAACTTTGTTAATTTGTGCGATATGCAAAAGAAGAAAGATGTGGATAATGATAGCTATTTCCGTTTTCTCTTAGAGATCGTGCTAAAACTTGGTTCTCTTCTTTGCCTAAAAATAGTATCGATTCATGGAATAAGTGCAAAGATGCTTTTATCTCTAAGTATTTTCCTCCCGCTAAGATCATCTCTCTTAGAAACGATATTATGAATTTTAAGCAACTTGAGCATGAGCATCTTGCACAAGCTTGGGAGAGGATGAAATTAATGATACGTAATTGCCCTACACATGGTTTGAATTTATGGATGATTATACAAAAAATATGCCGGATAGAATTTTGCTTCTAGAAATCTTTTAGATTCGGCCGCGGGAGGCACTTTCATGGAAATCACTTTAGGATAAGCTACTAAAGTCCTAGATAATATTTTGGTTAATTATTCTCAATGGCACACCGAAAGATCTACTAGTAAAAAGGTTCATGCGATTGAAGAGATTAATGTTTTGAGTGGAAAGATGGGTGAACTTATGAAATTGTTTGCTAACAAGAGTGTTTCTTCTGATCCTAATGATATGCCTTTGTCCACTTTGATTGAGAATAATAATGAATCTACGGATGTGAATTTTGTTGGTAGGAACAATTTTGGTAACAACGCGTATAGAGGAAACTTTAATTCTAGGCCGTTCCCTAGTAATTCCTCTAATAATTATGGTAACTCCTACAACAATTCTTATGGAAATTTTAATAAGATGCCCTGTGATTTTGAGACTAGTGTTAAATAATTTATAAATTCGCAAAAGAATTTCAATGTTTTGCTTGAAAAAAATTGCCTAAGATTGATGAGTTGGCTAGGAACGTGGATAGAATTTCTCCTGATGTTGATTATTTGAAACTTAGATCTATTTCACCTAAGCATGATATCAATGAGTCCCTCAAAGCCATGAGAATTTCCATTGATGAGTGCAAATAAAGAACCGCTAGGATGCGCGCTAAAAAAGATTGCTTTGTGAAAGCGTGTTCTTCTAGTTTTCATGATAATAATGGTGAAGATCTAAAAGTGATTGATGTGTATCCTATTGAATCTTTGTTTTCCAATATGAATCTTGATAAAGATGGGACTGGAGATGAGTCAACTTTAGTTAAAAGGCGTCCCAATGATTCCGAGTTTTTAGATCTTGATGCAAAAATTGGTAAAAGTGGGATTAAAGAGGTCAAAACTTTACATAGCAATAAACCCACTATTTTGGATTTCAAGGAATTTAATTATGATATTTGTTCTTTCATAGATTGTATTTCCTTGTTGCAATCCGTGTTAAATTCTCCTCATGCGTATGATCAAAACAATGCTTTTACTAAACATATCGTTGATGCTTTAATGCAATCTTATGAAGAAAAACTTGAATTAGAAGTTTCTATCCCTAGAAAACTTTATGATGAGTGGGAACCAACTATTAAAATTAAGATTAAAAATCATGAATGCTATGCCTTATGTGATTTGGGTGCTAGTGTTTCCCCGATCCCAAAAACTTTGTGTGATGTGTTAGGTTTCCGTGAATTTGATGATTGTTCTGTAATTTGCGTCTTGCGGATTCCACCATTAAGAAACCTATGGGAAGGATTAATCATGTTCTTATTGTTTAAAATAGGAATTATGTGCCTGTAGATTTCATTGTTCTTGATATAGATTGCAATCCTACATGTTGTATTATTCTTGGTAGACCTTTCCTTAGAACGATTGGTGCAATTATTGACGTGAAAGAAGGAAATATTAGATTCCAATTTCCATTAAGGAAAGGCATGGAACACTTTCCTAGGAAGAAAATTAAATTACCTTATGAACCTATTATGAGATCCACTTATGGATTGCATACCAAAGATGACATTACCTAGATCTATTCTTGTTTTTATGCCTAGCCAGGGGTGTTAAACGATAGCGCTTGTTGGGAGGCAACCCAATTTTATTTTTGTTCCTTGATTTTTGTTCGTGTTTAGTAATAAATAATTCATATAGCCTCAGTTTACATGTGTTTTTATGTTTTAATTAGTGTTTGTGCCAAGTAGAACCTTTGGTAAGACTTGGGTGAAGTCTTTGTGATCTTGCTGTAAAAAAACAGAAACTTTAGCACTCCCGAGATTAGCTTCCATTTTTTACCGGGGAGTGATTTTAGGTTGATTCTTTTTTAAGATGATTAATAGATAAATGCCTCACGTCCACCAATTTATTTCAGAATTTTTGGAGTTCCATAAGTATACGTTTGATACAGATTACTACAGACTGTTCTGTTTTTGATAGATTCTGTTTTTCATGTGTTGTTTGCTTATTTTGATGAATCTATGGTTAGTATCGGGGGGTATGAACCATAGAGAAGTTGGAATATAGTAGGTTTAACACCAATATAAATAAATAATGAGTTCATTACAGTACCTTAAAGTGTTGGTTTGTTTTCTTACACTAATGGAGCTCATGAGATTTTCTGTTTAAGTTTTGTGCTGTGAAGTTTTCAAAGTTTTTGGGTAAGGATTGACAAGAGCCTAAGCTTGGGGATACATAAGGCGCCCCAAGGTAAAATTAAAGGACAACCAAAAGCCTAAGCTTGGGGATGCCCTGGAAGGCATCCCCTCTTTCGTCTTCGTCTATCGGCAACTTTACTTGAGGCTATATTTTTATTCACCACATGATATGTGTTTTGCTTGGAGCGTCTTGTATGATTTGAATCTTTGCTTTTTAGTTTACCACAATCATCCTTGATGTACACACCTTTTGTATAGAAGCACATGAATTGGAATTTATTAGAATACTCTATGTGCTTCACTTATATCTTTTGAGCTAGATAATTTTGCTCTAGTGCTTCATTTATACCTTTTTAGAGCACGGTGGTGGTTTTATTTTATAGAAATTATTGATCTCTCATGCTTCACTTATATTATTTTGAGAGTCCTTTAGAACATCATGGTAATTTTCTTTGGCTATAAAATTAGTCCTAATATGATAGGCATCCAAGATGGGTATAATAAAAACTTTCATATAGAGTGCATTAAATACTATGAGAAGTTTGATACTTGATAGTTGTTTTGAGATATAAAGATGGTAATATTAGAGTCGTGCTAGTTGAGTAATTGTGGAATTAATAAATACTTGTGTTGAGGTTTGCAAGTCCCGTAGGATGCACGTATGGTAAATGTTGTGTGACAAATTTGAAGCATGAGGTGTTCTTTGATTGCTTTCCTTATGAGTGGCAGTCGGGGGCGAGCGATGGTCTTTTCCTACCAATCTATCCCCCTAGGAGCATGCGTGTAGTGCTTGGTTTTGACGACTTGTAGACTTTTGCAATAAGTATGTGAGTTCTTTATGACTAATGTTGAGTCCATGGATTATACGCACTCTCACCCTTCCATCGTTGCTAGCCTCTTCGGTATCGTGCATTGCCCTTTATCACCTCGAGAGTTGGTGCAAACTTCGCCGGTGCATCCAAACCCCGTGATATGATACGCTCTATCACACATAAGCCTCCTTATATCTTCCTCAAAACAGCCACGATACCTACCTATTATGGCATTTCCATAGCCATTTCGAGATATATTGCCATGCAACTTTCCACCGTTCCGTTTATTATGACACACTCCATCATTGTCATATTGATTTGCATGATCATGTAGTTGACATCATATTTGTGGCAAGGCCAACTTCACAATTCTTTCATACATGTCACTCTTGATTCATTGCACATCCCGGTACACCGCTGGAGGCATTCACATAGTCATATTTTGTTCTAAGTATCGAGTTGTAATTCTTGAGTTGTAAGTAAATAGAAGTGTGATGATTTTCATTATTAGAGCATTGTCCCATGTGAGGAAAGGATGATGGAGACTATGATTCCCCCACAAGTCGGGATGAGACTCCAGACGAAAAAAGAGAGGCCAAAGAAGCCCAAATAAAAACAGGCCATAAAAAAGGAGAAGGCCCAAATAAAAAAATAAAAAAATGAGACAAAAAGAGAGAAGGGGCAATGTTACTATCCTTTTTCCACACTTGTGCTTCAAAGTAGCACCATGATCTTCATGATAGAGAGTCTCTTATTTTGTCACTTTCATTTCATTGTAGAACTTGGCTTGTATATTCCAATGATGGGCTTCCTCAAAATTCCCTAGGTCTTCATGAGCAAGCAAGTTGGATGCACACCCACTTAGTTTCTTTTGTTGAGCTTTCATATATTTATAACTCTAGTGCAT
Organism: Aegilops bicornis; assembly: GCA_021605145.1. Classification (NCBI taxonomy): domain Eukaryota; kingdom Viridiplantae; phylum Streptophyta; class Magnoliopsida; order Poales; family Poaceae; genus Aegilops; species Aegilops bicornis. The sequence goes on from CM038670.1 coordinate 286,443,234, forward strand.
CCGTTGCATGGCAATCCCTACTCCTTGCACTGACATCAATTGATGGGCACCTCCATAGCCCGTTGATTAGTTGCGTCAATATGAGACTTTATCCTTTTTTTTCTTCTCACACAACCTCCATCATCATATTCTATTCCACCCATAGTGCTATGTCCATGGCTCGCGCTCATACATTGCGTGAAAGTTGAAAGAGTTTGAAAAGGCTAAGTATGAAACATTTGCTTGGCTTGTCATCGGGGTTGTGCATGATGGGAGCATTTTGTGTGACGAAAATGAAGCATGGCCAAACTATATGATTTTGTAGGGATAAGCTTTCTTTGGCTATGTTATTTTGATAAGACATAATTGCTTGGTTAGCATACTTGAAGTATTATTATTTTTATGTCAATATTAAACTTTTTTCTAGAATCTTTTGGGTCAAACATTCATGCCACAATAAAGAGAATTACATTGAAAATTATGTTAGGTAGCATTCCACATCAAAAATTCTGTATTTATCATTTACCTACTCGAGGACGAGCAGGAATTAAGCTTGGGGATGCTTGATACGTCTCCAACTTATCTATAATTTTTTATTGTTCCATGCTATTATATTATCTATTTTGGATGCTTAATGGGCCTTAATATACTCTTTTATATTTTTTTGGGACTAACCTATTAACCGAAGGCCCAGTGCAAATTGTTGTTTTTTGCCTATTTCAGTGTTTCGCAGAAAAGGAATATCAAACGGAGTCCAAACGGAACAAAACCTTCGCGAGGGTCTTTCTTGGAACAAACGCAATCCAGGAGACTTGGAGTGGAAGTCAGAGACGCAACGAGGCGGCCACGAGGCAGGAGAGCACGCCCAGGGGGGTAGGCGTGCCCCCACCCTCGTGGGCCCCTCGTAGCTCCACCGACCTACTTCTTTCACCTATATATACTCTTATATCCTAAAAACATCCAGGGGAGCCACAAAACCACTTTTCCACCGCTGCAACCTTCTGTACCCGTGAGGTCCCATCTTGGGGCCTTTCTGGCGATCTGCCGTAGGGGGATTCGATCATGGAGGGCTTCTACATCAACACCATAACCTCTCCGATGATGCGTGAGTAGTTTACCACAGACCTTCGGTTCCATAGTAATTAGCTAGATGGCTTCTTCTCTCTCTTTGGTTCTCAATACAAAGTTCTCCTCGATGTTCTTGGAGATCTATTCAATGTAACACTTTTTGCGGTGTGTTTGCCGAGATCCGATGAATTGTGGGTTTATGATCAAGATTATCTCTGAACAATATTTGATTCTTCTTTGAATTCTTATATGCATGATTTGATATCTTTGCAAGTCTCTTTGAATTATCGGTTTAGTTTGTCCTACTATATTGATCTTTCTTGCAATGGGAGAAGTGCTTAGCTTTGGGTTCAATCTTGCGGTGCTCGATCCCAGTGGCAGAAAGGGAACCGACACGTATTGTATTGTTGCCATCGAGGAGAAAAAGATGGGGTTTATATCATATTGCTTGAGTTTATCCCTCTACATCATGTCATCTTGCCTAATGCGTTACTCTGTTCTTATGAACTTAATACTCTAGATGCATGCTGGATAATGGTTGATGTGTGGAGTAATAGTAGTAGATGCAGAATCGTTTCGGTCTACTTGACACGGACGTGATGCCTATGTTCATGATCATGCCTAGATATTCTCATAACTATGCGCTTTTCTATCAATTGCTCGGCGGTAATTTGTTCACCCACCGTAATATATGCTATCATGAGAGAAGCCACTAGTGAAACCTATGGCCCCCGGGTCTACTTTACATTATATAAGTTTCTGATCTATAATTCTACTGTACTATTTATTTTGCAATCTTTATTTTCCAATCTATACAACAAAAATACCACAAATATTTATCTTATTATCTTTATCAGATCTCACTTTTGCAAGTGGCCGTGAAGGGACTGAGAACCCCTTTATCACATTGGTTGCAAGGTTCTTGATTGTTTGTGCAGGTACTAGGCGATTTGCATGTAGTCTCCTACTGGATTGATACCTTGGTTCTCAAAAACTGAGGGAAATACTTATGCTACTTTGTTGCATCACCCTTTCCACTTCAAGGGAAAACCAACGCATGCTCAAGAGGTAGCAAGAGGCGGCCAGAGTCGCCGGTTATCACCGTCGGGCAACGGCTCTGCCTCCGCCTAGAGCGGGCGAGCGAGGTAGGAGCCTGGCCCCGCCGCTGCTGATGTGGAGTAAGTGGATACGTATTCAACGTAATACGTTTTCCTATTCTGAAAGCGCATTTTCGTCTTACTTCGGCTCAAAATATGTTTCACCAGTTCTGAAAGCGTATTTCTCTAAAATACTTATCCTCCAGGGGCCTGTTTGTAGAGTTATTTTCTACAGATTTGTCCCAGAACTTCGTCTGGCTATAACTTTTCAACCGCAACTCCGTTTGAGGTGATTCCAAAGCCCATTTCTTCATCCCGTCGAGTCCGTTCTGTTGGTACCATTTTCATAATGTTTTCAGACTATGAAAATAACCATATTACCCTTGCCCCTAATCAGCCCCCTCCGGGAGAGAAACTTTTCCGGCGATTCCTTCCGCGATCTTTCCGCACTTCTCCCCGGTCTATTATTCATCCCCAGGCAAGCCACGACAACCACTTACACGATTGCATGCAGTAGCCATGGTTTCTACTAGAATATTTAATAAAAGTTTGCCCGTTATCTGCCTGCTTGCTTGCTACTACCGTCGTTGTTTCGGTTATGCTCGTGGTTTCATGTTCATCTCCATGACATGTTCGGATGCACCTGCTCATCATGTATTCTTGCTAGTATTACTTTCATATGTCATGCTTGGTAGTAGTATATGCTGGTAGTAGTGATGTTTGTTATGATGCATGCTTATCGTCTGTTATCCAGTACCGTTGCTATGCATGTTCTATTGCATCTAGTTGGTTACATGCTTAATTGTTAGTATTATTGATATGTTCTTGCTCGGTATTTATTGTTAATGCTAGTGGTCAAGTTATTCTATGAGTAGTGTTATACTTGTGATATTCATGCTCGTTAGTATGCCATGCTCATTCGGAGATATGATTTATCGCTATTGATGTGCTTGATGATTATGTTGCACCCCATGCTCATGTTGATATCATGCTCATGCATTATAGTTGCATCATGTTATTTTATTATGGCTCAACTTATTGCATTCAAGTTTATCCGGACTTTAATTGAACTTGAACAACTGTTGGCTGAGTCATGGTGCCACCAAATCGAGCTGACCAGTGCAGCCACACTTGCCTTATGGGGGGGGGGGTCCTAACTGGGTCTATTGTCATGCCTCTCGCCGGTGCCTCCAAAAGAGGGAATGTTATGCGCGGGCGCTACCTTGGTCTAGTAGGACGACATAAGCCTTGTGTGCCCATTGTTGTGATTGGTATACCGTTGTCCCCGTTTGGGGCTGTTGATTGTTTTGCCACGACGGTGGCCGTTGGATGTCTTTGGTAGACATCAGGGCCACCCATGACTTAGCCCAGAGGGGAGTTGGTCGGAGTGGTTGGGAGAGTGTCATGGCAGTGCAACAGTGTTGTCGGAACGCTGTTGGTCCACCCGAATGGGAGTGCGAGGCCATGGGTTCCGTGGTGTGGGTTGATAACCCACAAGTATAGGGGATCGTTTGTAGCCTTCTTCAATAAATAAGTGTCGAACCCAACTAGGAGCTAAAGGTAGAACAAATATTCCCTCAAGTTCTATCGACCACCGATACAACTCTACGCACACTTGACGTCCGCTTTACCGAAAACAAGTATGAAACTAGTTTGTAGGAGTGATGCTAGAACTACTTTTCAAGAATAAAACTAGAAGTACTTTGCAATATAATAAAAGTTAGGTGTTTAGAAAAAGGGTTTGTGTAAACAAGAAAGTTATTTGTCCCTAGGCAATCGACAACAAGTACCGGTAATCATTCTTGCAATTTTATATGAGGGAGAGGCATGAGCCAACATACTTTCTCTACTTGGATCATATGCACTTGTGATTGGACCCCTAGCAAGCATCTGTGTAACACCCCGAGAATCATGCTACAGTAATCCCCTTCTAATGATGCCTTTACATCATTGTTACTGTTGCTAATCTCACTTTGATTCTATTCCAACCCAGATCTCAAATTCAAATTAAAGTCAAAATTCAAACTTCTCAAATATGCAAACTAAAATGTTCATTTTGTGGCAAATTTTTCATTTGTCAATATTGGTGGTGAACCATTTTTTTTTGCAAAGTGGTTAATGCCCTAATCTAAAGAAAACAGGAAAGGTTAAATAAATAAATAAAAAGAACCCCCCCCCCCACTACCCTTGGGCCTCGGCCAACTGGCCGGCCCGGCTGGCCACCGTACCCACCCCCCGGGCCATCCCAGCAGGCCGGCCCACCTTTCCCTCCCCGCGCGGTCGGTCCCCTTCCCCACTGCTCCTCCGACCGGGGCGCGTCCCCGCCGGACCGGGCGCGCCGCCCCGTACTGCCACGTCGCCGGCGAGGGGATAAGGGCAGCCCCGATGCCTCGGGCTCCCTCCCCACTCCCCACTCCCACTTGCGCCTCCCCTCCCTCGCTCCCCCTCACCCTTCTCCTCCCTCACCGAGCGCAGCCGCTGCCGCGCACCCGTCGATCCCGCGCTCCCCGTCGACCCCCCGCCTCGCCCCGATGAAGTAGCGCTCCGCCATCGTCCTCCGCGTCGTCCGGTCCAAGCCATTGGAACCAGGAGCCACCGAGACGAGCCCCGCGACCTCTTCTTCCCCTACGGCCATCTTCGACTCCGGCGATGATTCCGGTGACGACACCTCCCCTCGAGCCCATTTGAGCACAACTACAGGGGCCCGGTGAGCGGTCGCCGCCCTTCCCTGTCTCGCCCCACTCGATTTGATGCCCGTAGTCGCTGCTCCGTGCTCACCAGTGGTCGCCATGGCTGCGGCTCGAAGCTTCGCCCCAGTGCGTGCCGCTGCGCTTTGCCTCGTTCAGTTGCGTGCCCTTGTGCGTGCGCTGCGTGGGGGCCACGGCCGCTTTCGCCTGTGGTCCGCCCGAGTCGCCGCTGTTTTGCCCCTGTTGCCTGCCTTTGTCGCGTCGCCGCTTCGCCTCACGCTGCTCCCGCAGACGCTTGTTTCGCCGCTACCCAAGCGCTTAGCGCCCTCGCATCGCCACGACCGGCCGTTAGCCGCCCATCCTAGCGCGCCTTGCCTTGCCTCCGCCTGCCTCCCCGTCGCGCGCCTCGCCTGCATGGCCGCGCTGCTGGTGCTCAAGCTCAAACGCACCACCGCCGCTCGCGCTCGTCGCCGGCGTAGCCACGGTGACCTTTGGGTCCCGTGCGTGCCACCATCGCGCTCACCGCATCGCGTAGGCCTCATCTAGCCGCTTGGGTTGCCTGCAAACGCACCCCAGCCCCGACCCCGATGACGACCGAAGTCCGGCGTCCGCCTCGCCGCTCGCCGTCGACGTTCCCGACCACCGCAGCCCCTGCCACCACCCCAGATCGCCTCGCCGTCGTCTTCTCGTTCGAACGAGCCCGGCCGCGCTAGAAACGGCGCCCTGTGCGTGAAGCCCAACCACCTCCCAAGCGCGCCGCCGTCGTTTTTGGTCGCCGGAGCTCTCTCCAGAGCCGACGCCGACGTGGCTCCGTGGGTCCCACCCCATGGGTCACTGCCAGTGGGGCCCCTGGCCCCCTGTTGGCCAGTTGACCTAGTCAACTGTGTTGACTGGGCAGGCCCCAGCCACTGACGTGCGGGCCCCACCGCTTAAATAACTAATTAAAATGGTTTTATAATTAAAAGTAATTAGTTTAGCTAATTAGTCACTGACATGTGGGGCCCAACTGCTAATTAACACCCTGTTCAATTAAAATAACCCACTGTTAGCCCTCTGTCTATGACATGTGGGACCCATCGGTCAGTTTGACCTGGTCAAGGAGTCTGTTGATCGCCGACGTCATCAAGACGTCATGTCGATGTCATTTTATCTTTTCTGTTAATTTAAATAAATCCAGAAAATGGTTTAATCTTTGAAAATTCATAGAAAATAAACCGTAACTCGGATGAAAATGTTTTCTATATGAAAGTTGCTCAGAAAAATCCAACGAATCCAATTACGTGCTTCGTTCATCTGACACATGCCCTTAGCATGCTGAACATCAAACTTTTCCCCTCTGGTTCATCTGTCCGAAAATGCCAAACTTCGGGAAAGCATTCCCGGATGTTACCCCCTTCGCCGGTAGTGTGTAGCACCGCGTTAGAACATGTCTAGCTATGCCTGTTGTCCTGTTATACACTTGCTTGCTATGTATTTACTGTTTCTCCCCCTCTTCTCTTCACTAGACCCCATGGCGGCTACCGATGCTGCTATGATCGACTACATCACCGACGACCCCTCCTTGCCAGAGCAACCAGGCAAGCCCTCCCTTTGATCATCCCGATATGACCCATTTCATTCTCTCATGCTTGCATTAGATTTTGCTATTGTTATTGTTTGCTCCTATTCTGATGCATAGCCTGCTTTTGTAACTTGCTTATTGTTACCTACCTGCTTATCCTAAACTGCTTAGTATAGGTTGGTTAGTGATCCATCAGTGACCCCCACCTTGTCCTTGTTGCCCCTTCTTCATCATCGAAGACCCGATCAATGGGATCGAAGGCCAGGCCCAACACCGCACATCACTTTCCCCTTAGTTGCTCGACACTACTGGGTTACTATCGAGTGCCGAGGGTGAGACCTCTACAACACTTCTGATGTTAACCCTGTAGTGTAGCTATTCGGTCGTGGTCATCGAGGGTGATTCCGCCTTAACCACTTCCGATACGACTCTGTCGTGCAACCCCTCAAGTGTGAACCTCGGGGGTGGTTCCTCTTACGTTCATCTTGATGATTGCATCGAGTGGAATTCACCGGGGGTGATTCCTCGGGTTTTCCCCTTGATGTTTGGACACACAGTTACTATGGTTACTATGACTTTACACTGAACCATGTTACTAAAGACGGGTCGACCCTGAGGGGTACCTGCGTGAGCTTAATTGCGAGTGATGTGGAGACGGGTTGACCTGGAGGGTGCCCGCGAGATAATTACGAGGCGTGGCCGGGCATTCCTAGCCCTTGCCGCAAGTCCTCGAGACGGGGCGACGGGGTCACATGTTTTGTGAGTCTCTGCTTGTTACCGCGCGTTCCTAATCCACTATGATTTGGATATTTGATCCGAGGGGCCTCTGGCCCGATAGCACTAACCATCACGTGGGCATAGTATGGGTGTTCTGCGTCGTATGCATCAGCCAAAGCCAAATAGACGTCAGCGACTGAGCGGCGCGCACCGGGTTGGACTGCGTAAGCACCTACCTTGTTGAAGGAGGTAGCTAGGTCTGCACACCGGCCGCATTCGCAACGTGCAGGAGTTCCCGGGGAGATGGCCCATGACCCCTGGGGGCATAGGTTTAGTCCGGCGTGCTGACCTCTCTATTAAGCCTAGGTCGGGTTGCGGCGTATTGTTTGGCCGTGGCCGGACATGACCCAGGAAAGTGTGTCCGGCCGGAGTTAATCGAGCGTGGTGGGTAAGTTGGTGCACCCCTGCAAGGAAGAAAACATCTATCGATAGCCTGTCCTACGGTAACGGACACTTGGAGTTGTGTCCCGATCGATACAACTAGAACTGGATACTTGTGATGAGAACTGGATGGTGATGAGAAATGGATTGTGATGGTAACTGGATAGTATGGCTCTGGGATTGCTTTCTCGCAGGGAGTCGAGAAAGGATCTCTAGTCTAGGTTGATAGCACCACTACTACTTTACTTTATGCTACTCTACTCCCTCCCGTTGCTGCAAGTTGGTGGTTTCCAAAAGATGCTAGTCTTCGATAGGCTAGGCTTTCCCCTCCTCTTCTGGCATTCTGCAGTTCAGTCCACATATACTACCCTTTTCATTGATACCGATGCATATGTAGTGTAGATCCTTGCTTGCGAGTACTTTGGATGAGTACTCACGGTTGCTTTGATCCCCCTTTTCCCCCTTTCTTCTTCTTTCCGGTTGATGCAACCAGATGTCGGAGCCCAGAGCCGATGCCACCGTCGATGCCTACTACTACGTGGAGACCGCCCGACCACCAGAGTAGTTAGGAGGCTCCAGCAGGAGGCCTTGCCTTTTCTATCATTGTTGCTTTTGTGCTAGCCTTCTTAAGGCAAACTTGTCTAACTCATGTACGTACTCAGATATTGTTGCTTCCGACTCTTGTGTATTCGAGCTTATGTATTCGAGCCCTCGAGGCCCCTGGCTTGTAATATAAAGCTTGTATTATTTTAATTTGTGTCTAGAGTTGTGTTGTGATATCTTCCCGTGAGTCCTTGATCTTGATCGCACACATTTGCGTGTATGATTAGTGTACGATTGAATCGAGGGCGTCACAATCCGCAACTACTAAAGATCATTAAGGTCATGAAACCCAACCATAGCATTAAGTATCAAGTCCTCTTTACTCACATACGTCATACCCCACTTACTCGGGTTTAAGCTTTTGTCACTCTCGCAACCCACCATAAGCGAACCATGAACATATTGCAAAACCCTACAGCGGGGGCTCCTCACATTTGCGCGAGAACGGAGGGCACCTTAGGACAACACCATAAATAAAATATACAATCATACCAACCAAGATCACGATTAACCCATAGGAAAAAACGGATCTACTCAAACATCATAGGATAACCATAGATCATTGGGAAATAATATATGGAGTTGGGCACCATGTTTAAGTAGATACTACAGCGGGGAGAACGGGTGTTACACCGCTGCTTAGAGGGGGAGAAAGTTGGTGTTGACGGTAGCAAGATTGTTGATGTAGATCGCCGTCCCGATCCTTGCCCCGGCGGCACTCTGGCGCCACCGGGAGCGAGGGGGAGAGAGCCCCCCCTCCTTCTTCTTCTTCCTTGGCCTCCCCCCTAGATGGGAGGAGAGTTCCCCCTCTGGTCCATGGTCTCCATGGCGGCGGAAGGGCTCCCGCCACTCCGAGGTTGGATCTCCCTCTCTGTTCTCTTCTGTTTCACGTTCTCAGATCTGGCCGAAAACTGTTTCTTATATTTCCAGAGATCCATAACTCCGATTGTGCTTAGATTTTAACACATTTTTTTCCGGATATAAGCTTCCTTGAGCCCGAAGTAGAGCTCCAACCGACATACGAGGTGAGCACAACCCACCACCACGAGCCAGGCTCCTCTGGCGCGCCCTGGTGTCTTGTGGGCTGTGTGGGCCTCCGTTTGCGGTGATTACAACTCCCAAAAATCACATATATTCCAAAATAATTCTCCGTGAAATTTTATTGCATTTGGACTTCGCTTTGATATGGATTTTACGTGATACAAAAAACATGCAAAAAACATGATCTGACACTTGGCACTGGATCAATAGGTTAGTCCAATGAATCATATAAAAAATTGCCAAAATATGTGAAAGTTGTATAATATTGGCATGAAACAATCAGAAATTACAGATACGATGGAGACGTATCAGCATCCCCAAGCTTAATTCTTGCTCGTCCTCGTGTAGGTTAATGATAAAAAAGTTAATTTTTGACGTGGAATGCTATCTAGCATAAACTTGATCATATATCTAATCATGGCATGAATATTAAGACATAAGTGATTCAAAGCAATAGTCTATAATTTGACATAAAGACATCAATACTCAGGCATCCCAACAAACAATCATGTCTTTCAGAATATCAACGCTAAAGAAAGCTATCCCTACAAAATCATATAGTCTTGTCATGCTCTGCCTTCTTAACACAAAGTATTTATCATGCATAACCCCAATGACAAGCCGAGCAATTGGTTCATACTTTTTAACGCGTTTCAGCTTTTTCAACCCTCACGCAATACATGAGGGCAAGCCATGGATATAGCACTACGGGTGGAAAAGAGTATGATGATAGGGGTAAATACAAAGAAGACAAAAAATGGAAAGCCTCGCACCGACGCGGCTAACCAACGGGCTATGGGGATGCCCATCAGTTGCTATCAATGCGACGAGGATTGCCATGCATCAAATGCACTAAGAGCTATAAGTGTATGAAAGCTCAATATGAAACTAAGTGGGTGTACATCTGATCCTATAATGAAAAATTCCCACTTATGAAAGTGACACCATAGGAGACTATCCATATGAAAAACATGGTGCTACTTTGAAGCACAAGTATGGTAAAGGATACTAACAATGCCCCTTCTCTTTCTGTTTATTTGTTTTATTTCTCTTTTTTCTTTTTTCTTTCTTGCTTTCTTTTTCTTTCTTTTTCTTTCTTTCTTTCTTTCTTTCTTTCTTCTTTTTTTCTCTCTCATTGTTTGGAGTCTCATCCCGACTTGTGGGAGAATCATAGTCTCCATCATCCTTTCCTCATTGGGACACTGCTCTAAAAATTAATAATGATGATCATCACACTTCTATTTACTTATAACTCAAAAGAAAGAAAAATTACAACTCGATACCTATGACAAAGTATGACTCTATATGAATGCATCTGGCAATGTACCAGGATGTGCAATGATCTAGCGTAACATGTATAGAAAATGGTGAACGGTGGCTGAGCCACAACTACTATGATCATGCAAAGCAATATGACAATGAATGCTCAAGTCATCAAACGGAAGCAGTGGAAGTTGCATGGCAATATATCTCGGAATGGCCATGGAAAAGCCATAATAGGTAGGTATGGTGGCTGTTTTGAGGAAGATATAATAAGGCTTATGTGTGATAGAGCGTATCATAACATAGGGTTTCGATGCACCAGCGAAGTTTGCACCACGTCTCGAGGTGAGAAAGGGCAATGCACGGTACCGTAGAGGCTAGCAAATTGCGAAAAGGTAAGAGTGTGTATAATCCATGGACTCACATTAGTCATAAAGAACTCATATACTTATTGCAAAAGTTAATTAGCCCTCGAAGCAAAGTACTACTACGCATGCCCCTAGGGGGATAGATTGGTAGGAAAAGACCATCGCTCATCCCCGACCGCCACTCATAAGGAAGACAATCAATAATAAATCATGCTCCAACTTCATAGCATAACGAGAGACTATACGTGCATGCTTCGGGAATCACAAATCTTAACATCAATATTCTTACTAACCACAACCATTTACTAGTACCTCCCACATATTCCATCTCTATATCGCAAAACTATTGCAAGGAATCAAACATATCATATGCAGTGATCCATAAGTTTTATGACTAACCATGCAATTGACCAATTCCTGTTGACTCTCTAAATAGATACAAGTGAAGCATGAGAGTTTAATTATTTCTATCAAGATCATGCTATAATAAATATAAGTGAAGCAAGAGAGCATTCTTGAAACAACGGTTTTCTATGTGAAGAGAAACAGGCAATCCAAACTTCAAATGATACAAGTGAAGCACACGAAGCATTCTATAAAGCCACACTCAAAAGATATAAGTGAAGTGCAACGAGCATTATACAAATCAACCATGGACTATCTCATACCAGCATGGTGCATAAAAGAAAAATGAAAACTAAATGCAAAAGACGCTCCAAGATTTGCACATATCACATGAACGAAACGAGAACGAAAACATACCGATACTTGTCGAAGAAAGATGGATGCCTTCTGGGGCATCCACAAGCTTAGACGCTTGAGTATCCTTGAATATTTACTTGGGGTGCCTTGGGCATCCCCAAGCTTGAGCTCTTTCCTCTCCTCCTTCTCCTCATATCAAGACCTCCTCGATCTTTGATCACTTCATCCACACAAAACTCAACAGAAACTTTTAGTGGCGGGGTTAGTGAATATGGCAATCAAATCCCATCATGTACTACTATAACATTATTGTATAATTATAATCAAACATTAGCCACTGTATGCTATCACAATTCTATGGCCCCAAGTCAAAGGAGCTTCAACAAGATTTCAAACATACGCAAATAATGAAGCTATAACAGCAATCTGTGAAAATAGGACAGTCCGTAAAGATCTGAGCATTCACCATAATTATGTAACTCTAAAAATTCTGAAAAATTAGGATGACATAAAAAATTGTATAGCAAGACTGGGCAAAAAGTTTCAGAATTTTATCACGTTCCAGTGAATTTAAACAATTGTATTTCTGGGAACAAGAGTTTCTGTTTTTGCACCGCACAAACCAACAAACAATCTAATCATCCTAAAGGAAAATCTTGGCACATTATTTTTATAATACAATGGAACTGTACAAGGGGGTAATTATTTTTGTTGAAAAGTTTCTGTAATTAAGATTCACAAAGTTTCCATGGGCATGAACAAAGTTCAAGGCTAGCTCCCACTTTCACAATGCTCGTCCCTCTCACTTTCACTTTTCTTTTTGTGAAGTTTTAAGTTACCCTATATATTTTTTTGTTTTAAAACTTTATAAAAGCACTCAACAGAAATAAAAGACTCTTCCGGGTTGTCTCCCTGGCAGCGCTTTCTTTAAAGCCATTAAGCTAGGCATAAAGTGCTCAAGTAATGGATCCACCCAGATCCCAAGGTATATCAAAGCCAATTTGAATCAACAATGATTTAGCATTTAGTAGTGAGCACAAAGCAACATATATCAAGCGATGACGAAGTCTAACTCTCTTCCTATGCATCAACATGTCATACAAGAACAATTCATGCACATCAAGTAAAGGCCAATACATAGCATAATAAGTTTCTTGCAATTTTTTCGTGTTGGAAACATAAAGAGGCGGAGATGTAGTTCCTCTCTCATAATAATTGCAAGTAGGAGCAGCAAGCACATGCATATTACATTCATCAAAATTATCATGTGCAACGTAAAAGGAAACCCATCAATGTAATCCTTAATAAGTGCAAACTTCTTCGATATAGTGTAGTTTGGAGAATTTAAAAAGATAACATGACTATCATGTGTGGGTGCAATAGCAACAATTTAATTTTTAACATAAGTAACTATAGCAAGTTCATCTCCATATGCATAATTCATTTTGGAATCTTGTCCACAAGCATAGCAAGCATTAAGTTCATCAAAAAGGGATATTTCAAATGAATCAACTGGATCATAGCAATTATCATAGCATTCATCCTTTGATAAGAACAAAGGGGAATTTAACAATGTATGGGATAAAGAGTTACTCTCATTAGAAGGTGGGCATGGGTGACCAATCCGCTCTTCCTCCTTTTGTTCTTCGCTCTCCTCCTCATCTTTTTCATAAAATGAGCTCACAGTTTCATCAATTTCTTCTTCCATAGACTCCTGCAAAATATTAGTCTCTTCTTGGACAGCAGAGACTTTCTCAATAAACACATCAATATCATAATTAAATTTATAATTATCATAGCAATATTTAAGGATAGAAAATTTTTCAGGTCTATAAACTGAATCATTAAAATCTTCAAACTTTTCAAACTAAGATTCAATTTCATAAGCACCCTTAAAAGCAACAAATTCTTCTATTCGTTCCACATCATAGTAATCATAAATACCATTAGCATAAGAAGCCAAGGATTCATTATCATTAAATTCACATGAAAAGGGAAGATGTGGAGTGTCCATCCTAGAGCAACAAGTATAATCATATCTCAAGCATAGCTCCCGAGCATACCAATGCAACATATGAATTTGATCCCATAACAATTTCCCTTTATGAGTCAAGCGATAATCCCTAAAGTATTCACGTTGATCCAACGTTAATCCCATTATATAGTTGAATGGGGTTTTCTCAGGATTATCAAAGTAATGCATAATATTTTTCACATAACGAGCATTGAGGGTTTTAGGAGGTTCCCCATCTCCATGAGTAGCAAGTACAACTAATTTTTTGGTGTTTCATGTTCCATATCCATAACTAAAGATAGAGAACAACTTAGAACAGGAAATAAAAACTACTTAGTGATAAAGCAAACAAGCACACACGAGAATATTCACCCCACGCTATTGCTCCCCGGCAACAGTGCCAGAAAAAGGTCTTGATAACCCACAAGTATAGAGGTTCATTTGTAGCCTTCTTCAACAAATAAGAGTGTCGAACCCAACGATGAGCTAAAGGTAGAACAAATATTCCCTCAAGTTCTATCGACCACCGATACAACTCTAGGCACACTTTACGTCTGCTTTACCAAAAACAAGCATGAAACTAGTTTGTAGGAGTGATGCTAGAACTACTTTGAAAGAATAAAACTAGAAGTACTTTGCAAATAATAAAAGTTAGGTGTTTAGAAAAAGGGTTTGTGTCAACAAGAAAGTTATTTGTCCCTAGGAAATCGATAACAAGTACCAGTAATCATTCTTGCAACTTTATATGAGGGAGAGGCATGAGCTAACATACTTTCTCTACTTGGATCATATGCACTTATGATTGGACCCCCAGCATGCATCCGCAACTACTAAAGATCATTAAGGTCGTGAAACCCAACCATAGCATTAAGTATCAAGTCCTCTTTACTCCCATATGTCATACCCCACTTACTCGGGTTTAAGCTTCTGTCACTCTCGCAACCCACCATAAGCAAACCATGAACATATTGCAACACCCTACAATGGGGGCCCCTAACATTTGCGCGAGTAGGGAGGGCACCGTAGGACAGCACCATAAGTAAAATATACAATCATACCAACCAAGATCACGATTAACCCATAGGACAAGACAAATCTAGTCAAACATCATAGGATAACCATAGATCATTGGGAAATAATATATGGAGTTGAGCACCATGTTTAAGTAGAGATTACAACCGGGAGAAGGGGTGTTACACTGCTGCATAGAGGGGGAGAAAGTTGGTGTTGACGGTAGCAAGATTGTTGATGTAGATCGTCGTCCCGATCCTTGCCCCAGCGGCACTCCGGCGCCATCGGGAGCGAGGGGGAGAGAGTCCCCCTCCTTCTTCTTCTTCATTGGCCTCCCCCATAGATGGAAGAGAGTTCCCCCTCTGGTCCATGGTCTCCATGGCGGCGAAGGGGCTCCCGCCCCGCCGAGATTGGATCTCCCTCTCTGTTCTCTTCTGTTTCGCGTTCTCAGATCTGACCGAAAACCGTTTCTTATATTCCTGGAGATCCGTAAATCCGATTGCGCTGAGATTTTAACATGGGTTTTTTTCGGATATATGTGCACCCGAAGTAGAGCTCTAACGGATGTACGAGGTGAGCACAACCCACCACCACGAGTCGGGATCCTCTGGCGCGCCCTGGTGTCTTGTGGGCTGTGTGGGCCTCCGTTTGCGGTGATTCCAACTCCCCAAAATCACATATATTCCAAAATAATTCTTCGTGAAATTTTATTGCATTTGGAAGTCATTTGATATGGATTTTTGGCGATACAAAAAACATGCCAAAACAGGAACTGGCACCGGGCACTGGATCAATAGGTTAGTCCAATAAATCATATAGAAAGTTGCCAAAAATATGTGAAAGTTGTATAATATTGGCATGAAACAATCAAAAATTATAGATACGACGGAGACGTAACATGGGTAGAGTGTGCTAACCTCTACAGAGTGTGTATTAAATCTATCGATAGCCGCGCCCGCGGATAAGGGCCCAGTTCGTAGTCGGTCACACTATGGGTCAACAGTAATAATAATAACTTGTTTAAAAACAAACTTGGTTCGATGGTGAGAAAGAGATTGGTTGTGATCGAGAGAGGATCACAGAGGTATCATGGATACCGAAGTTGGTTGATATTTATGTGATCATGAGAGGATCACTGTGGTATCGTGGATACCGAGTTGATTGATATTTGTGATGTTGTGCGAGAGTCACGGGTAAAGGTCAAGCTCCTTGTGGTCATGTAATGATTACTACGGTATTACAATACCAAGCTTGACTGGATCCTGAGATGATCGTGTGATGTCCATGATGGTAAGCTTATGCATGTGATGGTTACTGGGTAACCCGAGCAGAGTAAGTTGGTGCATGATAGCGTCATCATGTTGCATGCTAGTATTACCATGTTCATATGTCCATTCCATGATCGTATTGTTCTAGCAATATCATGATCATCTTGTTCATGCTATGGTCGATCTGATAGTATCATGTTAATCCTTGTTAACCTGTAATTGCCATTGCTGCTGTCTGTCTTGATTGCTCTTGGTGATGTGAGCTTGCAAGTATATTCAATGTACTGACCTGTCATGTCATGCCAGTTTGCAGGTCATGCCGGAGTTGATTCCTTGTTTGCCGTGGATCCCTTGTTTGCGAGCTAGGATAAGCGTTCCAGTCAGAATCCCTGCAGAGTGGAGTTCATCATCGTTGTCGCTGTTCTGCTGCTTTGTGTTGTTCTGCTACTGGCATAGATCAACCGTGGCAGGCGTAGTGTCGTTGTGCCGATGTAATCCCCTTGTACCCATATAGATTTTAATAAAGAGTTGATTTGTTCTATGCTAAGCAGTGCCGTATTCCAGAAGACTTCTCCTCGATCTCTGGGCTGGAATACGGGGCGTTCCGATTTCTCTGAGTCGGGGTGCCACAAGGCTTGGTATTAGAGCAGGTCTGGCTGTAGGATGCCCTAGCCCGCGCGAGCGTTAGAAAGCAGTAGAATAGAGCCCAATTGGTTTCTTGCACTTGTTTGCTGCAGTTTTTGTTGCATCGCATGAATATATATTTTATCTGGTCGCTGGTAGTGATCTTGTGATTGTAGGTGGTATCGGTTTCAATCCGCTACCTGCACCCTTCCTTGTTGCATCCCTGCTTTTTGGTGTCCGGCATCATCTCTGTGTAACATCCCAAATTTTCAATTTGGAATGTTATACATAGGTCATCTATGCATATCATATTTTATTGCATCTTCGTTCCGCAATCCTCGAAATCCTAAGCAACTCAAGGACCCTCGGAGAGAGTTGGGGATTTTCGGAATTTTCGTATTTGATTTTATCAAATAATGAAAACAAGGATTTTTTATTTTAATTATTTTTCTCTCCGGAAAATATTTCTTATTAAAATAAATGAGAGGAGATAATATGACTTCTCCAAAACACTTGAAATACTGGAGGAAAAATGTTAAAATCATTATTTGGATTTTATTTGATTTTATTTGGAATTTTATTCGCCCTAGAAAAATTTGCACGTTTTAAAAATTGCATTTTAGGGGCCAAGAAAATGTTCACCTCGTCCTAAATATTTCATTTAGACGGTGAAAATTTATTTTGGTATTTTTAGATTTTTATTTATTTTTTCAAGGATTTTTCTAAGTTCCGCCGGAATTTATTTTAAAAACTCACACCAAGACCCGATCGGGGTCAGCAGCCCAGCCGGCCCAAAGCCGCCGCCGCCTTCCTAACGCCGCTGCCACAGAGTCCGGGTCGGACTCCGCCCACGCCGCCGCCTGCCCCTTCCCCAAGCCGGACCGCCCCCTGCCCGAACCTATAAAGCCACAGCCCCTCCCCTAGCCACCACCCACCACCGCCACCGCTGGAGCCCGAGTTGAGCCCGAGCCTCGCCGAGCCCCGCCGCCGCTTGAGCCGCCGCCATCGCCTCCCGTCGCCGCTGTCGCCTCCCGCCGCCACCCCGAGCCGAGCCCCGCCGCCCCGTGAGCTGCCGCTCCGCACCCCGCCTCGCCGGAGCCCTCGCCGCAGGTAGCCGCCAGATCCGAGACCGCCGGTTTTTAAAAAAAATTCGTTTGGTTTATTTTTTTTCTTTCGAAACCCTAGTTGTGTTTTTTTATAGATCGGTTTTATTCTCAGGTTTATTTATTTAGCGAGCGTTCGCTCGTTCGTTCGTTCTAACGAACGCGTTCTTTGTTTAGTTTCAGTTAACGAACGTTCATTCGTTAAACTGTTCATCGCTTTTCTTTTTATCGGTTTTATTCCGGGATTTTCCTGATCGTGATTTCTGATCCGATTTTCGATCTAGTATAACTTTTCGCTCGTTTATCGGAATCAGGCGATTCAAGCGCCTGGAGTTTCATCTCGAAACCCTCTTTCCGAATAATCAAATCAAACCAGCTTTTGCCTCTGTAAAATTTGACCCTAGTACAGATTAGTAAAAGGATCTTATTTCTTTTGTCGTTTGAGTTTCGTTGCTCGGTTTGGTTTGATTCTTTTTGCGAACCGGAGTTCTTAAGTTGAACTCTCCGGTCAACCTCTTTGAGTTGAGTTTTGCTTGTGCATCTTTGCTTGTTGCTTATGTATGTTATTGTTTGCTTGCGATTGAATTCCCGTAGTGCGAAGCGTGTTACTACGAGTCCCTAGGATTCACGGATCGTCAGCAAGGCAAGTAACACTTTGATCATAATCTTTTCATACCCAGTTTTTATGCATTAGTTCCAATCCTCAAACATTGCATGATTAGGATGTCATTAACTTGTGGGTTGGGAAGTAGTAGTTGAGGTAGAACCTATTGCCCTGTTACTATCAAACCCTTGGGAGTTACTTCTACACTTGCTTATTTATTGCTATGCTATGCCCGTAGAGGTGGATTGGGTTTGAGTGTATTCCATGACAGATGTGAGATTGTTAATTAGTGGTTCAACTTAAGGTGGCAACTTAAATACACATCTGGGTGGATTGAGGCACCTGAGGAACCCAAAGGTTGTCTCTGCTTTTTTGGAAATCCGGGGTACCGTGTGATCTTCCTATGGACCGCCACCTGTGCTCAAAGGGAACTGAGATTATTCATGCTAGAAACTTCCGTGTGCAGCCACAAGCTATTATGGGCTCTAGCATAGTTGAGTAAGTTACGTGAAGCTCTTGAAGAGGTAGATCAGCAGGTAGTGGGTTTTGTAGGTTTGGTATGGTCTATCCGGAGTAGAGAGTTAATGTTTCTGAAAGACTATGTCTCGGTCATCCGTTTCTCAAACACCATGTAGTGCGAGAAATCAACGGAGGCGATCGAGTCTTGTGGGGAAAAGTGCGCAAACCTCTGCAGAGTGTACAATCTAATCTTGGTTAGCCGTGTCCCCGGTTATGGACAATTCTGAGTATCTAGTACTTGAGTATTCACATGTATCTCATCACCCTAAATTAATATTGCTGCGATGTTAACTACTTTAATTTGGGATTGAGTTGGGGTTATACCTTCTCAATGTTGTTTCAACCACCATGATAGTTAAAATAAAATCTATTCCTTTGCATGTAGGGATAGCATAATTCTGTTTCTGTTATACTGTGTTATATTGCCAGCATATTCCATGTGCTGACCCTTTCTCGGGCTGCAACGTATTATGTTGCAGACTTTTCAGACGAGGAGTAAGGATTCGTTAGGTCGTTGCCGTGCAGCTCAGCTATGCCGTTGGAGTTGATGGACTCACTTTTTCTTCCAAGCCTTCCGTTGTTATCGCATTAGATGGCCTTAAGCCATATTATTGTAATAAGTTCTCTTTTGAGACATTCTATGTTATAAGTGTGTGATTGCTACTCTGTTATAAATCCTTCGAGTACTGTGTGTGTCGGCATTACCGATCCAAGGATGACACTGAAACACAGAGACTTGACCATCTGAGGTCGGGTCGCTACAAGAATGGTATCAGAGCACACGCTGAGTGTAGGACACGACCACTAAGATAAACCATAGGACACTCTTCTCTACTCATTTCTGACCCCTCTCCATTTTCCACTCTTTAGGATGACGGAGATGAAGAACAAGTTTGCACAACCGGATGAAGACACACCTTTTGGACGCCATTTGAAGGAAGTCACTAGGTACTTGAACATTGGAATACCAAGCTTCACCGGGACGTACAACGCCACTCTACTAGAAGAGGAGCGCTGGATTTTTCAAGTACAAGTACCAGGAAGGACGTTCTCGCCAACTTCTAAGCCCATAGAGTTTTCTTTCGAAGCACCCACCTGGAGTTTAGGCAAGAGTATGGCAGCTCACATTACCATGGGACGCATTGGAGAAGTCTACAACAGGGAGCTTAAGGACACCATCTACCAAATATGTGGGCGCCGAGACGAGCAATGGGAAGTAATCAGCACCAAGAAGGATAGATCCATTGCAGCTTTCATTCAGGAGCTAAATCAGCACATTCGACGTCAGGAGAACCAGATGTGCGCAGACATGATGGAGTTGAAGAAGGTGAAGACCAAGATCATCGAGCTGGAGGAAGAACTCAAGTTTACACGCGATGGATATGAGGAGGAAATCAAGATACTCATCGGAGAAGAATGACGATCTAGTCAAGAAGATCGGAGTAATCATGGGAGGATCCGCACCGGAAGAAGAGGAAGAAGATCCCACTTGCCCGGATAACTACATCATCATCGACGACACCGATTCCGATCCAAGTGATGATGACTACGAAGATGAAGCTGGAGCAGACATCATGGAGTCTTCCACCGATCAAATTTTTTAGATGACCACCATATATTAGTAGTATTCCCCCATGTAACCAGTAGTAGCTGAGCACTTTTGCGATAGTCCTAGACCGTTGTATGCCCTTGCTTGATTGATTGAGTGAAATGAATGTGTTTGCCTCATATGCATATGGGTAGTGTTTTCTCACTAGACCTTTTTCTATTCTAATCTCTTCCATCTAAACCCATCAGATGCCTCCGAGACGTGACCCCGGTTTTGTTTTCCCACCGGAGCTCACCTAGTTGATCCAGCAGCAGAATGCCTTGATGCAATTGCTAGTTCAGAACCAGGGCAACAACAACAACAATAACAACCCGCCGCCAGTGGACAATTTAGCCCGTTTTCTGAGGTTACAACCGCCGGTGTTTTCCAGTAGCACCAAGCCAATAGTTGCTGATGATTGGCTACGCCGTATTGGAAGGGAGTTAACCACCGCAGGATGCACAGATCTTTGAGAAGGTGCGCTTTGCCAAGACATCAATTGGATGGACCAAAGGCCGCATGGTGGAAGAATTACACGCCTACTTTTCCTATAGCCAATGTCACTTGGGACCAGTTTCAAAGAAGCCTTCAGACGGCCCATGTCTCAACCGGAGCCATGCAGATGAAGAAGCGCGAAGTTTCGCAACTTACGCCAGGGGAACCGCATCTGTGGCCCAGTACGTGGATGAGTTTAGTAAGTTATCACGCTACGCCCCTGATGATGTGGCCACAGATGCCGCGAAGCAGGAGAAGTTTATGGAAGTACTGAACGATGAGATGAGCATGCAGTTGATGGTGGCAACTTTCAACAACTACCAGGAGTTGGTAGACAAGGCCCTCATGATTGAAGGAAAGAATCAACAAATTGAGAGTCGTAGAGGAAGTATGGACAAGGGAAGTACAACTCAGGATCTCACCAGAAGCCTCGCTTAACCCCGAACTCGGGAGGACTTGTTCATAACCATGGAGGCCATAACCATACTGGAGGAAGATCGCATAACCACAATGGTGCGAAGAATGGGAATGGGAACGGAGTTAATAACAACCGTAACCGCCTAAACCCATCTACACCCGCCAAGAGGGACTTAAGCCAAGTCACTTGCTTTAAGTGCGGAAGACAGGGCACTATGCCAATGATTGCCTCAAGGAAGGAATGGAAACGGAAATGGGAGCGCCTGGAAGAAGCCAAATCCATTCAACAAAGGCCAAGTGAACCACGTTACCGTGGAGGAGGTTGAAGAGCAGCCGGACTCGGTAATAGGTAAGTTTTTGGTTAAGTCATTTACCGCTATTGTTCTTTTCGATACTGGTGCATCGCATTCATACATATCAAGGGGATTTGTGGATAAGTTTAAGTTACCAACCCAAACCCTTAGAACCCCACTTTTAGTGAGCTCGCCTGGAGCAGAGTACATGGCTAGCAGATGGTGCACCCAGATACCCCTAATCATCGGGACCCATGTTTTTCCGTCTGACCTAATTATCTTGGAGTCACAAGGATTGGATGTGATATTAGGTATGGACTGGATGTCAAAGTATGGAGGAAGTATTTATTGTGCTAGCAAATCAATATATCTTACCACCCCGGAGGGAAAAAGGATTAAGTATGTATCCATGCATGTGCCTAGGAGGAGCCAAGTGAATGCCCTCACGGGAGTTGTACAGGAGGAAGTGCCTGTAGTAAAAGATTTTCTGGATGTTTTTCCAGAGGAGTTACCAGGCATGCCACCGGGTCGAGACATTGATTTCTTGATAGAACTATTGCCAGGTACAGGGCCAATATCCAAGAGACCCTATCGGATGCCCGCAAATGATCTGGATGAAATTAAGAAGCAGATCAAGGAGTTATTGGAGAAAGGTTATATTCAAGGAGTTCATCACCTTGGGGAGCACCAGTACTTTTGGTCGAGAAGAAGGATAAATCCCTGAGGATGGTCGTTGATTACCGAGCCTTGAACGAAGTAACGATAAAAAACAAGTATCCATTACCAATGATCAATGATCTTTTTGATCACTTGCAAGGAGCTAAGGTGTTTTCGAAGATTGATCTACGATCGGGATACCATCAGTTGAAGACTCGAGAAAAGGATATACCCAAGACAACGTTCACCATGCGATATGGATTATATGAGTATACGGTCATGTCGTTCGGACTGACTAACGCCCCTGCCTATTTCATGAGTATGATGAACAAGGTGTTCATGGAGTATTTGGACAAGTTTGTTGTGGTGTTTATTGATGACATTATGGTATACTCGAAGAACGAAGAGGAGCACAAGGAGCATTTGCGTTTGGTTCTCGAGGAGCTCAGTGGAACACCGGTATACGCCAAATTCAGCAAGTGCGAGTTTTGGTTGAAGGAAGTTGGATTTCTTGGGCATGTTATATCGTGAGAGGGTATAGCAAGAGATCCCAAAGAAGGTTCGGCCAAGCCATCGAATGGTGGGCACCCACTTCAGTTGGCGAGATCCACAGTTTCCTTGGACTCGCAGGATATTATCGGAGATTCATTGAGAATTTTTCCAAACTTGCCAAGCCAATGACTGAATTGCTGAAGAAGGATACTAAGTTTAAATGGACAGCAGATTGCGAGGCCAGTTTTCAGGAATTGAAGAAACGGTTGACTACAGCCCCAGTGCTGACATTGCCAGATATACATAAGGAGTTTCAAGTGTATTGTGACGCTTCACGCTTGGGACTGGGATGTGTGCTTATGCAGGACGGAAAGGTTGTTTCGTATGCCTCACGTCAACTGAAGCCTCATGAGTTGAATTATGCCACGCATGATCTGGAGCTAGCAGCGGTAGTGCACGCCTTGAAGACTAGGAGACATTATCTTATTGGAAACCGTTGTGATATGTACACGGATCATAAGAGTTTGAAGTACATTTTCACTCAAAAGGAGTTAAACCTTAGGCAGAGGAGATGGTTGGAACTTATAAAGGATTACGACATGAAGCTGCACTATCATCCAGGAAAGGCCAATGTCGTAGCAGACGCCTTGAGCCGGAAGAGTTACGCTAATATCCTTGAAAGTAGAGGACTGCCAAAGGAGTTAGCTGAGGATATTATGGAACTTCGGTTGGAGATTGTTCCAAGAGGTTTCATTGCAACGATGGAGGTTCAATCTACATTGTTGGATAAGATTCGAAGCTTCGGAAGGAAGACAAAGAGATTGCTGAGATAAAGGAGAAGATGAGCGAAGGAAAAGCCAAAGGTTTTCGCGAGGATGAGCACGATACCTTATGGTTTGAGGACCGAGTTTATGTGCCCAATAACCTAGAGCTCGTGAAATTAATACTTCAGAGGCTCATGACTCACCATACTCGATACACCCGGAAACACCAAGATGTATTTGGATTTGAAGGAACGCTTCGGTGGATGGTATGAAGAAGGACATTGCCTAGTATGTAGTCGTATGCGATGTATGTCAAAGAGTGAAGGCAGAATATCGAAGCCAGCGGAAGGACTGTACAGCCTATGCCGATACCCGAATGGAAGTGGGATAAACTTGGCATGGACTTTATCACCGGACTACCCCGAACCAAAGCAGGATATGACTCAATATGGGTAGTAGTGGATCGTTTGACCAAAGTAGCTCACTTCATCCCGATGAAAACAACTTATACAAGTGCGAAGTTGGCCAAAATATATATGTCCAGGATCGTATGTTTGCATGGAGTTCCGAGGACCATCATTGTCGGTGTACTAGAGTAGGGGTACCCTAGTATCCCGAACTTGTGCACGGGCAGTTGCAGCCCTCCGCGGCAAGGCTTACCGGGTGACCGCCAAGGTCCTCCGTGGTTCCTTTGGAGCCATTCAAGAACAAAGTATTCAAGCGAGGGAGACAAGGCCCCGGCAAGAGGAGCTTGTCGGGAAGGCCACCCAAGGCACCTAGGAGACAAGGCCCGGCAAGAGGAGCTTCTTTGGGAAGGCCCGTGAGCGACAAGCTTCCGGCGCGACAAGACAACAACCGCGGCAAAGGCGCTTTTGTCAGCGGCAGACCACCTCTCGTACCCACGCTTCCAAAGACATCCACTAACGTGTCGCCTCGACCTTTCCAGCGCCAAGGTGAGAGAGGTCAGGCAGCCGCCGTGCGAGGTGGCAAGCGGCGCCGACAAGATTGCCATCGTGGCAAGCGGTGGCGCTCGACGGTCCCTGTTTGCACCGTTAGGGCGGCGTGACGGGCATTTAATGCCTTTGTCCCTGCCGCCGTGGTTAGGCATGATACATCGTACCTTTGTACAAGTAGATGTACCAACCACTACTTTTCCATTTGTAGCCTTGTCTACGTTGCCACCTGTCGGAGACCACTTGAGCATATAAAAGGAGGCCCATGCGTAACGTAGAGGGGGTCGGTCAGTTCCCCCCACGCTCAGTCTCGTTAGCAGCTCGTGTGTACTGTAGCACTCAGCGCTCCTGAGCAAGAACGAAATACACCTCACACATGCAGCAGTAGGAGTGTTATCTCTCCGGAGAGCTCCGAAGCTGGGTAAACCTCTCGCGTGCTTCGCCTCGATCTGCTCTTCGTGCGACCTCCGCTCCCCGCCGAACCGAAAGGGGCTCGGTCCGCCGGTCCCATAGGTGTTCGTGGGCCAGATCAGCCTGCCCGACATCTTTGGCGCGCTGGTAGGGGGCATCGAGGTTGTGTGAACCTGATCCGCGCCCACGCCGAAGCTAGATCTTCATCATCTTCATCAACATGCCACCGAAGAAGAAGGCTTCGGCGGCAGAAGCCCCGTCCGCGTTGAACCCACCACCACCGGAGCAAACTGGTGGTGGGGTAGACGCTGACGGAAGAATGGACGGCGACGGGGGAGCTCACGGTGCTGCCAAGTCCAAGGACAAGGCTGCGCAGACCTCGGCGTCCGTACATGCACCGCGCCCATCTCAGGAGGAGCGGGACCGACAGCGTCATGGCATTCACAATGCCATGTGCTCGTTGGACCAAGATCGAGCTGAAGGATCTCGGGATGCTCAAGACCAGCATGCACGCCAACGTGCTGGTGCGAGCGAGGCACGGTCGCCTGGACGGGGTACTGCTCCTTCTAACATAGTTAGAAGTCCGAGCATATCCCACTCCTCGCGCCGTTCGCCACTACCACCCACCACTCCAGCAGAAGCTTTGGCGAGAGCTCAGCTGCTCTTGGATTACCCTCCGACAGCCAACAAGGTCGATGAATGGAGGGCCACCATTCAGAGTCTAATCGGCTTCGCCAATGGCGACGCTCCGCGGCAACCGAGTGCATCGCTGCCGCGGCAGGACTGCCTAAACACGAGCCGGTGGCGACGAGACCGTGGGGGTGCAACCACCATGCACTCTCCACCGAAGGCCAAGATCGCCGACTTCGCCGGATCCACCTCGACAGCGACTCCACCGCGTCATCGGATCCACGAGCTCGTCGCGATCAGCGCCAAGTTCTTCACGAACGACAACAAGAAAACGCTCGAACTCGCATCGAGCGCCGAAGAGAAGCGCGGCGTCAATTCGACAAGCGCGTTGGGCCCTCTGTTGACATGCATGCGCCAGAGGAACCAGGCGACTTGCCGTACGCGGTAGGTTGCCCCGCGTTCACTCGTGAGCTGCGGCAAGTCCAGTGGCCCAGCAAGAAGAACTTCAAGCCAGACGTACCAGAGAAGTACGACGGCAAGACGCATCCGTCGGAGTTCCTCAGCATCTACACCATCGCGGTGCAAGCTGCCGGGGGACGAGACGACAAGATCCTTGCCAACTACTTCCCGCTGGTACTCAAGCCCAATGTCAGATCCTGGCTCATGCACTTGCCGGACAACTCCATATCCTCTTGGGCAGATTTATGCCATCAGTTTGTCGGCGCCTTTACAGGCGGCCACAAGCCCCATGGCCAAGAAAGCGACCTTCATCTGCTCGCCCAGAAGGAAGGAGATTCCCTGCGCAAGTACATTCAGAGATTCAGCCGCGTGCAACACAACATCCCAGATGTCCACCCTGCCGCGGTAATCAGCGCGTTTCATCAGAACGTGCGAAACCGCAGGATGCGGGAGGAGATGGCGATGTGCAAGACCAGAGACGTCAGTGAGCTATATGCCCTGGCCGACAAGTGTGCACGTGCTGAGGAAGGGAGGAGACTCCCCGGAGAGAATACTGAAGCAGGAGGATCTGATAGTGAGGAGACCGCCCCGGCAAAGAAGAGCCGGCGGCGGGGCAACAGGAAAAAGAAAGGCAGAGATGTGCTAGTTGTTGAGCAGTCCGGCAACGGAGGTGGCGCCAAGAAAGCCAAGGCTGGTAGCTCCGGCAAGGAGGTTGCCGCTGGCACCAACTGCCAGGCTGTGGAGGCCGCCGACAAGCAAGACGGCTCCAACAAGCAGTACTGCAAGATCCACCGCACCAAGGGCCATGACCTCCAGAGCTGCAAAAAGGTCGAGCAGCTTGTCGAGCAGCAGAAGGCCGAATACGAACGACGCGACAAGGAGAAGGCCCAGGAGGGTGCTGGAGGAGCTAGCAAGAAACGTCCCGGCCGAGGAGGACGCCGCGGCAAGGCCAAGCAGCGGCAAGGAGACAGACCTCCCCGCGGCCGCGACGAGGATGAAGACGACGACGATGATGAAGACATGGATGATGACGAGGCCGATGAGCAGGAGTTCCAGAAAGCCACAGAGGTCCTGTGCGTTGACGGCGGTGTTTCTCTGCATACTTCACACCGCCAACTCAAGCAGTGGATGCGGGAAGTCAATGCAGCAGAACCATCCATCGAGTCACGCAGGCCTCGAAATGGTCCAAAGACGCCTATCATCTTTGATATTGAGGACCACCCTGATCGTGTAACTGCGGTCGGGTGCTTGCCGATGTTGGTTTCACCAACTATCTGCAACCTCAAGATCACTAAGATGCTAGTTGACGGCGGGGCCGGCTTGAATCTGATCTCCTCCGCGGTGCTCCAGAAACTCCAGATCCCCGATGGCGAGCTCGAAGAGACCGGCACATTCCAAGGAATCAATCCGGGAAGGAGCAAGCCGAAGGGAAAGATCACGTTGCCGGTGACATTTGGCAGCGAGTTGAACTTCAGGACTGAGAGGGTCACTTTTGACGTTGCTGACTTTCCATTGCCTTACAATGGGATACTTGGCCGTCCAGCACTTGCCAAATTCATGGCAGCCTCTCACTATGCATACAACATGCTGAAGATGCCAGGCCCGATAAGTGTCATCTCTGTCCCTGGCGACAAGAAGGATGCTCTTATCTGCGCCGACAAGATCTACCGGGAAGTAGCAGCTGCAACAGATTGCAAGCCACTTGCCGCTGAAGCTCCCGGGGGGAAGAAGAAGACCAAGTCCGGCAAGAGCTCTGATGCCCACTCCGGCAAGCGCACCTCTTCAGAGTGCTGCGCTACCGTCGAGGACGCACCATCGAGCTCCACCGGCAAGTGTAAGAAGACGATGACAGCTCCACCAGAGACCAAGAGGATATCCGCCAAGGAGGACGGCACTGGTGGTACCTTCACCATCAGTGCCTCTCTCGACCCTAAATAGGAAGGCGCGCTCGTTGCTTTCCTGCGGGCGAATGTTGACGTGTTTGCGTGGCAACCGTCTGACATCCCCGGTGTTCCCAGGAAATTAATTGAGCACCATCTTGCCGTTTGTCCTCATGCGCGGCCCGTCAAGCAGAAAGTCAGGAAGCAAGCAGTGGAGCGCCAAGAGTTCATCGCAGAAGAAATCAAGAAGTTGGAAGCAGCAGGCCTTGTCAGAGGAGTGCTCCATCCTACGTGGTTGGCCAATCCTGTAGTTGTACGCAAGGCTAACGGGAAATGGAGGCTTTGTATCGACTTTACCGATGTCAATAAAGCTTGTCGCAAAGACCCATTTCCCTTGCCGCCAAGATCGACAGAGATTGTTGACTCCACGGCCGGATGTGATTTGCTTTCATTTCTGGATGCATACTCAGGATATCATCAGATCTTCATGGCAGAAGAAGATGAGGAGAAGACCGCATTCATCACCCCATGTGGCACCTACTGTTTTGTACGGATGCCCTTCGGATTAAAGAATGCCGGTTCAACGTTTGCAAGAGTAGTCCATGACGCTTTTGAGCCGCAAATGCATAGAAATGTGGAAGCCTACATGGATGACATAGTGGCCAAAAGCAAGGACAAGGCGACTTTGATTCAAGATTTAGACGAAACCTTTGCAAATCTGTGCAAGATCAACCTCAAGCTCAACCCTGAGAAGTGTGTGTTTGGATTCCCTTCCGGCAAGCTTCTCGGGTTCTTCGTGTCTCAGCGGGGAATTGAAGCCAATCCCGACAAGATCAAGGCCATTGAACAGATTGAAGCACCAAAGCGCGTCAAGGATGTACGAAGGCTTGTCGGTTGCGTAGCTGCTCTCAGCAAGTTTATCTCTAGGTCTGTTGAAGGCTACCGCCATTTTTCAAAATTTTGAAAAGGCAGGTCCGATGCAATGGACTCGAAGCGGAGGCTGCGCTGCAGACTTGAAGAGATACTGTCCTCCACTCCAACACTTGTCGCACTCTAAGCCACAAGAAAAGTTGCTGCTATATATAGCGGCAACCAATCAAGTGGTTAGTGCTGCGTCAGTAGCGGAGAGGGAGGCGGATGATGAGCTAGCAACCATGGCAGATGCATCCAGCGACAAGCAGGGGGCTTCACCGGCAAGCTCTGGTGCCGACAAGGATGGATCTGCGCAGACACATGAGAAGATGCATAAAAGAATGGTGCAGCGCCTAGTTTACTTTGTCAGTTCCCTTCTGCAGGGGGCTAGGTCAAGGTACTCTGGTGTGCAGAAATTGCTTTTCGGCCTCCTCATGGCCTCGAGAAAGCTGCGCCACTACTTTTAGGCACATGAGATCACAGTTGTCACTCGTTTTCCGCTGAAGAGGATACTGCAGAATCCAGAGGCAACAGGCAGGATTGTCGAGTGGGCACTGGAACTGTCAAGCTTTGGCCTCAAGTTTGGGAGCACTTCAACTATCCAAAGCAGAGCATTGGCGGAGTTCATAGCAGAATGGACGCCAACACCAGATGAAGAAATTCAGTAAACGAGAATCCCGTCAAGGAAGCAAGCAAAGAGTGGCTGATGTACTTTGATGGTGCCTTTCGCTGCAAAGCGCCCGGTCTTGGGCGTGCTACTTGTTGCACCCACCGGAGAGCACGTCAAGTACGTAGTCCAGATGCACTTCCCCAAGGAGCAAGCAACAAACAATACTGCAGAGTATGAAGGTTTGCTTGCCGGTCTCGGGATCGCGGTAGACCTTGGGATCAAGAAGCTCATTGTCAGGGGTGACTCACAGCTTGTCATCCGCCAAGTGAACAAGAATTATCAGAGTCCATTGATGGAAGCTTATGTTGATGAAGTGAGAAAGCTAGAAGAGCACTTTGACGGCCTCTGAGATGGAATATATTCCAAGAGCTCGTAAGCGACATTGATGATGGCTTTGTCAAAGTGCGCCGCGACTTAAGTTGCTGTGGAACCAGTGGATCTTTGTGCTCAAGCTGACTCAACCGTCTGTAACACCATCAATGGACAGAGCAAGAAGAGGAAGTTGATCTCTGGTGATTACTTTCCGGCAGAGCTTCCTGAAGCCGCCGCCAAGAAGGTCCCCAAGATCGACACTAACAGTGCTGAGGAGCAGTCTGCTCCGACAAGCCCCAGGGTTTGTTTCGTTGAAGCAGACGCTCCCGACAAGTTTTGCTCCGGCAAGCTTGCCGGGGAACGCCAAGCTCCACCTGAGCCGCAGATTCTCGCCGTGGAAGCGGATGTTCCCGCAGCAGCAGATGTGCCTTTAGTCCTTGTTGTCGAGCCGCAAGCTCCAGCATGGGCGCAGCAGATTGTCCTTTTCCTTCAGACAGGAGAACTTCCCGAAGAGCAAGAAGAAGCGGAAAGAGTAGCCCGGCAGTCAAGTATGTACCAGTTTGTCGACGACAAGACACTGTGATGTAAGAAGACTCAACGGTGTGAAATTGAAGTGTATTCACCGGGAAAGACGGACAAAAGCTGTTGGCGAGATACATGGAGGCATATGTGGTCACCACATTGGCGCGAAAGCACTTGCTTAAGCAAAGCGTTGCCGGCAAGGTTTCTTTGGCCGACAGCCCTCCAGATGCAACTGCACAAGTAACCAAGTGTGAAGCGTGCGGTTCCATTCCAAGCGTAAACACCAGCCAGCTCAAGCTCTCCAGACGATCCCTTTATCACGGCCATTTTCGATGCGGGGCTCGACATCCTCGGCCCCTTTCCCGAGCTGTCGGGGCTTTGAGTACTTATGCGTTGCAATCGACAAGTTCACAAAGTGGCGGAAGTGGAAGCAGTGAGGAAGGTGACAGCCGGTCGTGATCAAGTTCTTCAGGTCAATTGTTTGCCGTTTCGGAATCCCTAACAGGATCATCACCGACAACGACACGCAATTCACAAGCCGCACCTTCATGCAATACGTCCAAGATCTTGGCGCCAAGGTATGCCTAGCTTCTGTTGCTCATCCGAGAAGCAACGGTCGAGCGGAGAGGGCAATGCTGAAGTGCTGCGCGGGCTCAAGACGAGAACTTTCGACAGGCTGCGAAGTGCGGAAGAAACTGGATTGAGGAGCTGCGGTGGTTCTTTGGTCGATCAGACGACGCCAAATCGAGCCACTAGCCGACACCTTTCGCTCTAGTCTATGGAGCAGGCAGTTCTCCCACGGAACTCGTATCACGGATCGCCTCGAGTGCTCGCTTATGATGAGCTTGAGCAAGAGCAGCATTGCGACAAGATGACGACTGCTCCTTGAGGAGGATCGCCTTGAGTCTTTGTCACGAGCTGCTCGGTACCCGCAAGCTTTGCGCCGCTACCATAGCCGCAAAACTAATGCCGAAGTCTCGAGGAAGGTGACCTTGTTCTTCGCGTTTCAGTCCGCCAAGAATTCCAACAAGTTGGCCTTGAAGTGGGAAGGCCTTTACCGGGTGAAACGAGTCACTAGGCCTGGCGCTGTCGCCTCGAGACCGAAGATGGTATTCCGTGAGCAACTCCTGGAACATTGAGCATCTTCGTAAGTTTTACTCAGAAGCGCGGTTGCCGGAACCTGTTCCGGCAACCACCTTTTGTACAAGTCTTGCCGCTGTCGCATGTAATCCTTTGTACAAAGCCGGGCGCAGACCCCGTTGTCGGGGAGGCTGATCGTACCCACGGACACCTATGGGGCCGGCGGAGCAGGCCCCTTGTGGTTCGGAGGGGGGCGGAGGTCACACGAAGAGCAAATCGAGGCGATGCACACGAGCGGTTTACCCAGCTTCGGAGCTCTCCGGAGAGATAAAACTCCTACTGCTGCTTGTTTGATCTATTGTGTTCTTGCTAGGGAGCAACGAGAGCTACAAAACCTAGCGTGAGTCTATCTGGTCTCGAGTGGGTCGAATGAACCCAACGAGACGAACCTGGCCGACTGAACTGAACAGAACTCGAACCCCCCTCTATGTTGCACTCGGGCCTCCTTTTATATGCTCAAGGGGTCTCCGACAGGTGGCAACATAGGCGGGGGTACAAATGTACAAACAGGAGTTGGTACACCTACTTGAACAAAGGTACAAAGGTGCAAAATACCTAACTCGACGGCAAGGGACAAAGCAATAAATGCCCGTCGTTGTCGCCCATTAAGCGGTGTAATAGAGACCGTCAAAAGCGCTGCGCTTGCCACGATGGCGAGCCTGCTGTCGATTACCGCTTATCGCTGCTCTCCGCTGGCTGCACGGCCGCCGACACGCCGCCCATGGAACGGTCCCATGGCGACCGCGTCGCTGGGTGAAATTTGGAAGCGAGCGGAGAGAAGTTGCATGCCGCGACAAGCACCTTGCCGCGGCCGAATCCTTGTCGCGCTCGGAGACTTGTCGCGCCCCGAGCCTTCCCGGCAAGCTCCTCTTGCCGGGGCCTTGTCTTCTGCGTGCCTGGAGTGGCCTTCCCGACAAGCTCCTCTTGTCGGGACTTTGTCTTCTCAATCTAATACTTTGTTCTTGAATGGCTCCAAGGGAGCCACGGAGGAGATTGGCGGCGGCGTGGAAAACCTTGCCGCGGGGTGCTGCAACTGTCCGTTCACGAGTACTGGATACTAGGGTACCCCTACTCTAGTACACCGACAGGAGCCCCCGGGCCTGGGCCGTACACGGTGCCGAGCGCTTGTCGGGCCAGGCCCAGAACTGTGTACGGACACGCGGGGCCTCGACCACGCTGCAACCCGTCCCGGACCCACCACGATCCCCACTAACGGCATGCACCGGACGTGGCGTCGTGCGAGAGATCGTGGGCGCGGTCGTGGGGGGTTCTTTATTAATATAAGCGGAACGTCCGCCCCCTCCTCCCCTTTATAAGCGGAGGAAACAGAGGCAGGCCGACCACTCCTGCCATTGCCGTCTTGTCAGGAAACCACCGCCGCTCCCCTCGTCTTCTCCGGTGCGAAGAGAGCACCGCCCCGCCCCCCCTTTCGCCGCAAGCACACTCACCGCCGTCGACCTCCTCCGCCCTCCTCGCCATGGCTCCGAAAGCCGATAAGGAGAGGGTCGTTAAGTCGGCCGAGGCGCAGCGGCTCGCGGCGCTGTGCAAGGAGCGGGCCGTCTTCCCCCCGCAGCTCGGTGCGCGGGAGCTGCGGGACGTCTTCTACCTTTTCTGGTCGACGGAGACTCGTGCGCATCCGCGCCGCGAGGTGCTCCCGCCTTCCGCCCGATCTGGCCCCAACAGGTACCCTTTCTTCGCCTACTGTTCTTCTATTGCGGTCTTTGCCCGCCGTTTTCCGGAAGTTCTTTGCGACATAATGAACACCTTCGCCTCCACCTCCTTGATTTCACCCCCAACGCCATCTTGACCATGGCCGTTTCGCACATTTGTGCGAAAACTTTGTCGGGTCCACCCGAACGTGGCACTCTTCCGCCATTTCTTTGTTCCCGCGATCGAGAGGAGAGCCACTTGCGGAGGAATAGCACAGGTCTCTAGGATCGGCAAGAAGGAGGCCTACCTAGAGGGGAATTCCGGAACAAGTGGGAGGAGTGGAGAGCCAACTGGTGCTGGGTCGTGGAGGAGAACCCACAGCCCTTCACCGCCAGGCGCCAAACCCCCAATTGCATAGCAGCGATTGGAGTAACTTGGCGCCGGAGGATGCGAAGCTGAAGATAGCTGTGACCCAGGTCTGCGCCTCGGGCTCGCCGGGTTGTGATGGGAAGCGATTGGCGCGAGACTTCATTCGCCGCCGTGACGCTCCCTTGCAGGAAAGGAGGAGGCCTGCTTGGGAGTTCCAGAATGCGGCGGACGTCATGAGGCTGCGCCCGGGCCTGAATTGGAACTTCACCGTCATGGAGCTGGATTCAGTGCTGCTCGAGCTGTTCAAGAACGACCCCGAACATCCCGAGTGGTTCAGGTTGCCGTGGGGGTCGTCCGTTGTGCAACAACTTCGGCGCTTCGACCGCATCCAGCGCCATGATGCCTTGTCGCGACTCCTAGGGATCGTC
The DNA here is from genome assembly GCA_021605145.1 of Aegilops bicornis. Classification (NCBI taxonomy): domain Eukaryota; kingdom Viridiplantae; phylum Streptophyta; class Magnoliopsida; order Poales; family Poaceae; genus Aegilops; species Aegilops bicornis. Next base: position 286,476,946 of record CM038670.1, read on the forward strand.
CCGACTGGCGAGAGCCCCCGACGAGGTCGTGGCAGCAATTCTTCGACGACTTGCAAGAGGTGCCGATCCGCTCCGATGAGCGTAAGAGGCTCACCGAGACACCACCGGCGGGAGATGGCGCGGATTGCCACCAGTGGAGGAGGCGGCAGCGGCTGCCGCTCGAGCCTTCGGGTTCACCGTGGAGGAGGCGGAGGCGGCGAAGGCGGCAAGCCTTGCCGAGCGAGGGGAGGTCGCCGGCGAGGACGAGCTTGTCGGGACCGAGGCCGGGTCGAGTGGACCCGCCGAGGGTGCTTCTTCTCCTCCGCCAAGCGACTTGCCGCCAGCAGAGCCCCCAGCTCCGCCGAGGCGTCTCCGCGAGGTTGGAGGCAGTAGGGCGGCAGGCCCACGCCAGCGCCCCGACGCGGCCTCCACCGCGGCAAGCGAGGTTGCCGCGAGAGCGCCCCAAACTGCAGCGACAAGCGGGGCGGAATCTTCTCAAAGCCGCCGACGCCTCCGCTTAAGCGGCCAAGAAACCCACTCCCCGCCTCATCGCACCGAGGCGGGCCGAGTTTGATTTCTCCTCAGACGCGGCGGTAGAGCGCGAAGAGGGCCAAGATCCCGGCGGTGTCGTCGAGGGCGATTCTCCCGTGGCGACGGGACGCGTCCGAGACTGCCTTGCGGACCCGGCAACCCCTTCCCAGAGCAGCCCCAAAGACAGCCCCCCCGGAGTAAGTGTGCAGTTTTCTCCTTACTACTAGGTGTGCAGGGGTGCCCTTTCTTCGTTGATTTATTTGTTTGTTTGTGTAGGAGCGGAGCAGCCTCATCGGGGAGGCTCGAAGCCGCCTCCGAGATCCTGCCCGCTGTCACTCGCCGCCAAGGGAGAACTCCCGGCAAGGGAGCTCCCTCCGACAAGGGAGGCCACCCCGACAAGGGAGGCCACTCCGGCAAGGGAGGCTACCCGGCAAGGGACGGGCGCCAGGCGACCCTCCGGTGGTCGAGGCCATGGCTGCGGATCCCGTTGCAGGTAACTCCCTTACATGGAATTTTCCCTTGGGCTTGCTTTCTTTTGTTTCTCTTTTTGAACATCTGCTTGACTGCCCCTTCTTCGTCCGACGCAGACCCGATGGAGGTCGAGGCCGCCGCCGAGGAGGAAATGCGCGGCAACACCGTGAGGCAGCCCGTCGAGGAAGAAGAGGTCATCGTCGTGGAGGAAGAGGCCGTCGCGACGAGCCTGTTGGCGAGGAGGCCACCGAGGCTGCCGATGCAGAGGCCGGCGAGGCGTCGGTCAGATCGTCTTGGCCCCCGAGGCGCAGGAGCGAGCAAGCGCTACACCGACAACCGATTGCCCTTCTTGCCACAAGGCCAGTTCGAGGAGTCGGCCACGGCGCCTACGAAGGCCAGCGAAGGCGTCTTCATCAAGCTCCCAGGGAACCGAGTTTGTGGCGCCGGTCGAGGGCGAGACCTTGACGGCGAGCTACTAAGGCGTCATTGGCCGACGCTGGTGGATGCGCTTACAAGCAGCTAGCGGGCGAAGTCCGAGGAGGAGCAATGCTGAAGAAGTTGTTGTCTCTCTACCGCACCCGTCGAGCCAAGTTAGAGACCAGGGAAGCCCTTGTCGCGAGGGCGGAGGCGGACATGGAGAAGCTGTCGAGGAGCTCGGAGCGCCAACAAAGAAGCCCTCCCGCGACGTGGCGGAAGCGCTGGGGCAACTCGCTTGAAGAAGAGCACACGGCCTTCATCCTTGAGAAGGCGCGGTGATGAGGAGCAGCGGCTGGCTGCCGAGAAGCTTCGCCACAGGAAGCGAGTTGGCGCAGCGGAAGGTCAACTTGGACAACCACGGGAGGACCTTGCAGCGTGAGGAGTCGCTTGGCGGGCGCTTCAGGAAGCGAAGGACGCTGCCGCAGCCGTCGAGGCCGCCAAGGAAGAGCTGAAGGCGAAGGTGGCGCAGCTGGAGGCCACCCTCAAGAAGAGCGGCGAAGAGCTTGCCGTGCTCAAGCGTGAGCGGGAGAAGGACGCCCACACGCTGGGCGAGCTGCAGGTCCGTCTCGCTGACAGGGCCAAGGAGCTCGACGCTGCCAAGGACTCCAAGGCAGATCTGGAGCTGGCCCACCACTCTGACGCAGACGTTGGATGGTGCAGAGAGGCGGGAGGTGGGCTTGTTGGAGGCGATCAAGGCCAAGGAGGAGCTGCTGGCGAATGCTGCCTCCGTCGAGAACACCTTGAGGAGAGCGGGGAGCATGGACCCGAAGGTCTTGTGGACACCCGACGACATCCACAACGAAGTGATGGAGCTGGGGATGGCGGACCTTGCGTACTCCTTGACGAGCATGTCCAACCCAGCGTCAAGCTCAGCCTGTTCTTCAAAGGCGTGGTGGCGGGTCTCCGGGCGACTCGGGAAGAGGTCCCGAAGCAGCTGGCCGAGGAATCGCGCCAAGTTTGTGCGGGGGCCCTCGAGAAGGTGTTGATGAAGGTGGCCTTCCGCAACCCAGGCCTCAACCTTAACGGCGTCCTCAGATCCTTGCCGTCCGAAGCCAACGTGGAGGAGCTCAAAGCCCTTGTCGCACCCATTGTGGACAAGGTGAACAAGATCAAGCGGATCGAGGCGACCCGCGTGGACTAGGCCGCCAACCTTATCTTTCCCTTGTCGCTGGCGATCATGTTTAGAAAACTTTGTTAGATCAGCGACAAGTTATTCTGTAATATACTCTATCTTAGGTGAATCGATCAATGCAATGTTATTTCCTCTATTTGATTCCTTCCTTTGTAATGCGTTATTGCCCCACGCTTTTAGGAAACTTGCGGTGCGAGGCACCCTTGCCGCGGCGCCGAGTGGAACTTCAGCAACTTCTTTGGCGGTCGCTACCGACAAGCAACCTTGTCGCGGACTAGCCGCAGCTCACTTAAGTTGTTAGCGGGACTCGAAACAAAGTAAGAAGTAGCGACGAGTCACGATTTGGTTCCTCTGCGCTGAGTTTTCCATACAAAGTACTATCGTTCGAGGAAGATAACGAAAATTTAAAAATTGATTGCTCAAACTTTGGCAACTTAGCTTTTACATTTCTTGCTTCACGATGGGGTGAGACTTCCTCGAGCGGTGCCTGGTCCATAGTATTATCTCCTCCTCCCCCCCTGGTTAACTTGTGCACGTTGGAGCCTTCCTTTCTTTGAGAGAAGAAAAAGAAGAGGAAATAACGTCATGGAGCCTAGCGGCTCGATTCTGCTTACCGGGTGTGGCTGCTGCACAAAGTGTTAGCCAAAGCATGCAATAAATTGATGAAAGCATGAACTTGACAAGTCGTATGCAACACACGAAGTTTTACCGATGCACGGGTCTGCGCCCGGCTTTGTCTGAAGGATTACATGCAACAGCGGCAAGACTTGTACAAAAGGTGGTTGCACGGAACGGATTCCGACAACCGGCATACCTGTAGGTAAAACTTACGAAGATGCTCAATGTTCGAGGAGTTGCTCACCGGAATGCCATCTTCGGTCTCAAAGGCGCGGACAGCGCCAGAGCCTAGTGACTTCGTTTCACCCGATAAGGGCCTTCCCACTCAAGGCGTCAACTTGTTTGAATTCTTGGCGGACTGAATGCGCCGAAGAACAAGGTCGCCTTCCTCGAGACTTCTGGCACTAACTCTGCGGCTATGGTAGCAACGCAGGGCTTGCTGGTAGCGAGCGGCTCGCACAGCGGCCTGAAGACGATCCTCCTCGAGGAGCAGCGCGTCATCTTGTCGCAGCTGCTCTTGCTCAAGCTAATCATAGCGAGTACTCGAGGCGATCCGTATCTGAGTTCCGTGGGAGAACTGCCTCTGCTCCATAGACTAGAGCAAAGGGTGCACGGCGGTGGCTCGATTTGGCATCGTCCTGATCGACCAAAGAACCACCGGCAGCTCCTCGATCCAGTTTCTTCCGCACTGGTGCAGCCTGTCGAAAGTTATGGTCTTGAGCCCACGCAGCACTTCAGCGTTTGCCCTCTCTGCTTGAACGTTGCTTCTCGGGTGAGCAACGGAAGCAAAGCAGACCTTGGCGCCAAGGTCTTGGACGTACTGCATGAAGGTGCGACTCGTAAATTGTGTGCCGTTGTCGGTGATGATCCTGTTAGGGATTCGAAGCGGCAAACAATCGACTGAAGAACTTGATCACGACTATCTTGTCACCTTCCTCACTGCTTCCACTTCCGGCCACTTTGTGAACTTGTCGATGGCGGCGATACAAGTACTCAAAGCCCCGACAACTTCGGGGAAGGGCCGAGGATGTCGAGCCCCTGCATCGAGAATGGCCAGGATAAAGGGATCGTCTGGAGAGCTTGAGCTGGCTGGTGTATCTGTTTGGAATGGGCAGCACGCTTCACACTTGGTTACTTGTGCGGTTGCATCACGGAGGGCTGTCGGCGGAAGAAACCTTGCCGAAAAGCTTTGCCGGCAAGTGCTCTTGCGCCAATGTGGTGACCACATATGCCTCCATGTATCTCTGCCAATGTGCTCATCCATCTTCCACAGGAATACACTTTAATTTCACACCGTTGAGTCTTCTTACATGCATTATCTTGTCGACAAACTGGTACATACTTGATCGCCGGGCTACTCTTTCCGCTTCTTCCTGCTCTTGGGAAGTTCTCATGTCTGAAGGAAATGGACAATCTGCTGCGCCCATCTTTGGAGCTTGTGGCTCGACAACAAGGACTAAAGGCACATCTGCTGCTGCGGGAACATCAGCTTCCACGGCGAGGACCTGCTGCCTGCCGGATCTTGATGCTCCCGATAAGCTTGCCGGAGCAAGACTTGTCGGGAGCGTCTGCTTCAACGGAACAAACCACAGGGGTGCAGCCGGAGCAGACTGCTCCTCGGCTGCTTGGTGTTGATCTTGGGGACCTTTGCAACGACGGCTTCGGGAAGCTGCAGCCGGGAAAGTAGTCACCAGAGGCCAACTTCCTCTTCTTGCTCTGTCCGGTCGATGGTGTTACGGTTGCATTTGAGTCAGCTTGAGCACGAAAATCCCTGGTTCCATTGTGTAACTTAAGCGCATGGCGCACTTGTGACAGGCCGTCAGCAATATCATTCTGAGCTCTTGGAACATGTTCCATTTGCAGGCCATCAAAGTGCTCTTCTAGCTTCCTCACTTCGTCAACGTAGGCTTCCATCAACGGACTCTGGTAATCTTTGTTGACTTGGCGAACGACGAGTTGCGAGTCACCCCTGACAATAAGCTTCTTGATCCCAAGGTCCACTGCGATCTTGAGACCGGCAAGCAAACCTTCATACTCTGCAGTATTGTTTGTCGCTTGCTCCTTGGGAAAGTGCATCTGGACGACGTGCTTGAGGTGCTCTACGGTGGGTGCGATAAGCAAGACGCCCGACCGGGCGCCTTTGGCGAGAAGGCACCATCAAAAGTACATCAGCCACTCTTTCTTGGCTTCTTTGCCGGGAATGCTCGTCTCCGGAATCTCTTCATCCGGCGTTGGCGTCCATTCTGCTATGAATTCTGCCAAGGCTGCGCTTTGGATAGTTGATGTGCTTTCAAACTTGAGACCAAAGCTTGACAGCTCCGGTGCCCACTCGACAATCCTTCACCGCTTCGGATTTTGCGTTACCCTCTTACGGGAAAGCGGTGACAACTGTGATCTCATGTGCTTGGAAGTAATGGGCGCAGCTTTCTCGAGGCCATGAGGAGGCCGAAAAGCAATTTTGCACACAGTACCTTGACCTAGCCCCCTGCGGAAGGGAACTGACAAAGTAGACTGGTATTTGCACCATCCTTTACGCATCTCTGTTCTCGTGTGTCACTGACCCTAGAGCTTGCTTGTAGCTAGTGGCATTGCATCCATGCATCATGTTTAATTTTCATGAAATTTGAAATGGGGATTGCCTAAACCCTAGCATTAAAGGAATTCAAATAGGCTCAACCATAAATATTTTTTCGGTGATTTCAAATGGCCTTCAAAAATGTTCACCATTTTTGGAAAAATCTTTGAAGCTTGATAACAGTGAGATGTTCCACATTTCTCCATGACATTTGGATCTTTGAATTAAATCATAAGTATTTGAGTTTGGGCATTTAAAATTATATAAAATATTTCAAATGCCCAAATATTCCCAAACTAAAATGTTTCATGTTGGAAATATTCCAACATTGGACGAGGAGCGATTTGGTGATTTTTGGAGCTGTTCTAGTATTTTTAAAAACTCCACAAAGTTGCAGAAAAAATAGAAAAAGATAAAACAGGGAAGGGCTTACTGGCGCCACCTACCCGGCCACTGCGGCCCGGCCCAGCAGCTGGCCCATGGCTGCTTGGCTCGGCCAACGAGGCAACTGTGCTCGGCAGCGGGCACCGCATGGGTGCCACGCACTGGTCGCCGCCTCGCCGCTCCTCTCGCCCATTTGTCGATGAGGATCGCCTCCTCGCTCTCCCGAACCCCTGGACACTCCCTCTCCTCCCGGTTCATCTCTCTCGCTCTTCCCGCCTTGGCCACGGCCTTGCCCGTCGCCGCACCATCGCCGTAACCACGCTCCCGCCGTCAGTGCTCCCCTCACCTTGTCTAGGAGCTCCGCCGCTCTCGACTACCCCAAACTAGCCAAGCCCGCTCGCTCTAGTGCCCCGAATCCACCACACCGCCCTCGGCCGGAGTCCACCGCTGCGGAGATCCCCTTCAACGCCGTCGTCGCTCCGGTCCGTCCCCGACCTCGACGAGAGCTTCTCTGGCGTCGCCCGTGAGCCCGTCTACTTCCCTTCCCTCCCTCTCTCGCTTTTTGAGCAGCGTAGCAACGAACCAAGCTCACACCCCGCTTGCCCGTGGAGCTCGTCGCCCGGCGTGCTCCAGTCACTCTCAAGCCACCCCATGGTGTCCTTCACACTCACCGCACCCCATGGAGTCTAACCATGCACTCCCGCACCTCACCGACCCCTCTAGCCCTAAGTTCGTCTTGGCCGAACTCCGGTGGCCGCCTTAGGTAAATCGCCGGGCGCCGATTCCGCCACCCAGAGCCCCAACCGGCTCCACCAATAGCAGCTGCTTGCTCCCAGCTACCCATAGCCACCCTCCATGGCTCATTTGGTCGCGGAATCGTAAAAGCACTTCCTCCGCCGGCGTCCGGGCTCGCCCGGCTAGTCGCCGGTGCAGCCCGACGTGGACTTTGACTTCGGGTGGGCCTGGTTGACTCCGATGAGTCAGCGGCAGATGGGGCCCGACCACGCTAACTAAATAGGATTAGTTTAACTAAGTTTTAGTTAAACTAATTACCTGACACCGGACCCCTTTGTCGGGTTTGACACAGAGGCGCCCAGTTGACTTCTTGACATCACGGTGATGTCATCTTCGATAATAACCCATTTTCGGATTTATTATAATTCAGGAAATTTGAAAAATAACCCAAACTTCAAATATTCATAACTTTTAATCTGTAACTCCAAATTAAATAATTTATATATGAAAATGATCAGAAAAATATGAAGAATCTGTTTATGCCATGATCATGCATGTTTGAACAAGTTAACCTCACTGAATAGGATGAATCATGATTAGGGTAAATTATGAACTAGCATTTGGAGTTGGAGTTTAACCTTGTTTGAATTCTACTTCAATTAACACGGCTAGACATTGCATTAGGTGAATTCAGTACCTTAACATGACATGTCATTCATGTGAATGTGCATTGCATTGATTGTGTTCTCTCTTGTTGCGGTAATTGTCCCCTCTCGGTGAGCGGCGTTAAAGCGATTATTCGATGACACCGATGAAGAACTATATTATCTTCGAAGTGCCGGGCAAGCAAAACCCCCTTGTTCATTCGATATAATCCCACTCTCTCGCTCCTGCTCTATTTTACTGCATTAGGACAACAACGACTCATGTGTTACTTGCTGCGGTAGCTGAACCCCTTTATCCTCTGCATGACTGTCATTCCACCGGTAATTAGATGAAACCCACTAGCATGAGTAGGAGTTGTTTGAGCCATATTGTGCCTACTCATTCATGCTTGTTGTCATGCACTGCTTGCTTAGAGTTGAGTCAGGTCGATTCATCGGGAATGAATTGGAATGGTTGTGTGAACATGTCCCTCACGTGTGTGAGCTAAGTGTGTGAACACGATTTGGTAAAGGTAGCGGTGAGAGGCCATGTAGGAGTACATGGTGGGTTGTCTCATTGCAGCCCGTCCTCGAGAACCGAGATCTGTGTTTGTGATCCATGAAACAGTTACTACCACGCATTGGGCCCGAAACCAATGGACCCTCTCGGCTTCTTAACCACCCTTGTCCTCGATGCGGGAGTTGCAAGTAGTTTACGGTGTTTGTAGTATCTGGGGGCCGCACATAGCGCTGACCGTAGGGGTGGGTTGTGTTCTTGGTAGGCACCGTGGCCCGGTGTACCGATTCGCCCGTTTGGTGTCTCGGGAACCCTGCACACATCGTTCGGGGCTGTATGGGAAACCTCGGCGGACTCCTGCGGATGGAACCCGAATAGGCGATAAACCTGGACTTGGGACTTGAGTGTTTAGGTAGGTCGTGGCCGACACCCACGTTGGGCTTCGCTTGAAGGTTGCAGTACATGTCGTGTAAACGGCGGTGAAGTGGTGAGCGTGTGTGAAGAAGTACACCCTGCGGGGTTAATATGATCTATTCGAATAGCCGTGTCCAGCGGAAAAGGACTTGGGTTGCCTATACGGTTCATAGACAAGTGAAAGTGGATACTTTAAAATGCGCCAAGATAAGCGTGAGTGCTATGGATGGCGTTCTCGTAGGGAGGCGGAGGCGGATCCATAGTGGTGTATTGATATGGTGAATATGTGGACTCGTGTGCGCCACCTCAAAAGGGTTAATTGCGATCGTAGTTCGGGATAGCCACCGAGTCAAAGCTGGCTTGCTGCGGTCAAACTCCACCACCCCTTTTGATAATGATGCATATGTAGCTAGATTACGATGTAAGTCTTCTTTGATGCGTTTGTACTCACGTTTGCTTATTTTATGTTTTGCGAGAGAGACTTGGTCTCGCTAGTAGTTCCGCTTGGACTTGACGGTTAGCTTGTTACCTCAGCTACGACCTTGTGCCCTCGGCGAGATCTGGTAGATAGTCGGGCTTCTCGGCCTTTTTCATTTATAGTTATGCGTACTTTCGGACATGTTTAGCTTCCGCTTGTGTTTTGACTTGTATGCTCTGAGTGTTGGGTCATGAGACCCATGTTTGTAATATCTCGCTCCTCGGAGCCTATTGAATAAATATTTGAGTCGTAGAGTTATATTGTGATGCCATGTTGTATCTACACATATTGAGCATATTGTGTGTATGTTTGAAATGCTTGGTATGTGTGGGATCCGACAAACTAGTTGTTTATCCTTGGCAGCCTCTCATATGGGGAAATGTAGTCTCGTGACTACGGCGATAGTAGTCCGCTGACCAGGTTCACCGGAGTCCTGCTAGCCCAGCACTACTGCTTGGACACGTGACTGGCCGGCATGTGTTTCACATCGTTCCTATGTCTGTCCCTTCGGGGAAATGTCGCACGGTGTTATTCGGAGTCCTGCCTAGCCTGCTACAGCCCGGGATACCGGAGTCCTGTTAGCCCAGTGCTACAGCCCGAATTTATACGTTGATGACCGACATGCTCGATGTGATTCATGTATGCCTGTCCCCATGGGTTAAGCGCGCTTTGGGTTCACGACTAGCCATGTCGGCCCGGGTTCTTTGTCATATGGATGCTAGCGACACTATCATATCACGTGAGCCAAAAGCGCCAAGCGGTCCGGGCCATGGTAAGGCGACACCGTGGGAATACCATGCGTGAGGCCGCAAAGTGATATGATGTGTTACATGCTAGATCGGTGTGACTTAGGATCGGGTTCTGACAGCGTTGGTATCGAGCTTTGTTGCTGTCAGGATTACCAAGCCAAAGCTGGTCGAAGTTGTGTCTAGAAATGTTTTAGTTATGTAAGGGAATTGATTGTGGAAGGGCGTAAGGCTCTTTTTACTCCTTATACCTCATGGCCTTACGATGCAGAGTCAACCTCTTCTCTTCTACGGGTTTAAGAACTAGGCTTCTCATCTATCTATCAGGATGACGTGTTACTAATCCGTAGACTTTTAAGATTGTTGGTTTTAAGCCTCAGTTCAGTTCCTACTATTTCTGTAAGATAATTGTTGATCTCGGAACCTTGATATTGTGATGTTGAGTGGTTATGCCACCCTTTTTGCAGGATGTCTCAAATCATTTTGAGCATTTACAGCCGTTATGCTGTCCGAGTCATCCCAGGTCTCTAAATAGTTTGATTCATTTGCAAATCCTTTCCTTCCGTTCCGATGTTCTTTTGACCAGGTTAATCACACAAATTAGTATGTTGAGGTACTCCGCTGCCTCAACATATAAGTTGGAACTATTATTATGACCCTAGTTGTTTAGGAAGTCACCTAGCAATTTAGCAATGCTTTTGTATCCCCGGTGTGATGTTTCGGCGTTATTCTTGAAAGCATCCCGTGATGTTATTAGTTAGTAGGCATCCTATTCCTGGGTTCTTGAACCCGAGATTCACCCTACTTACCTAATGTTGATAGTGTTTGCTAGCTCCTTTAGGATGCTAGTAACTTTGCGATAGTCCTCGAGGTCCGTGGTATTCCCTTCTTCCAAATACTACGAACCGCTTATGGCAGAAGTTCCTTGTTGAACCAAAAACATTACAATAAGAGTGCTCTTGAGGAGTTCTCCATTCATAATTGTGAATCTGCCAATTCTACCTTTCCGCATGGGTTATCCGGGAGAAATGTTGAGCTTCACTCGACACACTAATCTATGCATCCACAACTCGAGAAAACATATGTTCCTTGAGTTGTTCTTTTTAGTTGTATTCCGACCCGTCATCAATTGATAGTCGAGAGTATGTATGCATTCGTTTATCGATGCCTATTATCCTTGTGGTCCGTCAAGCCATTACATTACGGAATGACTAGGAGAAACAAACTCCGATACCTCATCCATTTCTAGGATTGGGTCAAAGCGGTTGTATTCCGCAGATCAAAATGCCAATTCAGCTTTGATTACGCTCTACCTTGGAGTGTTACCATCTTTATGTCGGGAACATCATGAGAATTGCACCTTCTCTTATGAATTCTTGTCGTAGTGATACTTCTCATCATCATCATTCATTCCTCGGTCCCGTGTTGATGCAACCGGAATGTCGACAAGTGAATTGTGATGTGTGAAATCGATACTCCTAGCAACCTCGTTGCTTGGTAGTTAATGGACAATATTTTTCACTCTTAGCGTGTTGGTTATTAAATCATCATACTAAGATTGATCGTGCTACCTAGTCCTTATTTCTGGTGCACACTTGATTGATGAGTTAGGATTATATCAAGTCCTCACTCATTTGATCATACCGTCTTGCCCTCAAAAGCAAGATTGTTCTCGAGCTTAGTAACATACCGTGGTTCGTGACTTTCCAAATATCTTCTCGGAAGTATTACCAGGTTGTCCCACATTTGTTATGTTGAGCTCGTGATCAAGTTGGTTTCTTGTGAACCACCCTTTCTCCAAGAATCTGTGTTGGATACCCCTGAGCTAGTTGGTTAAGCCAAACAACAACTTGGAGAGTTGGAAGATAAAAGCTTGCCTGACTTAGTTCGTTCCAAAGGGATATTTTTGTGTAGTGTGTGTTGAAGAAAGATGATATCTTCATCAATTGGTCTCTGTGATCAGTCGTTGGACCTATTGTCTTATCAATCCTTTGATTTGAGTATGGGCTATTATTAAGTCAAATCAGAACCAACGGTGTTCGTAATGTTGTCTTACTCGTGGTTGATCCCTCGAGCATACCCCATTACATCTTTTGGTCTGATCAATGCTATCACCGTGTTCACATGATGGTGGGAGTCCAGTGATATGGAAATTCCGATGAGTTGCTGTTGAGCCCATCAGTAGCATTTTGTCTCCCCCCATGAGTCATGTTGAACATCAATCTAGTGTTGGAAACTTTATAAGCAATGTCTTCGTGTTTCGTTCATGAAGCATATGTTTGGATGGAAGTAGTGACTTCCTCGAATTCATGTGCTTTGGGTGTAAGTTGCCGCCATGAATTCGAGAAAGGTTTGTTTTGTTTCCTTTGGAATCATTCCAAGTCGGTCATGCACGATGCGAAGTATTCTATGGTGCGATAGGTGATCATCTTCATTCCATATGAATTCCATAGCACACCAAGCCAGCGATTGATTTGTTCAAGGAGAAGAAGTTCCTTATTAAGACCGCGGCTTATACAAGGACTTCGTTATCCTCGATGATGGTTCCCCACCTGAACTTCGGTAGTGTTTCATGATAAGACTACTATGTGGTCATTCTTGTCTTGGACAATATGTTCACATGTTAGTAGCGAGAACCAGCTCATGTTTTGGAGCTTGCTATCGTAGTTCATTCGAGAATCTCGCAACATCTTCTCGTCGATTTGTGTTGCAAACTTTCATTTTTCTTCTAGACTCGATGAGTCTGGAATATCTTAACACCAACCAGATCTGGATCTCAGGCAGATATGATGGTTGGAACATTCCCAGCATTTGCATTTTGATCCCAGCTCGCATCCCATTGTGCCAATCTCCCTTGGGTTGCCTTCTCAGCAATTGTTGTCTAGGATCATCCTCAAAAGTGCACTTACCATGGGTCCCATCCATTTCTGGTGTTAAGCAAAAATCATCCATTGCGTCGTCTTCAACAAGGTAGTCCACATCATCCATTCTAATCCGAGTATGTCATCCTTTCGAACTCTTTCAAACGATCATTTGTGATTGCCTTAGGCTGGTATAAAGAGTTTCGATGATCTTTGTATCAAAAGTAATTCTTTTTGCCACTTAAGGGAATAATTCTCTGAGTCACCTTTCCTAAGGTCTACCGTTATGGAATCATGGCAATCATCTCCTTGTTACTTTGAAACCATGCACCATTTTACTTTAGCGTGGAATGGTTGCCTATCAATTTGAACCTTCGTCATCCATTTCTTTACCATCATCCCTAATGTGTGTTTGGTGTCTCAACCCAAGAGTTGTTCTTACGTCTCTCCATGAACTGATCTTGAGTTGCTTTCGATCTTCAAGAAGATTAAATCCTGTAGGGTTTCCCCTTCTTTACATTGTCGTGTCGGTGAAGATCTCAAAAGCAAAGGCGTCAAGACCAAGATGATGGAGTGAATCAACATCTTCGAGAAGGGCAAATGGATCATGAAGATTGTGATAGTTTTGTGATTTTCCTCTTCCTCTTACCTCACGTCTTGAATCTCGGGGCGAGATTCTTGTTTAGTGGGGGTGAGTTATCCTGACCCTAGAGGTTGCTTGTAGCTAGTGGCATTGCATCCATGCATCATGTTTAATTTTCATGAAATTTGAAATGGGGATTGCCTAAACCCTAGCATTAAAGGAATTCAAATAGGCTCAACCATAAATATTTTTCAGTGATTTCAAATGGCCTTCAAAAATGTTCACCATTTTGGAAAAATCTTGAAGCTTGATAACGGAGATGTTCCACATTTCTCCATGACATTTGGATCTTTGAATTAAATCATAAGTATTTGAGTTTGGGCATTTAAAATTATATAAAATATTTCAAATGCCCAAATATTCCCAAACTAAAATGTTTCATGTTGGAAATATTCCAACATTGGACGAGGAAGCAGTTTGGTGATTTTTGGAGCTGTTCTAGTATTTTTAAAAACTCCACAAAGTTGCGAAAAAATAGAAAAAGATAAAAGCAGGGAAGGGCTTACAGGCGCCACCTACCGGCCCACTGCCGGCCCAGCCCAGCCCGGCCCATGGCTGCTTGGCTCGGCTTGAGGCAGCCAGTGCTTTCGACGGCGGGCACCGCATGGGTGCCACGCACCTGGTCGCCGCCTCGCCGCTCCTCTCGCCAGCTGTCGATGAGGATCGCCTCCTCGCTCTCCCCCGAACCCCCTGGACACTCCCTCTCCTCCCCGGTTCATCTCTCTCGCTCTTCCCCGCCTTGGCCCGGCCTTGCCCGTCGCCGCACCATCGCCGTAACCACGCTCCCGCCCGTCCGTGCTCCCCTCACCTTGTCTAGGAGCTCCATGGCTCTCGACTACCCCAAACTAGCCAAGCCCGCTCGCTCTAGTGCCCGAATCCACCACACCGCCCTCGGCCCGAGTCCACCAGGTGCAGGAGATCCCCTTCAACGCCGTCGTCGCTCCGGTCCGTCCCGACCTCGGCGAGAGCTTCTGGCGTCGCCCGTGAGCCCGTCTACTTCCCTTCCTCCTCTCTCGCTTTTGAGCAGCGTAGCAACAGACCAAGCTCACCCGCACCCGCCCAGTGGAGCTTCGTCGCGGCGTGCTCCCGGTCACTCTCCGACCACCCCATGGTGTCCTTCACACTCACCGCACCCCATGGAGTCTAACCATGCACTCCCGCACCTCACCGACCCCTCTAGCCCTAAGTTCGTCTTGGCCGAACTCCGTGCCCGCCTAGGTCGTCATGGCGCCGATTCCAAGCCACCCGACTAACCGGCTCCACCAATAGCATGGCTTGCTTGACTACCCATAGCCACCCTCCGCGGCTCATTTGGTCGCGGAATCGCTAAAAGCACTTCCTCACTTGGCGTCGGGCTCGCCCGTGACTAGTCGCCAGATGCGGTAAGCGTGGACTTTGACTCGGGTGGGCCTGGTTGACTCAGATGAGTCAGCGGCAGATGGGGCCCGACCACGCTAACTAAATAGGATTAGTTTAACTAAGTTTTAGTTAAACTAATTACCCTGACACCGGACCTTTATCGAGGTTTGACACAGGGGCGCCAGTTGACTTCTTGATGTCACGGTGATGTCATCTTGGCGTTAATAACCCATTTTCTGGATTTATTATAATTCAGGAAATTTGAAATAACCCAAACTTCAAATATTCATAACTTTTAATCTGTAACTCCAAATTAAATAATTTATATATGAAAATGATCAGAAAAATATGAAGAATCTGTTTATGCCATGGTCATGCATGTTTGAACAAGTTAACCTCACTGAATAGGATGAATCATGATTAGGGTAAATTATGAACTAGCATTTGGAGTTGGAGTTTAACCTTGTTTGAATTCTACTTCAATTAACTTTGGCTAGACATTGCATTAGGTGAATTCAGTACCTTAACATGACATGTCATTCATGTGAATGTGCATTGCATTGATTGTGTTCTCTCTTGTTGCGGTAATTGTCCCCTCTCGGTGAGCGGCGTTAAAGCGATTATTCGATGACACCGATGAAGAACTATATTATCTTGAAGTGCCGGGCAAGCAAAACCCCTTGTTCATTCGATATAATCCCACTCTCTCGCTCCTGCTCTATTTTACTGCATTAGGACAACAACGACTCATGTGTTACTTGCTGCGGTAGCTGAACCCCTTTATCCTCTGCATGACTGTCATTCCACGGTAATTAGATGAAACCCACTAGCATGAGTAGGAGTTGTTTGAGCCATATTGTGCCTACTCATTCATGCTTGTTGTCATGCACACTCTTGCTTAGAGTTGAGTCAGTCGATTCATCGGGAATGAATTGGAATGGTTGTGTGAACATGTCCTCTTGTGTGTGAGCTAAGTGTGTGAACACGATTTGGTAAAGGTAGCGGTGAGAGGCCATGTAGGAGTACATGGTGGGTTGTCTCATTGCAGCCGTCCTCGAGGCCCGAGATACGTGTTTGTGATCCATGAAAGCGATTACTACCACGCATTGGGCCCGAAACCAATGGACCCTCTCGGCTTCTTAACCACCCTTGTCCTCGATGCAGGAGTTGCAAGTAGTTTACGGTGTTTGTAGTATCTTTGGGGGCCGCATAGCGCCGACCGTAGGGGTGGGTTGTGTTGCGGTAGGCACCGTGGCCAGTGTACCGATTCGCCCGTTTGGTGTCTCGGGAACCTGCACACATCGTTCGGGGCTGTATGGGAAACCTCGGCGGACTCCTGCGGATGGAACCGAATAGGCGATAAACCTGGACTTGGGACTTGAGTGTTTAGGTAGGTCGTGGCCGACACCCACGTTGGGCTTCGCTTGAAGGTTGCAGTACATGTCGTGTAAACGGCGGTAAGTGGTGAGCGTGTGTGAAGAAGTACACCCTGCAGGGTTAATATGATCTATTGAATAGCCGTGTCAGCGGAAAAAGGACTTACGGGTTGCCTATACGGTTCATAGACAAGTGAAAGTGGATACTTTAAAATGCGCAAGATAAGCGTGAGTGCTATGGATGGCGTTCGTGAGGGAGGCGGAGGCGGATCCATAGTGGTGTATTGATATGGTGAATATGTGGACTCGTGTGCCACCTCAAAAGGGTTAATTGCGATAAGTAGTTCGGGATAGCCACCGAGTCAAAGCTGGCTTGCTGCGATCAAACTCCACCACCCCTTTTGATAATGATGCATATGTAGCTAGTTACGATGTAAGTCTTGCTTTGAAATGCGTTTGTACTCACGTTTGCTTATTTTATGTTTTGCGAGAGACTTGGTCTCGCTAGTAGTTCGCTTGGACTTGACGGTTAGCTTGTTACCTCAGCTACGACCTTGTGCCTCGGCGAGATCTCGGTAGATAGTCGGGCTTCTCGGCCTTTTTCATTTATAGTTATGCGTACTTTCGAGACATGTTTAGCTTCCGCTTGTGTTTTGACTTGTATGCTCTGAGTGTTGGGTCATGAGACCCATGTTTGTAATATCTCGCTCCTCGGAGCCTATTGAATAAATATTTGAGTCGTGAGAGTTATGTTGTGATGCCATGTTGTATCTACACATATTGAGCATATTGTGTGTATGTTTGAAATGCTTGGTATGTGTGGGATCCGACAAACTAGTTGTTTATCCTTGGCAGCCTCTCATATGGGGAAATGTAGTCTCGTGACTACGGCGATAGTAGTCCGCTTCTGGCCCGGTTCACGGAGTCCTGCTAGCCAGCACTCTTTGCTTGGACACGTGATCGGCGGCATGTGTTTCACATCGTTCCTATATACATCGCCTTCGGGAAATGTCGCCGCGGTGTTATTCGAGTCTGCCTAGCCTTTCTACAGCCGGGATACCGGAGTCCTGTTAGCCAGTGCTACAGCCGAATTTATCGTTGATGACCGACATGCTCGATGTGATTCATGTATCTGTCCCCATGGGTTAAGCGCCGCTTTGGGTTCACGACTAGCCATGTCGGCCCGGGTTCTTTGTCATATGGATGCTAGCGACACTATCATATCGTGAGCCAAAAGGCATAAGCGGTCCGGGCCATGGTAAGGCGACACCCGTGGGAATACCATGCGTGAGGCCGCAAAGTGATATGATGTGTTACATGCTAGATCGGTGTGACTTAGGATCGGGTTCTGACGGCGTTGGTATCGAACTTTGTTGCTGTAGGATTACCAAGCCAAAGCTGGTCGAAGTTGTGTCTAGAAATGCTTTAGTTATGTAAGGAATTGATTGTGGAAGGAGCGTAAGGCTCTTTTTACTCCTTATACCTCATGGCCTTACGATGCAGAGTCAACCTCTTCTCTTCTACGGGTTTAAGAACTAGGCTTCTCATCTATCTATCGGGATGGCGTGTTACTAATCCGTAGACTTTTAAGATTGTTGGTTTTAAGCCTCGATTCAGTTCCTACTATTTACGTAAGATAATTGTTGATCTCGGAACCTTGATATTGTGATGTTGAGTGGTTATGCCACCCTTTTTGCAGGATGTCTCAAATCATTTTGAGCATTTACAGCCGTTATCTTTGTCAAAGTCATCGGTCTCTAAATAGTTTGATTCATTTGCAAATCCTTTCCTTCCGTTCCGATGTTCTTTTGACCAGGTTAATCACACAAATTAGTATGTTGAGGTACTCCGCTGCCTCAACATATAAGTTGGAACTATTATTATGACCCTAGTTGTTTAGGAAGTCATCTAGCAATTTAGCAATGCTTTTGTATCCCCGATTGTGATGTTTAAGCGTTATTCTTGAAAGCATCCGTGATGTTATTAGTTAGTAGGCATCCTATTCACGGGTTCTTGAACCGAGATTCACCCTACTTACCTAATGTTGATAGTGTTTGCTAGCTCCTTTAGGATGCTAGTAACTGCGATAGTCCTCGAGGTCCGTGGTATTCCTTCTTCCAAATACTACGAACCGCTTATGGCGAAGTTCCTTGTTGAACCAAAAACATTACAATAAGAGTGCTCTTGAGGAGTTCTCCATTCATAATTGTGAATCTGCCAATTCTACCTTTCCGCATGGGTTATCCGGGAGAAATGTTGAGCTTCACTCGACACACTAATCTATGCATCCACAACTCAGAAAACATATGTTCCTTGAGTTGTTCTTTTTAGTTGTATTCCGACCCCGTCATCGATTGATAGTCGAGGAGTATGTATGCATTAGTTTATCGATGCCTATTATCCTTGTGGTCCGTCAAGCCATTACATTGCGGAATGACTAGGAGAAACAAACTCGATACCTCATCCATTTCTAGGATTGGGTCCAAAAGCGGTTGTATTCATGAGATCAAAATGCCAATTCAGCTTTGATTCTGCTCTACCTTGAGTGTTACCATCTTTATGTCAGAACATCATGAGAATTGCACCTTCTCTTATGAATTCTTGTCGTAGTGATACTTCTCATCATCATCATTCATTCCTCGGTCCCGTGTTGATGCAACCGGAATGTCGACAAGTGAATTGTGATGTGTGAAATCGATACTCCTAGCAACCTCGTTGCTTGGTAGTTAATGGACAATATTTTCACTCTTAAGCGTGTTGGTTATTAAATCATCATACTAAGATTGATCGTGCTACCTAGTCCTTATTTACGGTGCACACTTGATTGATGAGTTAGGATTATATCAAGTCCTCACTCATTTGATCATACAAATCTTGCCCTCAAAAGCAAAGATTGTTCTCGAGCTTAGTAACATACGGTGGTTCGTGACTTTCCAAATATCTTCTGGAAGTATTACCAGGTTGTCCCACATTTGTTATGTTGAGCTCGTGATCAAGTTGGTTTCTTGTGAACCACCCTTTCTCCAAGAATGCATGTTGGATACCTGAGCTAGTTGGTTAAGCCAAACAACAACTTGGAGAGTTGGAAGATAAAAGCTTGCACGACTTAGATTCGTTCCAAAGGGATATTTTTGTGTAGTGTGTGTTGAAGAAAGATGATATCTTCATCAATTGGTCTCTGTGATCGATCGTTGGACCTATTGTCTTATCAATCCTTTGATTTGAGTATGGGCTATTATTAAGTCAAATCGGAACCAGCGGTGTTCGTAATGTTGTCTTACTCGTGGTTGATCCTCGAGCATACCCCATTACATCTTTTGAATTACGATCGATGCTATCACCGTGTTCACATGATGGTGGGAGTCGATGATATGGAAATTCCGATGAGTTCTTTGTTGAGCCCATCGGTAGCATTTGTCTCCCCCATGAGTCATGTTGAACATCAATCTAGTGTTGGAAACTTTATAAGCAATGTCTTCGTGTTTCGTTCATGAAGCATATGTTTGGATGGAAGTAGTGACTTCCTCGAATTCATGTGCTTTGGGTGTAAGTTGCCGCCATGAATTCGAGAAAGGTTTGTTTTGTTTCCTTTGGAATCATTCCAAGTCAGTCATGCGTGCGAAGTATTCTATGGTGCGATAGGTGATCATCTTCATTCCATATGAATTCCATAGCACACCAAGCCATGATTGATTTGTTCAAGGAGAAGAAGTTCCTTATTAAGACCGCGGCTTATACAAGGACTTCGTTATCCTCGATGATGGTTCCCCACACGAACTTCGGTAGTGTTTCATGATAAGACTACTATGTGGTCATTCTTGTCTTGGACAATATGTTCACATGTTAGTAGCGAGAACCAGCTCATGTTTTGGAGCTTGCTATCGTAGTTCATTCCGAGAATCTCGCAACATCTTCTCGTCGATTTGTGTTGCAAACTTTCATTTTTCTTCTAGACTCGATGAGTGCGGAATATCTTAACACCAACCAGATCTGGATCTCGAGGCAGATATGATGGTTGGAACATTCAACATTTGCATTTTGATCCCAGCTCGCATCCCATTGTGCCAATCTCCCTTGGGTTGCCTTCTCGGCAATTGTTGTCTAGGATCATCCTCAAAAGTGCACTTACCATGGGTCCCATCCATTTACGGTGTTAAGCAAAAATCATCCATTGCGTCGTCTTCAACAAGGTAGTCCACATCATCCATTCTAATCCGAGTATGTCATCCTTTGAACTCTTTCAAGCGATCATTTGTGATTGCCTTAGGCTGGTATAAAGAGTTTCGATGATCTTTGTATCAAAAGTAATTCTTTTTGCCACTTAAGGGAATAATTCTCTGAGTCACCTTTCCTAAGGTCTACCGTTATGGAATCATGGCAATCATCTCCTTGTTACTTTGAAACCATGCACCATTTTACTTTAGCGTGGAATGGTTGCCTATCAATTTGAACCTTCGTCATCCATTTCTTTACCATCATCCCTAATGTGTGTTTGGTGTCTCAACCCAAGAGTTGTTCTTACGTCTCTCCATGAACTGATCTTGAGTTGCTCGATCTTCAAGAAGATTAAATCCTGTAGGGTTTCCCCTTCTTTACATTGTGGGTTAATAAGGTGAAGATCTCAAAAGCAAAGGCGTCAAGACCAAGATGATGGAGTGAATCAACATCTTGAGAAGGGCAAATGGATCATGAAGATTGTGATAGTTTTGTGATTTTCCTCTTCCTCTTACCTCACGTCTTGAATCTCGGGCGAGATTCTTGTTTAGTGGGGGTGAGTTATCCTGACCCTAGAGCTTGCTTGTAGCTAGTGGCATTGCATCCATGCATCATGTTTAATTTTCATGAAATTTGAAATGGGGATTGCCTAAACCCTAGCATTAAAGGAATTCAAATAGGCTCAACCATAAATATTTTTCAGTGATTTCAAATGGCCTTCAAAAATGTTCACCATTTTTGGAAAAATCTTGAAGCTTGATAACAGAGATGTTCCACATTTCTCCATGACATTTGGATCTTTGAATTAAATCATAAGTATTTGAGTTTGGGCATTTAAAATTATATAAAATATTTCAAATGCCCAAATATTCCCAAACTAAAATGTTTCATGTTGGAAATATTCCAACATTGGACCAGGAAGCAGTTTGGTGATTTTTGGAGCTGTTCTAGTATTTTTAAAAACTCCACAAAGTTGCGAGAAAAAATAGAAAAGATAAAACAGGGAAGGGCTTACAGGCGCCACCTACCGGCCCACTGCCCGGCCCAGCAGCGCCAGTGGCTGCTTGGCTCGGCTTGACGAGCAGCCAGTGCTTTCGGCAGCGGGCACCGCATGGGTGCCACGCACCTGGTCGCCCGCCTCGCCGCTCCTCTCGCCAGCTGTCGATGAGGATCGCCTCCTCGCTCTCCCCCGAACCCCCTGGACACTCCCTCTCCTCCCCGGTTCATCTCTCTCGCTCTTCCCCGCCTTGGCCGACGCCGCCGTCGCCGCACCATCGCCGTAACCACGCTCCCCGCCGTCCGTGCTCCCCCTCACCTTGTCTAGGAGCTCATGGCTCTCGACTACCCCAAACTAGCCAAGCCCGCTCGCTCTAGTGCCCGAGATCCACCACACCGCCCTCGGCCGAGTCCACCCAGATTCTTAGGAGATCCCCTTCAACGCCGTCGTCGCTCCGGTCCGTCCCCGACCTCGACGAGAGCTTCTACGCGTCGCCCGTGAGCCCGTCTACTTCCCCTTCCTCCCTCTCTCGCTTTTGAGCAGCGTAGCAACCGAACCAAGCTCACACTTTTCCCGCCGTGGAGCTCGTCGCCGACGTGCTCCCGGTCACTCTCCGGCCACCCCATGGTGTCCTTCACACTCACCGCACCCCATGGAGTCTAACCATGCACTCCCCGCACCTCACCGACCCCTCTAGCCCTAAGTTCGTCTTCGGCCGAACTCCGGCGGCCGCCTAGGTCGTCGCCGGCGCCGATTCCGGCCACCCCGACCCCAACCGGCTCCACCAATAGCCGCGGCTTGCTCCCAGCTATCCATAGCCACCCTCCGCGGCTCATTTGGTCGTGGAATCGTAAAAGCACTTCCTCCGCGTCGGGCTCGCCCGTGACTAGTCGCCAGTGCAGCCGGCGTGGACTTTGACTTCGGGTGGGCCTGGTTGACTCAGATGAGTCAGCGGCAGATGGGGCCGACCACCGCTAACTAAATAGGATTAGTTTAACTAAGTTTTAGTTAAACTAATTACCTGACACCGGACCTTTATCGAGGTTTGACTGGGGCGCCAGTTGACTTTACGATGTCACGGTGATGTCATCTTTGACGCAATAACCCATTTTCTGGATTTATTATAATTCAGGAAATTTCAGAAATAACCCAAACTTCAAATATTCATAACTTTTAATCTGTAACTCCAAATTAAATAATTTATATATGAAAAATGATCAGAAAAATATGAAGAATCTGTTTATGCCATGGTCATGCATGTTTGAACAAGTTAACCTCACTGAATAGGATGAATCATGATTAGGGTAAATTATGAACTAGCATTTGGAGTTGGAGTTTAACCTTGTTTTAATTCTACTTCAATTAACTTTGGCTAGACATTGCATTAGGTGAATTCAGTACCTTAACATGACATGTCATTCATGTGAATGTGCATTGCATTGATTGTGTTCTCTCTTGTTGCGGTAATTGTCCCCTCTCGGTGAGCGGCGTTAAGCGATTATTCGATGACACCGATGAAGAACTATATTATCTTGAAGTGCCGTGCAAGCAAAACCCCTTGTTCATTCCGATATAATCCCACTCTCTCGCTCCTGCTCTATTTTCTTGCATTAGGACAACAACGACTCATGTGTTACTTGCTGCGGTAGCTGAACCCCTTTATCCTCTGCATGACTGTCATTCCACGATAATTAGATGAAACCCACTAGCATGAGTAGGAGTTGTTTGAGCCATATTGTGCCTACTCATTCATGCTTGTTGTCATGCACACTCTTTGCTTAGAGTTGAGTCAGTCCGATTCATCGGGAATGAATTGGAATGGTTGTGTGAACATGTCCTCTTGTGTGTGAGCTAAGTGTGTGAACACGATTTGGTAAAGGTAGCGGTGAGAGGCCATGTAGGAGTACATGGTGGGTTGTCTCATTGCAGCCGTCCTCGAGGCCCGAGATCTGTGTTTGTGATCCATGAAGCAGTTACTACCACGCATTGGGCCCGAAACCAATGGACCCTCTCGGCTTCTTAACCACCCTTGTCCTCGGTCTGGGAGTTGCAAGTAGTTTACGGTGTTTGTAGTATCTTTGGGGGCCGCCATAGCTGGCCGTAAAGGGGTGGGTTGTGTTGCGGTAGGCACCGTGGCCAGTGTACCGATTCGCCCGTTTGGTGTCTCGGGAACCACTGCACACATCGTTCGGGGCTGTATGGGAAACCTCGGCGGACTCCTGCGGATGGAACCGAATAGGCGATAAACTGGACTTGGGACTTGAGTGTTTAGGTAGGTCGTGGCCGACACCCACGTTGGGCTTCCGCTTGAAGGTTGCCGAGTACATGTCGTGTATGCGGCGGTAAGTGGTGAGCGTGTGTGAAGAAGTACACCCTGCTTGAGGTTAATATGATCTATTGAATAGCCGTGTCCATGAGAAAGGACTTGGGTTGCCTATACCAGTTCATAGACAAGTGAAAGTGGATACTTTAAAATCGCTAAGATAAGCGTGAGTGCTATGGATGGCGTTCTCGTGAGGAGGCGGGAGGCGGATCCATAGTGGTGTATTGATATGGTGAATATGTGGACTCGTGTGCGCCACCTCAAAAGGGTTAATTGCGGTCGTAGTTCGGGATAGCCACCGAGTCAAAGCTGGCTTGCTGCGGTCAAACTCCACCACCCCTTTTGATAATGATGCATATGTAGCTAGTTACGATGTAAGTCTTCCGAAATGCGTTTGTACTCACGTTTGCTTATTTTATGTTTTGCGAGAGACTTGGTCTCGCTAGTAGTTCCGCTTGGACTTGACGGTTAGCTTGTTACCTCAGCTTCGACCTTGTGCCCTCGGCGGAGATCTGGTAGATAGTCGGGCTTCTCGGCCTTTTTCATTTATAGTTATGCGTACTCGAGACATGTTTAGCTTCCGCTTGTGTTTTGACTTGTATGCTCACGAGTGTTGGGACATGAGACCCATGTTTGTAATATCTCGCTCCTCGGAGCCTATTGAATAAATATTTGAGTCGTAGAGTTATGTTGTGATGCCATGTTGTATCTACACATATTGAGCATATTGTGTGTATGTTTGAAATGCTTGGTATGTGTGGGATCCGACAAACTAGTTGTTTATCCTTGGCAGCCTCTCATATGGGGAAATGTAGTCTCGTGACTACGGCGATAGTAGTCCGCTACAGCCGGTTCACGGAGTCACGCTAGCCCGGCACTCTTGCTTGGACACGTGTTGGCGGCATGTGTTTCACATCGTTCCTATATACATCGCCTTCGGGAAATGTCGCACGGTGTTATTCGAGTCCTGCCTAGCACTTTCTGACCGGGATACGAGTCTGTTAGCCAGTGCTACAGCCGAATTTATCGTTGATGACCGACATGCTCGATGTGATTCATGTATGTCTGTCCCCATGGGTTAAGCGCCGCTTTGGGTTCACGACTAGCCATGTCGGCCGGGTTCTTTGTCATATGGATGCTAGCGACACTATCATATCGTGAGCCAAAAGGCATAAGCGGTCCCGGGCCATGGCAAGGCGACACCGTGGGAATACCGTGCGTGAGGCCGCAAAGTGATATGATGTGTTACATGCTAGATCGGTGTGACTTAGGATCGGGGTCGACATCGTGTCTGCAGCGGACTCATCCTTGTCGGGACGGAGCTTGTCGTGAAGCCCCACGCTTGTCATTGGATGTGTTTGCCGTGGTTCTGGTTCATCATCCGCCTCCCTCTCCGCCACTAACGCAGCACTAACCACTTGATTGGTTGCCGCTATATATAGCGACAACTTCTCTTGTGGCCTAGGTGCGACAAGTGTTGGAGTGGAGGACAGTATCTCTTCAAGTCTGCTGCGCGATGATCTCCGCTTCGGGAGTCCATTTCTTTGGATCTGCCTTTTCAAAATCTTGAAAAATGGCGAGGCGCTTCGGCAGACCTAGAAATAATCCTGCTGAGAGCAGCCACGCTACCGGCAAGTCTTCGTACATCCTTGACGCGCTTTGGTGCTTCAATCTGCTCAATGGCCTTGATCTTGTCGGGATTAGCTTCAATCCCCCGCTGAGACACGAAGAACCCGAGAAGTTTGCCGGAAGGGACTCCAAACACGCACTTCTCGGGGTTGAGCTTGAGGCTGATCTTGTGGAGATTTGCAAAGGTCTCGTCCAAATCTTGAACCAAAGTTGCTTTGTCCTTGCTCTTGACCACTATGTCATCCATGTAGGCTTCTACATTTCTGTGCATTTGCGGCTCAAAAGCGTCATGGACTACCCGTGCAAATGTCGAACCAGCATTCTTCAAACCGAAAGGCATCCGTATGAAACTGTATGTGCCACATGGTGTGATGAATGCGGTCTTCTCTTCATCTTCTTCAGCCATGAAGATCTGATGGTATCCTGAGTATGCATCAAGAAACAAAAGCAAATCACATCCGGCCGTGGAGTCAACAATCTGGTCAATGCGCGGCAAGGGAAATGGATCTTTGGGACAAGCTTTATTAACATCCGTGAAGTCAATACAAAGTCTCCATTTCCCATTTGCCTTGCGCACGACTACGGGATTGGCCAACCACGTGGGATGGAGCACTCCTCGACAAGGCACCTTGCTTCGACTTTTTGCTTGTGGGCGCGCATGAGGACAAGCGGCGGCGGTGCTCAATCACTTTCACAGGAACACGGGGATATCAGACGGTTGTCATGCAAACACGTCGACATTCGCCCGCGAGGAAAGCAACGGCGCGCCTTCCTATTTGGGGTCGAGAGAGAGCGATGGTGAAGGTACCACCAGCGCCGTCCTCCTTGGCGGGCACCTTCTTGGTCTTGGCGGAGCCACCATCTTCTTGCACTTGCGGTGGAGCTCGATGGTGCGTCCTCGACGGTAGTGCAGCACTCCGAAGAGGTGCGCTTGCCGGAGTGAGCATCAGAGCCCTTGGCGGACTTGGACTTGGTCTTCTTCCCCCCGGGAGCTTCAGCGGCAAGTGTTGGGCAGTCTATCGCGGCTGCTGCATCCCGGTAGATCTTGTCGGCACAGATAAGGGCATCCTTCTTGTCGCCATGGACGGAGATGACGCTTATCGGGCCTGGCATCTTGAGTAGGTTGTAAGCGTAGTGAGAGGCTGCCATGAACTTGGCGAGTCTTTGGGCGGCCAAGTATCCCATTGTAAAGGCAATGGGAAATCGGCAACGTCAAATGTAACCCTCTCGATCCACGAAGTTCAGCTCGGCGCCAAATGTGACCGCAGCGTAATCTTCCCCTTGGCTTGCTCCTTCCCGGATTGATTCCTTGGAAGGTTCCGGTCTCTTCGAGCTCCTTTGTCGAGGATTTGAAGCTTCGGAGCACCGCTGAGGAGGAGATCAGATTCAAGCCGGCCCTGCCGTCAACTAACATTTTTGTGACCTTGAGGTTGCGGATGGTTGGAGAGACCAACATTGGCAAGCACCCGACATGATTATGCGATCGGGGTGGTCCTCAATATCAAAAATGATAGGCGTCTTTGGACCACTAGAGGCTTCTTGGCGACTCTACGGATGGTTCCGCTGCATTGACCTCCGCATCCATTGCTTGAGTTGGCGGTGGGAGGTATGCGAAGCACCTCCGTCAATCTGAAGAACCTCTATGGCTTTCCGAAACTCCTGCTCATCGGCGTCGTCGTCCTCCATATCTTCGTCGTCATCATCATCTTCATCCTTGTCGCGGCGGGGAGGTCGATCTCCATGTCGCTGCTTGACTTTGCCTTGGCGTCCTCCCGGCGGGGCGTTTCTTGCTTGCTCGGCACCTTCACAGGCCTTCTCCTTGTCTACTTGGCTGGTACTCGGCTCTCTGGCATTCGACGAGCTGCTCGACCTTCTTGCAGCTCTGGAGATCGTGGCCCTTAGTGCGGTGGATCTTGCGGTATTGCTTGCGGAGGCGTCCCGCTTGTCGTGGCCGCCACCGGCGGTGGTTGGCGTCGGCAACAACCTCCTTGCCGAGCCACCAGCCTTGGCGTTCTTGTCGCCCGCCTCCGTTGCGGACTGCTTTCGGCAGCCAACACTTCTCTGCTTTTCTTCTTCTGTTGCCGCCGCGGCCCTTCTTTGCCGGGCGGTGTCATCCTTGTCTGATCCTACTTACGCATTCTCTCACGAGTCTCCTCCCTTCCTCGGTAGCGCACACTTGTCGGCCAAGGCGTACTGACTCAGCGGCGTCCTTGACTTTGCACATCGCCATCTCCTCCCTCATCCTGCGGTTCCGCACATTACGATGAAATCTGGCTGATCACCTTGGCGGGGTGGACGTCTGGGATCTTTGTAGTACTGCACGGCTGAATCTCTGGATGAACTTGCGCGAGGACTCTCCTTCCTTACAGGCGAGCAAGTGAAAGTCGCTCTCTTGGCCATGAGGTTTGTGGTCGCTTTGTGAAAGGCGCCAACAAACTGATGGCCTGAATCCGCCAAGAGGATATGGAGCTGTCCGGCAAGTGCATGAGCCAAGATCGGCGTTGGGCTTGAGCACGGCGGGAAGTAGTTGGCGAAGATCTTGTCATCCGTCCCCCGCAGCCTGCACGCGATGGTGTAGATCTTGAGGAACTCCGGCAGTGCGTCCCGCCATCATACTTCTCCGGCACGCGTCTGGTTTGAAGTTTTTCGGCTGGGCCACTAGACTTGCCGCAGCTCATGAGTGAATGCGAGGGCAACCTACAGCGTCTGACGGCAAGTTGCACGCCCCTCCGTGGCGTGCATGTCAGCGAAGGCCCAGCGCGCTTGTCGGATTGACGTCGCGCTTCTCTTGGCGCTTCGATCACGAGTTCGGCGTCCTCTTGTCGTCGCTCATGAAGAACTTGGCGCTGATCGCGTGAGCTCGCGGATCTGACGCAGCGGTTGATCGGCATTTGTCGAGGTGGATCCGGTGAGTCGGCGATCTTGGCCTTCTTGGCGGAGAAGTGCGGTGGTTGCACCTCCGGCAGTCTCGTCGCCACCGGCTCGTGCCTTGTCGTCTCGCCCGCGGCAAGCGATGGCGTTGGTTGCCGCGAGCGTCGCCGTTAGCAAAGCCGATGAGGCTACGGATAGTAGCCCTCCACTCGTCGACCTTGTCGCCGTTGGAGGTAGTCGAGAGCGATTGAGCTCTCGCCGAGCTTACGCTAGAGTAGTAAGCGGCATTGGAGAAGCGGTGCGAGGCGGCGGGACACGCTCGGACTTCTAACTACGTTAGAAGGAGCAGCGCCCGTCCGGCGACCGTATCTCACTAGTGCCCGGCATGTTGGCGCGCATGCTGGTCTTGAGGTCTCGATCCAGCGAGCGTATGGCGTTGTGAGCGCCATGGCGTTGTTGGTCTCGCGTCTCTGAGATGGGCGCGGGGGATGCTTGTGACGCCGAGGTCTGCGGTGCCTTGTCCTTGGACTTAGCAGCGTCGCGAGCACCTTCGTCGGCGCCCGTTCCTCCGCCCGGCGTCCGCACCACCACCCGTTTGCTGCGGTGAGGGTGGGTACGACGCAGACGGTTTCTGCTGCCGCGAAGCCTTCTTCTTCGGTGGCATGTCGAGGAAGATGTTGATAGCGCCGCTTCGCGTGAGCGCCGGATCAGATTCACACGGCTGGGCGCCCCCTACAGCGCGCCCGAGAGATGTCGAGGAGGCTGATCGTACCCACGGACACCTATGGGGCGGCGGGCAGAACCCCTTGTGGTTCGGAGGGGGGCGGAGGTCGCCGCGAAGAAGCGGATCGAGGCAATGCACCTGGCGGTTTACCCAGCCGGAGCTCTCCGGAGAGATAAAACTCCTCTGCTGCTTGTTTGATCTATTGTGTTCTTGCTAGGGAGCAACGAGAGCTACAAAACCTAAGCGTGAGTCTATCTGGTCTCGGATGGGTCGAATGAACCTTGAGACGAACCTAACCGGCCCAGGCTGAACGGAACTCGAACCCCCTCACGTTGCACTCGGGCCTCCTTTTATATGCTCAAGGGGTCTCCGGCGGTGGCAACATAGGCGGGGTACAAATGTAAAAACAGGAGTTGGTACACCTACTTGAGCGATTATGCGATGCAAAATACCTAACTCGACGGCAAGGGACAAAAGCAATAAATGCCCGTCGTTGTCGCCCAAAGCGATTATATGAGAGACCGTCAGTGCGCCTCCGCTTGCCACGATGGCGAGCCTGTCAGCTTGCTTATCGCTGCTCTCCGCTGGCTGCCTGACCGCTCGACAGCGCCCATGGAGCGGTCCCATGGCGACACGTCATTTGGGTGAGCTGGAGCGGAGGCGGAGAGAAGTTGCATGCAGCGGCAAGCGCCTTGCAGCGGCGAATCCTGTCGTGCTCGGAGACTTGTCGCGCCCCGAGCCTTCCCGGCAAGCTCCTCTTGCCGGGGCCTTGTCTTCTGCGTGCCTGGAGTGGCCTTCCCGACAAGCTCCTCTTGTCGGGACTTTGTCTTCTCAATCTAATACTTTGTTCTTGAATGGCTCCAAGGGAGCCACGGAGGAGATTGGCGGTGGCGAGGCAAACCTTGCAGCGGTCTTTGCTGTTGTCCCGTGCAGTGCGGGATACTAGGGTACCCCTACTCTAGTACACCGACTCCCGTGCATAAGTAAAGCTAGCGTGCTTCGCACATCTTGTCAATTTCATGCTTTTTTACTTCTATTTGCATGCGTTATCTGACACTTTGTGCAGCACCTACCCCTGGTAAGTAATAACGAGCCACAAGGCTCCATATCTTTATTTTCTCTTCTTTCTCTTTCTCAAAGAAGGGAAGGTTCCCTCGCACACAAGTTTGCCAGGGGGTAAGGAGAAGATAATGGTGTGGACCAAGCGACGCTCAAGGAAGTCTAGCCTTACCGAAGCAAGCAACGGAAAAGCTAAGTTGCCAAAGTTTGAGCAATCAGCTTTAAAATTTTTAAGTTATCTTCCTCGAGCAATAGTGCTTTGTA
This sequence comes from Aegilops bicornis, assembly GCA_021605145.1. NCBI lineage: Eukaryota > Viridiplantae > Streptophyta > Magnoliopsida > Poales > Poaceae > Aegilops > Aegilops bicornis. The sequence continues at coordinate 286,506,968 of CM038670.1, forward strand.
TGGAAAACACATGCGCAGAGGAACCAACTCGTAGCTAGTTGCGCCCTTACTTTGTTTGAGTCCGCTCAACAACTTAAGTGAGTTGCGACTAGTTGCGACAAGGTTGCTTGTCGAAGCGGCACCGCCAAAGAGTCTTGACGTCCGCACTTTTCGTGCTTTCATGGCTCGGTGCCCGCGCCGACAAGTTCCCTAAAAGCGTAGGGAAAAAACATACAAAGGAAGGAATCAAGTAAAGGAAATAACATAGCAATTGATACCCAAAATAGAGTTGTATTACAAGATAGCTTGCCGCAGCTCTAATGGATTGTTCTTATGACATGACCAGCAGCGGCAAGAGAAAGAAAAGCGGGCGGCCTAATCTACGCGATCGCCCTCAACCCTCTTGATTCCGCTCACCCTGTCCACAATGGGTGCGACAAGGATCTTGAGCGCCTCCACATCAGCATCCGGCGGCAAGGACTTGAGGACGTTCGTGAGGTTGAGGCCTGGATTGCGGAAGGCCACCTTCATCAGCACCTTTTGAAGAGCCCCAGCAGATCTGGCGCGACTCCTCGGCCATTTGCTTTGGGACTTCTTCCGGAGTCATTGGAGGGCCTTCACCACGCCCTTGAAGAACAAGCTAAGCTTGGCGCTGGGTTGGAGGTGCTCATCGGAGGAATATCCAAGATCCACCATCCCGGCTCCATCGGCTCCTGTTGATGGCTGCGGTGATATCCACGAGACCCTCGGTCCGTGCTCCACGTTCTCCCTCAAGGCACTCTGGCGGCGGCAACACTGCGCCAGCGGCGCCTCGTCGGCCTTGATCTTCTCCTTCAAGGCCGCCTCCTGCTCCTTGGCGGCATCCTTGTCTGAGTCGAGGTAGTCGGCTTCAACTCAAGATCCGCGTCGGAGTCCTTGGCGGCTGAGCTCCTTGCTCCTCTCGGCGAGACGGCCTGCAGCTTCGCCAAGAGTGTAAGCGTCCTTCTCGCGCTCGTGCTTGAGTGAAACAAGCTCCTCGCCGCTCTCCTTGAGGCTGGCCTCCAAGCTGCGCCACCTTCATCTCCGGCTCCTTCTTGGCGGCCTCGGCGATTCGGCAGCATCCTTTGCTTCCTTGAGAGCCCGCCAAATGTTTGCTCGCGCATGGCAAGATCCTCCTCGTGGCTGTCAAGGTTAACCTTCCGCTGCGCCAACTTCGCCTTCTGTGCGAGACAGCTTCTCGGCGGCAAGCCGCTGTTGCTCCTCAGCTTCAGCCTTCTCGAGGAGGAAGGCTTTGCGCTCCTCGGCGAGCCACTCCCGCTCCTCTGCTAAGGACCGGAGAGCTTCTCGGTTGCGGCCCCGGAGCTCCTCCGCGCGCTTCTCGATGTCTGCTCCCGCCTTCGCGACAAGCGCCTCCCGGGATTCCAGCTTGGCTTGTCGGTAGCGGTAGGCGACAACGACTTCATAGTTGCTCCTCCCGAGCTCGCTTGCTTTGCTACTGGCGCGCGTCGACTAAGCGTCGATCCAGCGGAGGCGAGCAGCTCTTCATCGAAGGTTTCTCCTTGGCCGGCGCCGTGGAGCTCGACTCCCATGGGAGCTTGATGAAGACGCCATCGCCCGGCCTTCAAGTAAGCGCCCGGGCTGGGGCTCTTGAACTGACGCTGGCGGCAGCGGAGGGATCGGCGGTCGATGTAGCGCTGGCGCTCCTGCTGACCTCGGTGCGTCGGTCACGATCGCGGACCCCTCGCCCGGCTTCTGTGGCGGCAGCTTTGGCGGCCTCTTCGCCGGCGGGCTCGTCAGCGCCGGCTCCTTCTTCCATGGCGGCGGCTTCATCAGTGTCGCCGCGCACATCCTCCTCGCCGGCGACCTCGGTCTCCATTGGCTCTGTGGCGGATGGATGAAGAAAAGTCAAGCAAATATTCAAAAACAAAATCATAAGAAGAAGAACATAAGGGAAGTTCTTAGGCAAGAAGATTACCTGTGCCTGGATCTGCGGTCATGGTCTCCGCCGCCAAGGGATCGCTGGTGCCATCCCTTGCCGGAGAACTGCCCCTTGCCGGAGAAGTTTCCCTTGTCGGAGAACGCTCCCTTGCCGGGGAATCCTCCCTTGGCGGCGTAGTCGAAGCAGAAGGAGGCTGCTCTGCTCCTACACAAATCAACAGTCAGATACCAACAAAGAAAGAGCACCCATGCACGCTGAACAGCAAGAAGTAGACCATATACTTACGCTGGGGGCTGCTTTGAAGAAGAGTTGCCGCATCCGGCAAGGTAGTCTCGGACGCGCCTCCTGCTGTCGCAGTGGGTTCGTCCTCGATGACAACCACCGGGGTCTTGGCTCTCTTCGACATTCTCTGGGCCAGCGTCCTGAAAAGGAATGGATTGAGTAAAAGCAAATCAGATGCAAGACAAAGCAACAAATCGAAGAATTACAAGTCTGACAAGGAATCTTACTCTTCTTCTTCCTCGTCGGAGCTGGCGGAGAGGTCAAGTCTGGCCCGCCTCCGATGACGAGGCGGAGGTGGGTTCCCTTGGGCGCTTGGCGGGGAGCGGAACCGGTGGTCTGCGAGGGCCCGCTCTAGTTGCCGCAGCGGCGTGAGGTGCTCAGCAACGCTTGATGCTTGCTTGATGGAAGCGCGTCGCTGGCGCGCTGCGGCTGTTGGCCCGTCTGCCGCCCCGCTACGTCTCCGGCCTTGCGAAGACGCCTTCTTGGTGGAGCTGGTGGCTCCGCTCGCGGCAAGCTACTTGGAGGCGGGGAGGAGGCGCCCTCAGCGGGTTCGCTCGACTCGGCTTCAGGCTCGGCAAGCTCTTCCTCGCCGGCAAACTCCTTTCGCTCGATAAGGCTTGCCGCCTCTGCTGCCTCTGCCTCCTCCACAGTGAAGCCAAACTCATGGCGGTAGCTCTCTGCCGCCTCTTCTAGCACAGTGGCGTCTGGCGCATCTCGTCATCAGTGGTGTCGCGGGTGAGGCCCCTCTGCTCGTCGGGGCGGACCGGCATTTCTACCAGATTGTCAAAGAACTGCCGCACGACGTCATCTGCCGGCTCTTGCCAAGTTGGGACAATTCCATGTGAGTCGCATCGGCATCATTGCACGGATGCGGTCAAGCGGCATTGTTGCAATGAACGACGCCCTCGGCAACCTAAACATCTGGATGATCGGGATCGGGCTTGAACAGCTCTAAGAGCATCGCGTCAAGTTCCAAGACGGTGAAGTTGAAGTTGAGGCCTGGCGCGACCTCATGATATCTGCCGCCACGAAACTCCCAGGCAGGTCTCCTCCTCTCCTGCAAGGGGGTGATGCGGAGGCGAAGAAAGTCTGCATGTGATTGCCTACGGTGAGTCCGGCAAGTCTGAGGCGAAGGATTCGGGTGGCTGCGATCTTGACCCTAAGCGTCTTCCGGGGCCAGATTGCTCCAATCGTTGCCGCGCACTACTGGGGTTTGGCGTTGGGCAGTAAATGGCTGCGGGTTCTCCTCAACAATCCAACACCAATCCGCCCTCCATTCCTCCCATTTGCTACGGAGCTCTCCCTCTAGATAGGCTTCCTTCTTGCCGACCCTCGAAATCCAAGCAATTCCTCCGGCAAGAGGCTCTCCTCTCTCAACACGGGGTAAAAAGAAGTGGCGGAAAAGGGCTACATTTGGATGGACTCCGACAAAGTTTTCGCAGAGATGTGCAAAAACTGCCATGGTCAGAACGGCATTGGGGGTGAAATCAAGGAGGCAGAACCCGTAGGTGTTCATGATGTCACAAAAGAATTCAGAGAAAGGCGGGCAGAGCCCGCGATGAAGAAGAGCACGAAGAAGGATACCCGGTCGGGGCCAGATTCGAAGCAGCGGCGGGAGTACCTTCGTCTTGGATGCGCTTCAGCGTCTCCGTCGGCGAGAAGAGGTAGTAGTTCTCCCTCGGCTCCCTCGCTGGCTGAGGGGGGAAGATGGCCCGCTCCTTCCGCAGCGCCGCAAGCCGCTGCGCCTCGGCCGACTTCACGGCCTTCCCCTTGTCGGCTTTCGGACCCATGGCGGAGGCGGTGAAGGAGGTCGACGGCGTTGAGGATGCTGGTGGCGATGGGGGGTGGAGCGCTGCTCTCTTTTCAGCCTTGAAGAGAAGGGGGGAGCAGCGGTGGTTTTTCGATGGAACAGCAACTGGCGAGATGGGCGGACTGCCCCTGTTTCCCCACCTTATAAAGTGGGAGGGGGCGGACGTTCCGTTATTCCGAATAAAGAAACCCCCACGATCTCTCACACGACGCTGCTGATCGCGCGGCTGCCCGTGGAGGGCGTGGTGGAGTCTGGGTGAGTTCTTTGCGTGACCGGGCGCGTGTGCCCATGCCTGTTTTGGGCCTGGCCCAATGGCCTTCGGCGCCGTGTGTAGCCAGGCAGGGGCTCTGTCGGTGTACTAGAGTAGGGGTACCCTAGTATCCCGAACTTGTGCACGCAGGCGATTGCAACCCTCAGCGGCAAGGCTTACCGGGTGACCGCCAAGGTCCTCCGTGGTTCCTTTGGAGCCATTCAAGAACAAAGTATTCAAGCCAAGGAGACAAGGCCCGGCAAGAGGAGCTTGCGGGAAGGCCACCAAGGCACCTAGGAGACAAGGCCCGGCAAGAGGAGCTTGCAGGAAGGCGATGAGCGACAAGCTTCCGGTAGCGACAAGACAACAACCGTGGCAAGGCGCTTGCCGGAAGACCACCTCTCTGTACCTCGCTCCGGCACATCCACTAACGTGTATACAGGATCTTTCCGGTAGCGTGGCGAGAGGCTGTGCGACCCGGTGATCTTGGTGTGGCAAGCGTGACAAGATTGCCATCGTGGCAAGCGGTGGCGCCCTGACGGTCTGTTTGCCTTTATTAGGGCGGCGTGAGCGGGCATTTAATGCCTTTGTCCCCTGCCGTCAGGGTTAGGTATGATACACTGTACACTGTACAAGTAGATGTACCAACCACTACTTTTCCATTTGTAGCCTTGTCTACGTTGCCACCTGTCGGAGACCACTTGAGCATATAAAAGGAGGCCCATGCGTAACGTAGAGGGTCGGTCAGTTCCCCACGCTTTCGGTCTCGTTAGCAGCTTCGTGTGTCTTTGTAGCACTCAGCGCTCTGAGCAAGAGCGAAATACACCTCACACATGCAACAGTGGGAGTGTTATCTATCAGGAGAGCTCCGAAGCTGGGTAAACCTCTCGCGTGCCGTCTCGATCTGCTCTTCGATGCGACCTCCGCTCCCTTGAACGAAAGGGGCTCGGTCCGCCGGTCCCATAGGTGTTCGTGGGCCAGATCAGCCTGCCCCGACAATCGTATCAGATAGAGGAACACGGTTTACTTCAAAGTTTTGGCATCAGCTACACCAGACTTTGGGTACCATATTGGAGTTCAGTATCGCATTCCACCCGCAGACGGATGGAAAGACAGAGAGAGTCAATCCGATTCTGGAGGACATGTTGAGAGCCTGCGCGCTAGACTATGGATCTAGTTGGGATGATAATTTTCCTTCTGTGAGTTCTCATACAACAATAGCTACCAAGCCAGTTTGAAGATAGCCTTTGTTTGAAGCTCTGTATGGGCCTTGAGATGTAGAACACCTACGATGTGGGATGAGGTAGGAGGCCGTCGATTGTTTGGGCCAGATTTGATCAAAGAGTCCGAAGAGAAGGTTAAACTAATCCGAGACAGATTAAAGATTGCTCAGTCCAGACAGAAGAGTTATGCAGATTCAAAACGCAAGGAAGTAACCTATGAAATTGGAGACAGAGCCTATCTGCGAGTATCACCCTTGCGAGGAGTGAAACGCTTTGGAGTTAAAGGAAAACTAGCCCCAAGGTTTGTAGGACCGTACCGTGTTTTGGAACGGATGGGAGAAGTGGCCTACAAGCTGGAGTTACATGAAGGATTGTCAGGAGTTCACGATGTGTTCCATGTATCACAGTTGAAGAAGTGCCATGCTGAGATGGCTGATATACCGTTGAGAGACACAGTGCCCTTGGAGGCGATTCAGTTAGACAATAATTTGACCTATGAGGAGAAGCCAGTGAAGATTCTTGACTTTGACAGCGAGTCACTTTCATGACAAGGTTATCAAGTTCTGCAAAGTTCAGTGGAGCCACCATACTAAGGAAGAAGCCACCTGGGAACGAGAAGATGATATTCGCAAGGACCACCCACACCTATTTTCTAGCCAACCCGAATCTCGAGGGCGAGATTCATCTTAAGGGGGGTAGGTTTGTAACATCCCAAATTTTCAATTTGGAATGTTATACATAGGTCATCTATGCATATCATATTTTATTGCATCTTCGTTCCGCAATCCTCGAAATCCTAAGCAACTCAAGGACCCTCGGAGAGAGTTGGGGATTTTCCGAATTTTCGTATTTGATTTTATCAAATAATGAAAACAAGGATTTTTGATTTTAATTATTTTTCTCTCCGGAAAATATTTCTTATTAAAATAAATGAGAGGAGATAATATGACTTCTCAAAACACTTGAAATATTGGAGGAAAAATGTTAAAATCATTATTTGGATTTTATTTGATTTTATTTGGAATTTTATTTGCCCTAGAAAAATTTGCATGTTTTAAAAATTGCATTTTAGCGGCCAAGAAAATGTTCACCTCGTCCTAAATATTTCATTTAGACGGTGAAAAATTATTTTGGTATTTTTAGATTTTTATTTATTTTTTCTCAGATTTTTCTAAGTTCCGCCGGAATTTATTTAAAAAAACTCGCGTCATCCACACCGTGGGCTTGACCCGGCCAGCCAGGCAGCCAAAGCCGCCCGCCGCCTTCCTCCGCCGCCGCATGAGTCGGGTCGGACTCACGCCCGCGCCGCCGCCTGCCTTCCCAAGCCGGACCGACCCCACCCCAACCTATAAAGCCGCAGCCCCTAGCCACCGCCCACCACTGGCCGCCAGCTCGAGCCGAGCCCGAGCCTCTGGCCCCCTCTGGCCGAGCCGCCGCGCCGGAGCTGCCGCCATCGCCTCCCGCCACCCCGAGTCGAGCCTCACGCCGCCCGTGAGCCGCCGCCGCACTCCCGCCTCACTGAGCCTCGCCGAAGGTAGCCGCCGGATCCGAGACCGCCGGTTTTTTTTAAAACCATTCGGTTTATTTTTTTTCTTTCGAAACCCTAATTGCGTTTTTTTTATAGATCGGTTTTATTCTCCGGTTTATTTATTTAGCGAGCGTTCGCTTGTTCGTTCGTTCTAACGAACGCGTTGTTTGTTTAGTTTCAGTTAACGAACGTTCATTCGTTAAACTGTTCATCACTTTTCTTTTTATCGGTTTTATTCCGTGATTTTCCTGAACGCGATTTATGATCCGATTTTCGATCTAGTATAACTTTTCGCTCGTTTATCAGAATCAGGCGATTCAAGCGCCTGGAGTTTCATCTCGAAACCCTCTTTCCGAATAACCAACTCAAACCAGGTTTTGCCTCTGTAAAATTTGACCCTAGTTCAGATTAGTAAACGGATCTTATTTCTTTTGCAGTTTGAGTTTCGTTGCTCGGTTTGGTTTGATTCTTTTTGTGAACCGGAGTTCTTAAGTTGAACTCTCCGGTCAACCTCTTTGAGTTGAGTTTTGCTTGTTGCTTATGTATGTTATTGTTTGCTTGCGATAGAATTCCCGGAGTGCGAAGCGTGTTACTACGAGTCCCTAGGATTCACGGATCGTCAGCAAGGCAAGTAACACTTTGATCATAATCTTTTCATACCCAGTTTTTATGCATTAGTTCCAATCCTCAAACATTGCATGATTAGGATGTCATTAACTTCTGGTTTGGGAAGTAATAGTTGAGGTAGAACCTATTGCCCTGTTACTATCAAACCCTTGGGAGTTACTTCTACGCTTGCTTATTTATTGCTATGCTATGCCCGTAGACGTGGATTGGGTTTGAGTGTATTCCATGACAGATGTGAGATTGTTAATTAATGGTTCAACTTAATGTGGCAACTTAAATACACATCTGGGTGGATTGAGGCACCTAGGGAACCCAGTGTTGTCTGTTTTTTTTTTGGAAATCCCGGGGTACCCGTGTGATCTTCCTATGGACCGCCATCCAGGCTCAAAGGGAACTGAGATTATTCATGCTAGAAACTTCCATGTGCAGCCACAAGCTATTATGGGCTCTAGCATAGTTGAGTAAGTTACGTGAAGCTCTTGAAGAGGTAGATCAGCAGGTAGTGGGTTTTGTAGGTTTTGTATGGTCTATCCGGAGTAGAGAGTTAATGTTTCTGAAAGACTATGTCTCGGTCATCCGTTTCTCAAACACCATGTAGTGCGAGAAATCAACGGAGGCGATCGAGTCTTGTGGGGAAAAGTGCGCAAACCTCTGCAGTGTACAATCTAATCATGGTTAGCCGTGTCCCCGGTTATGGACAATTCTGAGTATCTAGTACTTGAGTATTCAGATGTATCTCATCACCCTAAATTAATATTGCTGCGATGTTAACTACTTTAATTTGGGATTGAGTTGGGGTTATACCTTCTCAATGTTGTTTCAACCACCATGATAGTTAAAATAAAATCTATTCCTTTGTTGTAGGAAAAAATTGGCTTTTCGCAAAAACTATAACCATAGAGCTTTCCACAAGCCATATATGCATGTAGTGATAGCATAATTTTGTTTCTGTTATACTGTGTTATATTGCCAGCATATTCCATGTGCTGACCCGTTCTCGGGCTGCAACGTATTATGTTGCAGACTTTTCAGACGAGGAGTAAGGATTCGTTAGGTCGTTGCCATGCAGCTCAGCTATGCCGTTGGAGTTGATGGACTCACTTTTTCTTCCAAGCCTTCATTTGTTATCGCATTAGATGGCCTTAAGCCATATTATTGTAATAAGTTCTCTTTTGAGACATTCGATGTAATAAGTGTGTGATTGCTACTCTGTTATAAATCCTTCGAGTACTGTGTGTGTCAGCATTACCGATCCAAGGATGACACTGAAACACAGAGACTTGACCATCTGAGGTCGGGTCGCTACACTCTGTCCCAGGAGAGTGATGCCCTGGTACCGAGTGTTCCATACACCATTTGTAGGAGTTATGCTCAGGTATCACATCGATATCTTTTCCACCATCCACCCATATCGTTTCATTGGTAGACTTGCCTCTATCCCGAATCGTTCCCTTCATCTCGTCCCTTTGGCAACCCTTACTGATCTTTGTTATCAGAAAAGGGCAATGCCAGCAAGCCCAGCTTTCCACAACTATCCTACCCTGTCATCCAATTCTTTGAATGTGTACAGTTCCCTTCCGTAGGCTTGATGATGATGTGGTTGTAACCTCCATGTTCCACCCCATGATCACCATGTCCGTCCTCGCCTCCGTATCCATCCAGTTGCAACCGGTGTTCAGCCAGCGCTTGGTGTAGCCTTGGTTACACCAACTCCTTCCGCATGTGGATTCACTTTCGTGCACACCGCCACAGCATATTAGACCGTAATACCGGAGTTTCCGGGAGATTTGTGTGCTCAAGTATGCATGCATATTATTGTCGTGAGTAGCAGTAATGTGTGATGTTGATTGATTAGTTGCATTATTTGTATGCTTTGTGTGCTTTTGTTTTAGTCATTTATTTTGCTTCTTTCTTTGGGCCTTTGGAGTTGCCATATCTTCCCCTTATTAAAGTTGCTTGTCAAGAGACACTGGACCCTAAGAATCAGCAAAAAATTCAAGTATTTGGAAACTTAGCTCAACAGTATGAAATTCTCAGCCGACGGTAGTGAAATGGGGAATGTCTGATCTTGATGTTGATAATCAAGTTTGCATTAGCGTGCACTCCTCACAAAAGTACGGATAATTAAGTCTCCCTCAGTGTGCACTCTTCATAGCAGTGATGATCAAATAGATGAATTGTGTGCAAGATCGACAGTATATTATTAGTCAAAGGTATGATTCATATGCAAGGTTTGATTCTTCGTTGAGGATGATTTTGAAACACGATATACCTGGAAGCAATCAAGAATGTGCCATGTATTCAATACTCAGAAAGGAGGATAGTTCCGCAAACCCCTTTTCATGCAAGTGATCCACGGCAGAAATATTGAGATGGTATGTATATGTGGTAATCGGTCTGCATATCACAATGAGAAGCTTCTAGTGTAAGCAACCCAGTCTTCCCTTGCAAGCTACCATAGGAGCTTCCAATGCAAGATTCCTCTATCTTCCTCAGTACGACATATGGATGACTTCCCGTGCAAGAAACTTTGTCTTCTTCAGTAAGCAACCGCAAAAGCTTGCAACATAAGGTATCGAGTCCTTCCCCAGCAAGTCTTAAAGGGGGAAGCTTCTGAAGCACGATACCCAGTCTTCCTCAGCAAGATACTCTCGATGGTCTCCGGCATAAGCCCTCAAACCTCCCACAGTACAGCATTGGTGCAAAATATTGCCTTTGTGAATTGACAGTTTATGGTAGTGCATCCCAAGAACCAGATCCGCAAACGTTTGGTCAGAAGCAAGAATCAGTCAGAACACAAGTCTGCCTCGAGAATCAACTACCTATATATCGTGAGCATGTTGCCAAGTTCTTGCAAGTCCCTGGTACGATGATGAAGTCAAGGTAAGCATCCGACAACTTCAACCGTCAAGCATGAGAAAGAAAGCCAGTTATATACCTCAGTTGGTGATGCAAGAATTGACAAATTTTGGAAAAATGCAACATGGGACCACAAATTTTGGCACTACTCATCAAGGCCAGTTTCCTCATACCCGACAAGGTGATATCATTAACCCTTGTCACCACCTTGTATGCTTGACGACAAGAATGAGTTATATGCAAATGCGTGTGAACCTGGTATAGTTCCTATCACACGATACATGCCTGAGGATAAGTTATGATCGCCGAAATATTGCACCCGACAATATCTATGGTCACCCGAAAAAGTAATATGACCAAGCTCTTTCAGCAAAGGATCCAAACAAAGAGAATAATAATGAAGGAGCAAGACCGGTGATGCATGTATAAAAATTGTTGCATGAACCACATGGTGCAAATACCCCGGACAGTCTGAGTCAGCATCGATCACCATGAATATTCACCTAAGGGGTCTACTCAATTTTAGTAAGGACCCCATATCCAGACAACCCGCTCTGTTAACAGTATATGCTCAGATTTGCCAGTATCGAATATCTGAGTCTGTCAAGTCAGACCAAAGGCCAATTCAACAGTTGACCTCAGTGACTATGGTAAAGCATCACACCTACTCTCCCCCTGGATATTCCGGCAGAATGAATAATCAGGATGATGAATAACAGTCTTGAGGCATGTGTCCTCACTTATGAGGAGCATCAAAGGATATCATGTCATGAACAAAATTCTTCTGCCATCACCACTATCAGCCAAGACTGCGGATAATATCATTCAAGGCCGTACCCCTTTATGTTGGCCGCGACAGGAGACCAACAAATATTTGGTACGGATCCGACACTCAAGACAGTGGAGCCAATCCATATGATTCAGAAACTCCTGCGAGAAGTCAGAATCCGTGAGGAGAACGGTTATGACCCACCTGATAAGCTCGAACCCAAATAGGAGAAATGTGTCTTCATAGGATACCCAAAGGAGACTGTTGGATACACCTTCTATCACAGATCCGAAGGCAAAACATTCGTTGCTATGAATGAATCCTTTCTAGAGAAGGAGTTTCTCTCGAAAGAAGTGAGTGGGAGGAAAGTAGAACTTGATGAGGTAAATGTACCTGCTCCCTTATTGGAAAGTAGTTCATCATAGAAATCTATTCCTGTGATTCCTACACCAATTAGTGAAGAAGCTAATGATGATGATCATGTAACTTCAGATCAAGTTACTACCGAACCTCATAGGTTAACCAGAGTAAGATCCGCAGCAGAGTGGTATGGTAATCCTGTTTTGGAGGTCATGTTACTTGACCATGATGAACCTACGAACTATGAGGAAGCGATAATGAGCCTAGATTCCGTGAAATGGCTTGAGGCCATGAAATCTGAGATGGGATCCATGTATGAGAACAAAGTGTGGACTTTGGTTGACTTTCCCAAGAATAAATGGATCTTCAAGAAGAAGACTGACGCTGACGGTAATGTTACTCCCTACAAAGCTCGACTTGTTGCAAAAGGTTTTCGACAAGTTCAAGGAGTTGACTACGATGAGACCTTCTCATCCGTAGTGATGCTTAAGTCTGTCCGAATCATGTTAGCAATTGCTGCATTTTATGATTATGAAATTTGGCAAATGGATGTAAAGGCGCATTCTGAATGGATTTCTGGAAGAAGAGTTGTATATGATGCAACTTGAAGGTTTTATCAATCCAAAGGATGCTCACAAAGTGTGCAAGCTCCAGCAATCCATCTATGGACTGGTGCAAGCATCTCGGAGTTGGAATAAATGTTTTGGTAGTGTGACCAAAGCATATGGTTTTATACAGACTTTTGGAGAAGCCTGTATTTAGAAGAAAGTGAGTGGGAGCCCTGTAGCATTTCTAATATTATATGTGGATGACATATTGTTGATTGGAAATGATATAGAATTTCTGGATAGCATAAAAGGATACTTGAACAAGAGTTTTTCAATGAAAGACCTCAGTGAAGCTGCTTATATATTGGGCATCAAGATCTACAGAGATAGATCAAGATGCGTAATTGGACTTTCACAAAGCACATACCTTGATAAAGTTTTTAAGAAGTTCAAAATGGATCAAGCAAAGAAAGGGTTCTTGCCTGTGTTACAAGGTGTGAAGTTGAGTCAGACTCAATGCCCGACCACTGCAGAAGATAGAGAGCAAATGAAAGGTGTTCCCTATGCTTCAGCCATAGGCTCTATCATGTATGCAATGTTGTGTACCAGACCTGATGTGTGCCTTGCTATTAGTTTAGTATGGAGGTACCAAAGTAATCCAGGAGTGGATCACTGGACATTGGTCAAGAACATCCTGGAATACCTAAAAATGACTAAGGATGTGTTTCTCGTTTATGGAGGTGACAAAGAGCTCGTCGTAAATGGTTACGTCGATGCAAGCTTTGACACTGATCCGGATGACTCCAAGTCACAAACTGGATATGTATTTATATTGAACGGTGGAGCTGTCAGTTGGTGCAGTTCTAAGCAAAGCGTCGTGGCGGGATCTACATTTGAAGCGGAGTGCATAGGCTGCCGGAAGCAACAAATGAAGGATGCGGATGAAGAAGTTCATATCCGATCTAGGTGTCATACCTAGTGCATCGGGTCCAATGAAAATCTTTTGTGACAATACTGGTGCAATTGCCTTGGCAAAGGAATCCAAATTTCACAAGAGAACCAAGCACATCAAGAGACGCTTCAATTCCATCCACTATCAAGTCAAGGAAGGAGACATAGAGATTTGCAAGAAACATACGGATCTGAATGTTGCAGACCCATTGACTAAGCCTCTCTCACGAGCAAAACATGATCAACACTAAGACTCCATGGGTGTTAGAATCATTATCGTGTAATCTAGATTATTGACTCTAGTGCAAGTGGGAGACTGAAGGAAATATGCCCTAGAGGCAATAATAAAGTTGTTATTTATATTTCCTTATATCATGATAAATGTTTATTATTCATGCTAGAATTGTATTAACCGGAAACTTAGTACATGTGTGAATACATAGACAAGCAGTGTCACTAGTATGCCTCTACCTGACTAGCTCGTTGAATCAAAGATGGTTAAGTTTCCTAGCCATAGACATGAGTTGTCATTTGATTAACGGGATCACATCATTAGAGAATGATGTGATTGACTTGACCCATTCCGTTAGCTTAGCACTTGATCGTTTAGTATATTGCTACTGCTTTCTTAATGACTTATACATGTTCCTATGACTATGAGATTATGCAACTCCCGAATAACGGAGGAACACTTTGTGTGCTACCAAATGTCACAACGTAACTGGGTGATTATAAAGGTGCTCTACAGGTGTCTCCGATGGTGTTTGTTGAGTTGGCATAGATCGAGATTAGGATTTTTCACTCCGATTGTTGAAGAGGTATCTCTGGGCCCTCTCAGTAATACACATAACTATAAGCCTTGCCAGCAATGTGACTGATGAGTTAGTTGCAGGATGATCCATTATGGAACGAGTAAAGAGACTTGCCGGTAACGAGATTGAACTCGGTATTGAGATACCGACGATCGAATCTCGAGCAAGTAAAATACCGATGACAAAGGGAACAACGTATGTTGTTATGAGGTTTGACCGATAAAGATCTACGTAGAATATGTAGGAACCAATATGAGCATCCGGGTTCCGCTATTGGTTATTGACCGGAGATGAGTCTCGGTCATGTGTACATAGTTCTCAAACCCGTAGGGTCCACACGCTTAACGTTCGGTGATGTGTCAGGATTATGAGTTTATGCGTTTTGATGTACCGAAGGTAGTTTGGAGTCCCGGATATGATCACGGACATGACGAGGAGTCTTGAAATGGTCGAGATGTAAAGATCGATATATTGGAAGCCTATGTTTGGACATCGGAATGGTTCCGGATGAGTTCGGGCATTCTGAATCTTAGGGAGGTTACCGGAACCGCCCGGGGAGTATATGGGCCTTGTTGGGCCTTAGCGGAATAGAGGAGAGGAAGGGAAAAGGTGGAGGTTGCACCCCCCTAGCCCAATCCGAATTGGGTGGGGCCCCCCTTCCTTCCCTCTCTCCTCCCCTTCCTTCTCTCCTACTCCTACTACTTGGAAAGGGGGAATCCTACTCCCGGTGGGAGTAGGACTCCCTAGGACGCGCCATAGTAGAGGGCCGGCCCTCCCCCTCCTCCACTCCTTTATATACGGGGGGCACCCCATACACACACAAGTTGATCATTGATCTCTTAGCCGTGTGCGGTGCCCCCCTCCACCATAATCCACCTCGGTCATATCGTTGCAGTGCTTAGGCAAAGCCCTGCGTCAGTAGATACATCATCACCGTCATCACGCCGTCGTGCTGAAAAGCTCTCCATCGACACTCAGCTAGATCGAGAGTTCATGGGACGTCACCGAGCCGAACATGTGCAGATCACAGAGGTGTCGTACTTTCGGTACTAGGATCGGTCGGATCGTGAAGACGTACGACTACATCAACCGTGTTGTCATAACGCTTCGCTTCACGGTCTCACAGTGCGTGGACTACACTCTCCCTTCTCGTTGCTATGCATCACCATGATCTTGCGTGTGCGTAGGAATTTTTTTTGAAATTACTATGTTCCCCAACATGTTAGCTATCTAATCATACTCAAATGACTATTTTGCCACTGTGGTCACCCCTTAAGCTATAAATGAGGCCCGAGGCAACCTATCAAGGGGTTGGAACTTTAGATCCCATAACACTTGTACGCACGTGCTGCTCTCCCCAAGGCATCCTTGCCGAGTTTGAGCACTCTGTGCCTTCGTGTTCCTACAAATCAATCCACCGTAGTAGGAGTAGGGTTTTACGCTGCAAAGCGGCCTGAACCTGGGTAAAAGAGAGCTGTCATCGCCGCGCTGCCCCTGTCGTTTCTGCTCTTTGTACAATGTGACTGTCCCCTTGCCGAACCACAAAGGGGAACCCATGCCCCATAGGTGATCGTGCTTCCACGCCAACATAGAACCAATATCATACCCTCTAATACACGGGGAGGTAAGGAACTGCCATCTTGCTCTCCACTTGATTCACCTTCTGTTTTAGTAGGCTTGCAACACCCCCACCAACTATTCAATTTGATATGTCGCAAGTAATTGATGATGCTACTTCTACTATGAGTGATGCTTATGATGATGCTAGTACTATGCTTAATGAAACTGTGCCACTAGGTGAATTTCTTGATGAACAACTTGCTAAAGCTAAAGAACTTGAAAATGCTGAAACTGATGAAAATTATGATTCACCCATTAGGCCTAGCTCTCCTAGAATTTAAATGCCAAAGGTACCTGGGAGTTATGTTATGGATGGGGAGATAGCTAGAGAATTTCTTGCTTGTAATGATAGAGATGATGTTAAGAAATTATTGAGTAAGTTGAAAGAAAAATCTATGATGGAGAGAATGAAATATGATCCTAAGTCTGCTACCTCTCCTATCTTTGTTACTGATAATGATTATGAATTCTCTGTCAATCCAGAGTTAATTACTTTGGTTGAATCTAGTACTTTTCATGGTTATGAAACTGAAACTGTTGTGGCACACCTTACCAAATTAAATGATATAGTCACCTTATTTGCTTATGCAGAAAAAAATGGCTACTGATATTGTTGGGGATATTCCCCATGACCCGGCCTAGAATATGACCCGGCCAAAGCCGGAAGGCATTGTAGGTCATACAGTCCAACGGGGCAGAGAGGTGTGGCCAAGGAAAGGATTGAAGTCCCGTGGGTTAACCTGGCCAACAACTGGCTCGTAATGACGCGGGTGGGCCGGCTTGAGAAGAAGGCCCATATAGAAACACTCAACTTAGAAAGCAAGACAGATAGAAGTTAGAGTAGGATACAGGTTGTTACTATGACCCAGATTCTGTTGTAAATCTAGAGACTCGACCTGTTATATAAAGGGAGCTCCTAGAACGAAAAGGCTAAGTTGCAATCTCTCGAGAGCCAGGTTAGCGAATCTACATCCTTGTAATCGAGTTCTCTAGCAATATCAATCAAGCAGTGATACGTCCCAGATGTATCTATTTTTTCAAACACTTTTGTTCTTGTTTTGGACTCTAACTTGCATGATTTGAATGGAACTAACACGGACTAATGTTGTCTTCAACAGAATTGCCATGGTGTTGTTTTTGTGCAGAAATAAAAGCTCTCTGATTGAGCTAAAAATTTACAGAGAATATTTTCAGAATATATAGAAAATACTGGTGAAGAGAAATACCAAAGGGGGGCCACCAGGGCGCCACAAGCCCAGGGGGCGTGCCACCCCCTCCCAGGGCATGCCTAGCAGGGCTTGTGGGCCCCTAGCACCTCCCACAACCCTAACTCCAACTCCATAAGTACCTATTCGTCTAGAAAAAAATCAGAGAGAAAGAATAATCGCATTTTACGATACAGAGTTGTTGTGTTCTTCATCAAGAGGGCTAATCTAGAGTCTGTTCGGGGCTCCAGGGAGGGGTGCTCGACACCGTCGCTATCATTAACCCTTCTCCATCAACAATTCCATGATGCTCACCATTATGAGTGACTAATTCTTTCGTAGGCTTGCTGGATGGTGATGGAGTTGGATGAGATTTGTCATGTAATCGAGTCAATTTGTTGGGGCTTGATCTCTAGTATCCACTATGTTCTGATATTGATGTTGTTATGACTTTGCTATGCTTAATGCTTGTCACTAGGGCCCGAGTTCCATGATTTCAGATCCGACCCCTTTATGTTTTCATGAATACATTTGAATCCTTGATCCTATCTTGCAAGTTGTATGCACCTATTACATGTTATGATCCGCATCCCCAAGGTGACAATAATTGGGATTCTTTTCGGTGATTACCGCAGTATGAGGATTCCATGTATTCACTATGTGTTAATGCTTTGTTCCGGTTCTCTATTAAAAGGAGGCCTTAATATCCCTTAGATTTCCTTATGGACCCCGCTGCCACGGGAGGGTAGGACAAAATATGACATGCAAGTTCTTATTATAAGCATGTATGACTATATATGGAATACATGCCTACATGACATTGATGAATTGGAGCAATTGTGTATCGCTCTAGGTTGTGACTGTTAGATGATGAATGTCATCCAACACAAATATCCATCACTGATCCAATGCCTATGCTTTTGTCATATTGGTCTTTGCTAAGTTACAATCATTGTTGTTGTTGTTACAATCACTACAAATTGCTACTATTACTGCTCCTGTTACTATTGTTACTGTGCTACTAAACACTTTGCTGCAGAAATATAATTTCCCATGTGTGGTTGAATTGACATCTCAACTGCTAAGGCTCATAAATATTATTTGGCTCCCCTTGTGTCGAATCAATAAATTTGGGTGAAATACTACCCTTGAAGATTGTCACGATCCCCTATACTTGTGGGTTATGACTGAGCTACCTGGCCCTCCACATGAACGCGGATCTGAAAGGAACTGGATGAGGGGAAGACATCCGCGAAACCCAAGACACGGGCCAGCTCGAGAACTAAATGCGCATGCATGCAGGGCCAAGACGGTCCAGGGAGGACAGGTCAACTTCAATAGGTTTGCCGATCAGTTCGCCAAAAGCCATGAGGAAGGAGCAAGAACGGAGACCCGAAGGCACATCATCAAGTAGAACCCAAATGTCAGACAAAGCACTAGATGAGCGAGCACCAGCATCCACTGCCTTCACAGATTTGACGATTTGGTTGAGAGGTAGGATGAAATTGGTGCAGGCCGAGACCATCTTGAGGCTCTCCTTGGAAGGGAACACCACCGCAAACTCAGAATCAGAGAACTGCTAGAGCAGTCCTAGCCCTCCAGCCCCCAATCCTTCAGCTCGCTCAAAATAACCTCAGAGGATACCACTTGGGAAAGCACAAAAATGACAACAACATTAGAGAAGGAGTGAGCCACAATAGGTATGCCAACATCACCCTCCAGAGCGAAGAATGCGTAGCCTAGCAGTCCTAGACCGGACTGCTTGAAAACCGAAGGCTTGTTATGATCCTTACAATTGACAGTGAGGTGTCCTTCAGTGCGGCAAATGAGACAAAGGGGGGGGGGGTAATCGCATTTGGATTGAAAGTATCCCGGACGATGACAAGCGAAACATGGAGAGTGGAAGCGGGGCCAGAGGAAGAAGGAACGAGACCATGTGGAAGGGGTAGAGGAGGAGGAATGATGCCATCCTTGACATCAATGGAAGAGGAGCCAGGTTTAGACGCACCGTACTTACAGGCCTTGTTAGGGTACGAGGATCCGGAGCCAGGCTTCTGGTGCTGCCGCCGGCAAAGCTCGGCGCATCGCCACCGTTGCCACCGCCGAATTGCCTCCCTACAAAGACAGATCCAGCGGCATTCGGATGCGCCGTGATACGTCCATTTTGCATCATGTTTACCTACTATTATTTATATTGTTTTTGTGAATAATAATTCTTTTTGGAGTATTTCTAATGCCTTTTCTCTCATAATATGCAATGTACACATAAAGAGGGAGAATATCGGCAGCTGGAATTCTGGACCTGAAAAAGCTACGTCACGCTACCTATTCTGCACAACTCTAAATGAGCTAAAACTTTACGGGGAATTTTTATGAAATATATAAGAAATATTGGATCCAATAAGTACCAGAGGGGCCCATCAGGTGGGCACAACCCACCTGGGCGTGCCAGGGAGCCCAGGCGCGCCCTGGTGGGTTGTGCCCTCCTCGACCCACCTCCGGTGCCCCTCTTCTGGTATATAAGTCATTTTTACCTAGAAAAAATAAGGAGAGGACTTTCAGGATGAAGCGCCGCCGTCTCGAGGCGGAACTTGGGTAGGAGCATTTTTGCCCTCCGGCGGAGCGATTCCGCCAGGGGAACTTCCCTCCCAGAGGGGAAAATCATCATCATCACTAACAACTCTACCATCTTGGGGAGGGCAATCTCCATCAACATCTTCAACAACACCATCTCCTCTGAAACCCTAGTTCATCTCTTGTGTTCAATCTTTGTACCGGAACTATAGATTGGTACTTGTGGGTGACTAGTAGTGTTGGTTACATCTTGTAATTGATTACTATATGGTTTATTTGGTGGAATATTATATGTTCAGATCCATTATGCTATTTAATACCTCTCTGATATTGAGCATGATTATTATTTGTGAGTAGTTACTTTTGTTCTTGAGGTCACGGGAGAAATCTTGTTGCAAGTAGTCATGTGAATTTTATATGTGTTTGATATTTTGATGGTATGTATGTTGTGATTCCCTTAGTGGTGTCATGTGAACGTCGACTACATGACACTTCACCATATGTGAGCCTAAGGGAATGCATTGTGGAGTAGTTATTAGATGATGGGCTGCGAGAGTGACAGAAGCTTAAACCCTAGTTTATGCGCTATTCCGTAAGGGACTGATTTGGATCCAACAATTTAATGCTATGGTTAGAATTTATTCTTAATACTTTTCTCGTAGTTGCGGATGCTTGCGAGGGGGTTAATCAGAAGTAGGAGGTTTGTTCAAGTAAGAATAGCACCGAAGCACCGGTCCACCCACATATCAAATTACCAAAGTAGCGAACACAAATCGAACCAACATGATGAAAGTGACTAGATGAAATTCTCGTGTACCCTTAAGAACGATTTGCTTATTATAAGAGACCATTTTGGCCTGTCCTTTGCTTCAAAAGGATTGGGCTACCTTGCTGCACTTTTGTTACTATTATCGTTACTTCTCGTTACGAATTATCTTGCTTTCAAACTACTCGTTACTTATAATTTAAGTGCTTATAGAGAATACCTTGCTGAAAACCACTTGTCATTTCCTTCTGCTCCTCGTTGGGTTCGACAATCTTACTTATGGAAAGGACTACAATTGATCCCATATACTTGTGGGTCATCACGCTACTGATACATCTCCAACGTATATATATTTTTTTATTGTCTCATGCTATGACTTTTTGTGCTATTTTATATCATTTTTGGGGCTAACCTATTAATCCAGTGCCTAGTGCCAGTTGCTGTTTTTTTCTTTTTTTTTGGTTTTCCAAAAAATCAGTAACAAACAGAGTCCAAACGCTACGAAACTTTTTGACGATTTTTTTATGGACAAGAGAGACCCTAGAAGATTCGGGAGGAGACCTGAGGACGAACGAGGAGACGGCAAGGCAACAGGGCGCGCCCTATTACCTTGTGGGCCCCTCGAGGCTCCGTCTGACCTAATTCAACTTCTATAAATTATCAAATATTGAGAAACCAACATAGAGCCACCTGAAAACCTTTTTTCTTCGCGGCAAGTTTCTATTCTTCCGCGATCCCATCTGAAGGCCTTTTCCGGTACTCTGCCGGAGGGGGAATCGATGATGGAAGGCTTCTCCGTCATATTTGTTGTCTTCCGATGATGCGTGAGTAGTTCACCACAGACCTACGGGTCCATAGCTAGTAGCTAAATGGCTTCTTCTCTCTCTCTTTTATCTTTAATACCATGTTCTCCTTGATCTTCTTGGAGTTCTATCCAATGTAATCTTATTTTGTGGTGTGTTCGTAGGGATCCAATGAATTGTGGGTTTATGATCAGATTATTTATGGAAAGTAATTAAGTCTTATGTGAACTTTATTATGCATGATTGTTATAGCTTTGTATTCTCTCCGATATATCCGTTTGGTGTGGGCAACTAGATTGGTTTATCTTCAGTGGAACATGTGCTTTGTGATGGGTTCAATCTTGCGGTGCTCTATATCCCAGTGACAGAAGGGGAGAAGACACGTATATGTATTGTTGCCATCAAGGGTAAAAAGATGGGGTTTATTCATATTGATTGGGTTTACTTTGTCTACACCATGTCATCTTGCTTAAGGCGTTACTCCAGTTTTCATGAACTTAATACCATAGATGCATGGTGGATAGCGGTTAATTGGTGGAGTAATAGTAGCAGATGCAGGAAGGAGTCGGTCTACTTGTCTCGGATGTGATGCCTATATACATGATCATTGCCGTTTATACGTCATAACTATGCACTTTTCTATCAATTGCCCAACAGTAATTTGTTCACCCACCGTATGCTATGTGTTCGAGAGAGAAGCCTCAAGTGAAAACTATGACCCCCGGGTCTAATTTTATCATATTATAGAAACTAAAATTACTTTGATGTAATTTATTTACTTTTATTTTACTTTGCAATTTATCCATCTACCTATACAAGATTTGATCCTTGCAAGTAATGAGTCCAAGGGGATTGACAACCCTCTTGCCCGTGTCGGGTACAAGTATTTGCTTTTGTGTGTGCATGTGTTGTTCACGAGGCTTTGAGTGATTCTCCTATGGGTTCGATAAACCTTGGTTCTCACTGAGGTAAATATTTATCTCTACCGTACTGCATCTTCCCTCCTCTTCAGGGAAAATCCCAACGCAGCTCACAAGTAGCAGCAGCCGCCCGAGGCGGAGGCACCGGACCACAACTAGATCCAACAACCGATGCGCCACCACCCATTGACGACGCGTCGAGGGAGGAAGCAGGAGAGGAAGGAAGGGACGGCATGGCATCAGAATCATATAAGGACGTCGAAGCAGGACCCAGCAGCCCAACAGCCGGGGAACGGTAATGAAACTTACCTGAGTGACGGCCGCGCCGGTGAACGTGCATCCAGCCCTACTCTAGCGGCGAGCACGCCGCAAGACGTCAGTGCCTGCCCGACGCGAACTTCAACCGCTTCACACCCCTCAGAACGAGAGCTGAACGACGAGACCCAGGCGGTGGAACCACCGTGTCCTCATATTCGGAGTCGAAGACCTTGGTGAGGAGTGCACATAATCGATTGGCAGGAGCCACCAACGACTCCGAACCACCCTCCCTCCAGTGAGCGACAAGGCGGACGACGGAGGCGAGGAAAGCACAGGGGGAGGGTGAATGGGAGAGGGAGGGGAAGGCCACGATGGCGGCCACCAGGTCGGTGGGCAAGGGAGAGGATGAAGGGGAGGGGAGGGGAGGGAAGAGGAGAGCCATCCGAAGCTCAACTTTCGACATTCATGTGCTGTTTTTATTTTCCTCATTACTGAACCCTTCAAGCCAAGAGCAAGGAAGACCCTGATTTGAACATTGTGTCGGAGTAAATGACCACGGGTAGCCTAGCCGGCTCCCCCCGGCACTTCTGAAAAATTATGGGCCAATCAAGCCCTCAAACATCCAAGACGCGGGGCCGCCTTCCCTTGGCCGGCTGTCTCTCAGGCCGGCTACCGGGAGGCGGCCTGGCCCTAAAACCTACAGGAAGAAGGCCACAAAAGGGCCGACTCCCAAGGAGTCGGCCACCAGAGGGCCGACTCCAAGAAGCCGGCCCCCCAGCATGCGGCCAAGACCGCACCCACATAACGGGCGATGGGGCAGGCGTGGCTCTGGTGAAGCCTGTCACCCCACAGATCTGGGCGCGCATGGCCACAGAGCCAGACGGGCGACCATCACCCGTCCGTGGCAACCTTGTTGCCATGTTGACCATGATGTCACGCCATGACAAGTTGTCGCGTGGGTTCATGAGCGGCGGGCCCCTCCATCAGAGAGATACCCGAGGCGGCGGGCCTCCTCGGTCGGCCTGAGATATGGCCGGCTCCCCGTAGCCGGCTTGCTCCCT
Organism: Aegilops bicornis; assembly: GCA_021605145.1. NCBI lineage: Eukaryota > Viridiplantae > Streptophyta > Magnoliopsida > Poales > Poaceae > Aegilops > Aegilops bicornis. The sequence continues at coordinate 286,530,091 of CM038670.1, forward strand.
CCCTCGAAGGAGGCGCCTCATTAAGGAGACAAGATAAGGTAAGGCTATAGTGATCGCCGCCAAAGCGGCGGCACTATAGCCATGCTTACCTCGACAAAGCCCTCATCATCAAGATTGAGGCAACAATAACCAGCCCCCGGCGGTGGGGCCAGCTTGTCGACCAGAGGCCGGCCGGCCGGGACCCACCGGTCGGGGCCCAGTGACGGAGAAGCCGGCGGCGTGAACATCGACGGCTAGGGCTCGCGCCCGGTCGGATTGCCATTGTACCCACGGGGTTGGCCTATAAACCCCAGTGGCACCCATGCAAAGGGTTGATCTCTTAGAGTTTTAGACACGACATAGAGGGAAGAGGAGAGCTAGCCGTGCCCTTCTTCTTCCTCTCACCAAAACAACTGAAGGAGCCTCTTGTAGCGACTTGTTCACCTAGTGATCATGCGGAGACCCCGTAGAGCAGCAGTAGGGGTGTTATCTCCACGGAGAGCCCCGAAGCTGGGTAAGATTCGCCGGCGTGCATGTCTTCGCCTCATCCCGTTTCTGTGCACCGGCGACGTCTTATTGGCTCCCACAATGATAAGCCACCCGTTGGCATATGTCGCACCTACCACCCGACATTTGGCGCCCACCGTGGGGGCCAGTGCACCGCTGTCCAGGAGACACTGCTCGACGGGAACCCTCTTCCTTCCCAGCAAGCGTAGCCAGCCCGGCACGCCCGATGGCGCTTTCCCCGACGCGCTGCAAGGCGTCCCTGACGCATGCGTGGCGAGCTGCCTCACCGATCTTCTTGGCGAGGCTCACATCTCCGACGAGCCCGCCTCCGACGCGGGCACAGGCTGCCTCGAGAGCCACCTTGTCAGCCTCCTCAACCAACTCCACGTCTCCAGCGAGCCTGCTGTAGATTTGGAGTCGGTTGGCTCCACCGACCCGATGCTTGCCGACTCCGACACGGCATCGCTTGACGCTTTCCCCACCAACGTTGTGATCTTCCACGACCCGCTCCCCCGAGCCGACGGTTTGTGGCGGTGCCATCACCGAGTCTTGGTCATCAGCCACGGCGTCGCCTCTGGCGAGAACGCCCACGACGCCCTGCAAGCGGCAATCCACGACTTGTCCGTCCCCTTCCCGGCCGACGCCGACGCCGAGACACTGGAGGCACGCCGCCTCGCCCTCATTGCGAGGCCCAAAAGATAGCCTCCATGAGGCGCCTCACTGAGGCTCACCGGTAGCTGAAAGTCGAAGCGCCGCCTTCGGCACGCCGCCTCCTGACGGGCCGAGTCGGATCGGCGCCATCAAGCAGCATGGTGCAACCATCGCCGACATGCTGGGAGCCGACCGCCCAGTCTATGCCACGCCCCTCGAGAACCTGCGCGCCGCCCAGGTGGCCGTAGACGAGCTGAATGGACTAGGGGCCGAAGAGCTCCCCCACATGACCAGACGCATCCAGTTGATCGATGCAGCCGAAGGCACGAAGCCGGGCGTCCGCGGAGAGTCCTCCAGCCGAGAGCACGGGCGCAACGTTACGGACGCCGATTGCGGGCAACACCCGCGTCGGCAAAGAAAGAGTCGGCTGCCACCGCAGCCGAACCGGATCTCCATCGGCGCGCGATGCAGAAGGCCGCCCTCAAGCCGTGGAGCGACGGGGCAACCCGCCTCCTCCCCCGCCTCGTGGGGAGAGATATCCCACCCCTCCGCCTGTCACGCATCCGACTCTCAGCGGCCGACTAGGCCGCCGCGAAGGAGTCGGTGAGAACGATGCCCGCCATCGGATTAACCGCCTAGCGCGATCCCTGGCGCTAGAAGAAGAAGACGATGTCGGCCCGCCTTGCTTCGGCCCCGCATCCGCGACGAGCCCTTCCCCAAAGGGTTCTCGCTCCCAAGAGACACGCCCAAGTACAACGGCTCTGTGAAGCCGGAGGATTGGTTGATCGACTACTCCACTGCGGTTAGCATAGCGAACGGCAACAGGGGTGTTGCCGTAAAGTATGTCCCCCTGATGCTCCAAGGCATGGCGCGAACCTGGCTCAACAGCCTCAAGCCTTACAGCATCAACAGCTGGCTAGACTTCACAGAAGCCTTCATCTGCAACTTCACCAGCACCTACAAGCGGGCTCCCAAGCCAAGACAGCTCTCCTTGTGCGTACAAGAACCCACTGAATCAACTCGCGACTACCTCACGCGCTGGGCTGAGCTCCGCAATTCCTGCGAGGGGGTGCACGAGGTTCAAGCCATAGAGTACTTCACCGCCAGGTGCCGAGAAGGCACCCTCCTCAAGCACAAACTCCTCTGCGACGAGCCGACTACCCTCGACAAGCTGCTGGTCATAGCAGACAAGTACGCCACTGCCGACTCCTCAATGAAAACCGAGCTCCGAGTGGACGCCTCCGGGAAGGTACTCAACCCGGCTCCCAAAGACGCCGGTGGGGACTCCAGCCGGCCTTTCGTGCAGAATGATAACAAGCGCAAGGGCCCCATGCCGCCTTCAACCAGTCGGCAGGTGGCCACAGTCGAAGACGAACAACCTGAAGGGCGGCCCGTGCCCAAGAAGCAGAAGGGCGGCCGTCCGGCTTGGCAGCCGGCCTTCTCCTATGAGCAGGCCCTTGATGCCCCATGCAAGTTCCACAGCGGCGCGAAGCCGTCCAACCACACGACCCGGAAGTGCCACTGGCTCACGCGAATCTCCAAGGGCGAAGGGCTGATGCCGCCCCCGCCTGCTGGTCAGCCGCCTCCGGCTCCTCAACAGTCGGCCACTCGACCAGCAGTGGGAGCCGTTCAAGATGAGTTCCCTGACGAGCATGCCACCTAAGTCTTCTTTACAAGCCAGCCCGAAGACCGACGCAGCCGGTGCCGACAGCACCAGGAAGTCAACGCGGTCGCCTCCAACGCCTCCGTGTACATGCCTTTGGTCGAAGGCCTATCGGTGGAGCCGGGCCGACCACCCAGAGGTGATGCCGTCTCCCGGCTCTTATGCATTGGTTTTGGACGCCACCCTCGCAACAGACAGGCGTGCTGCCCGTTTCTCCCGCGTGCGGATAGACGGCGGGAGCAGCATCAACATCTTGTATCGTGACACCATGGAGAAGCTAAACATCAAGACGAAGCAGCTCATGCCTAGTCGCACCGTGTTCCATGGCATTGTACCCGGCCTGTCCTGTTCACCAATCGGCAAGATCAAGATAGATGTTCTCTTTGGGGACAAGGATCATTTCCACCGAGAAGCAATCTGGTTTGAAGTGGTGGACCTCGAGAGCCCCTACCATGCCTTTGCTTGGCCGACCTGCCCTGGCCAAGTTCATGGCTGTATCCCACTACGCCTACCTCAAGATGAAGATGCCGAGTACCAAGGGCATCATCACCATAGCCGGCAATTACAAGAAATCCTCCGAGTACGCGGCAGCCAGCAGCCGGCTGGCCGAGTCCCTTGTGATCGCTGAAGAAAATAAGATGTTGGACCGAGTCGTGGCCATGGCTGGCAAGCAGCCGGCCCTGTCCCCCGACCCCAAGGAGTGTGATGCCCAAGTGAAAGATCGTGGACGTCGCCTAGAGGGGGGTGAATAGGCGCTTTAAAATAATTACGGTTGAGGCTTGAACAAATGCGGAATAAACCTAGCGGTTAATTTGTCAAGCACAAAACCTACAACAACTAGGCTCACCTATGTGCAGCAACAACTTATGCTAAGCAAGAAAAACTACTTAGGTGATAGCAAGATATATGACAAGAAACAATATGGCTATCACAAAGTAAAGTGCATAAGTAAAGGGCTCGGGTAAGAGATAACCGAGGCACGCGGAGACGATAATGTATCGAAGTTCACACCCTTGCGGATGCTAATCTCCGCTTGGAGGCGGTGTGGAGGCACAATGCTCCCAAGAAGCCACTAGAGCCATCAGTAATCTCCTCACGCCCTCGCACAATGCAAGATGCCGTGATTCCACTAAGGGACCCTTGAGGGCGGTCACCGAACCTGCATACAAATGGCAACCCTTGGGGGTGGTCACGGTGCAGATCAAATTGCTCAGGCGATCTCCACAACCTAATTGGAGACCCTGACGCTTGCGGAGCTTTACACCACAATGATTGAGCTCCGAACACCACCAACCGTCTAGGGCGCCCAAGCACCCAAGAGGAACAAGCTCAAGGGCACCAAGCACCAAAGAGTAATAAGCTTCTCAACTTGTAACTTCCACGTATCACCATGGAGAACTCAAACCGATGCACGAAATGCAATGGCAAGGGCACAGGGAGTGCCCTAGTCCTTCTCTCTCAAATCCCACCGAAGCAACTAATGCTAGGGAAGAAAATGAGAGGAAGAACAAGAAGGAGAACACCAAGAACTCCAAGATCTAGATCCAAGGGGTTCCCCTCACATAGAGGAGAAAGTGATTGGTGGAAATGCGGATCTAGATCTCCTCTCTCTTTTCCCTCAAAAACTAGCAAGAATCCATGGAGGGATTGAGAGTTAGCAAGCTCGAAGAAGGTCAACAATGGAGGAAGAACACGAGCTCAAAGGATAAGGTTCATTGGGGAAGAAGACCCCCTTTTATAGGACCTCCCGAATCCAACCGTTATGTGCTCAGGTCATGCACAAGCGGTACTACCGCTTGGAGGAGCGGTACTACCGCTTAGCACGGTCAAAACAGCCCAACGAGAGAGAAAACACGAGTTTTTGGTCCCGAGCGGAAGTAGCCACGGAAGTAGCCGCGGTAGTACTGCTCCAAGCGGCAATACCGCTCCCAAGAACGGTAGTAAAAAATTACTTCCGCTCCTGTCCGCGGTAGTACCGCTGCAGCCTTTTCAGAACACCAAAACTGACACAACTTCTGCAAACGGACTCTGAATTCGACGAAACCAAGTTTGTGGGAAAGCTAGCGACAAGGGATAACACAATATTGATAGAAATATCAATAGGAAGCAAATTAGAAAAGGACCAAAATAAAATGGTGAGAACCCTTCCTCGGATAAGATCGGTAAAACCTCCAACACCGAAAACATCAAAGAAGACGCATGCAAACTCCGTTTTCGATGAACTCAAGCTTGTCATCAAGATGACCATAAGCTCTAAGACTCACAAAGAGAACCAAACAACAACCAAGAAACATGATGCAAGGATGCAATGGTTTGAGCTCTCGATTTAACGATACGATCAAGCTACTCACTTGAGAGCCCCCTTGATAGTACGGCTATCAATCCTATAACCCGTCTCCCAACTACCACCATGAGACCGGTAAAATAGAAAACCTATCAAGGGCAAACCTTTTCCTTGCACATGATCCACTTGAGCTAGATGATGACGATCTTGTCCTCCTCAAGATGGACCACCTTTCTTGATTGCGGTGGGTCGATGGAGACTAGATGATTGCTCCCCCATACTCCACTATGGGTGAGCCACTCTTGACACATCTTCACAAGTCCATTGACACCACAATGGATGGCAAGCTTCAAGCACTTGATCTCTTCGTGATGCTCCACTTGAACTTGCACACAGCAATCTTGATGGCGATCACCACTTGATGTCATCCTCTCCATGGGTTGAGTGATATCTTCCTCTTGACGCAAGCCCATGAACACGTACCTAACCCCACATAGAACTCTCACATAGACCATGGGTTAGTACACAAAGCACAATGGACAATGCTTACCATGCCATGGGATCACTTGATCCCTGTCGGTACATCTTTTACGCTTTGTGAGTTGATCAACTTGGTTCACTCTTGACTTAGTCTTGATAAACCTTGAATCTTTCCAACTCTCTTCATTTGGATGATGTCTTGAAGGTAAACATGAATGATCACACAATCTTGTTCTTCAAGACATGCTTGCAATAAGCTCAACTCTCACATGACCAATATTTGGATAATTCCTTAATAGCACCTTGGTCAACACAAACTCTCCTTGAAACCAACACATGTACTCCAAGAAAAGCCTATGGACAAAACCTTCAAATATAACTCAAGGCAACCATTAGTCCATAGAGATTGTCATCAATTACCAAAACCAAACATGGGGGCACCGCATGTTCTTTCAATCTCCCCCATTTTGGTAATTGATGACAATCACTTTCAAGAGAGTTTATATAAGGAATTATGCATCACCATGCAATGAAACAACCAATGATGCACGAGTAAGAGATGCAAATGCTTAGGAACAAAACCAAAGCAAGAGGAGAGAATTCTCTAAACTTCTCCACAAAACTCTCTGAAACTTCTCCCCATTTGGCATCGATTGCCAAAATAGGAGAAAAGCTTAGAAGGCCAATATAAATTGTGTTCCTCCATAATTTGTGTATTTCTCAACAATAGAGTGGAATGCAATACACAAGTTTGACGGTAAATACCAGGAGGAAAACAAACTATATTTAGGCCCAAAGTTCACAAAAGAAAGATATGCCACAAAGACATAAGAAAGAGAGAAACAAGCAATCAAGCAATCAAAAGATACCATTTGAAGCAAGCAATCAACGGATATCAATTGAGCCAACTAGACCAATGATCCTACGAGCCACATGAATAAAGGATATTATGATAAGAGCAATGGAGTGATCTAAAGAAACTAGAGAATCTCCCCATGATTTGTGCACACATAAGAATTTTTTTGTATTAGTATACCAAGTGCACAAAATAGGATCATAGCTCCCCCAAAATCAATAGAAATTTACAACAAGTGCAAGTGAGCATATAGGAAACAAAGCCTAGTACTTGCAACAAACACATGGTTGAGCAACAAGTAAAAGAGGCAACTTAAGAATGGTCTCAACCAAAATGATGTGTGTGAGTCAAGGCAATGCACTTGAGAAGACTAATGTACGTATGAGCATTAAGCATCAATAAAGTCTTGAAAGAATGAGGCACACGGTGCAAGGCCTATCATTCTCACACACACCCACTAGCAAATGGGTTCACAAGCTCACTAAAAAGATAACAACAAAGCTTGCCACAACCCATGGTGAAGATATAAGATGAAAGCCTCATCAAGACGAGGGATACCAATTAAGATGGCAAAAGCCTCGTAGAGATAAGCACGAGGAAAATAATCTTCACCACACAAGAGTGCATCAAGATGCAATGAGATAAGACATGCACTCAAGGCAAAAGCTTTCACGGAGCCACCAAAGAAATAACATAAGACAAGGTGGACGTGAAAGAAAGGATATCATCTAGAGATGTAGTTTCTCTCAAGTGTATAAGGTTCCAGGTAGATGAAATCATGATGATATATATCTACAAAGAAGGATGTACACCCAAAATAGCTACAACATGAAGGAACAAGATATCCAAAAGGAAGTCATAGATATACCAATAAGATATTTGCTTGGAAGAATAGCACATGGCTAGATATGGTCTTATTGTATATAAATGAATTCCTACCACACAACCATCAAAGACATCACAACTAGCAACATGAGATCATCGTTGAGATGCTTTGAGAAAGGAAACAAGTATCACAAGATGGAATGAATATCATGCCAAGATGCAACCTACACAAGGTTGAATGCAAGAAAAGAATGCATGAATAGATACTTGTTACCGAGATATCATTGAAAGGATGCAGAAGAAACCAATTGAAGGTAATAGATAGTAGTTCATTGAGTATCCTAGCTTGACTCCAATAAGCACATGGTGACACCACCTTCCTTGTGAGTGAGACGAGCATCCAATGCATATCCAATTTTTCCTAGAACAACACGAACAAAATGGTACCCAAACTCATTGGGACCAAAGAGTTAGAAACACCAACAATACATAGGACAGACTCCACATAAATATGTGCATATCGATATGGAAATGAAATTCATGCACATCTCATCCAATTTGAGACTTGGTGGAGTTTCCCCTATATATTGGGTCAAAGAGAGAAAGCATGCCAAGGAAACTACATGAAGTTAATATGCATGCTCAAGACTTTCAAGAACCGATACCAAAATACAAGGAAATACCAAGTGAAAAGAATACCAAAAGGAGAAATCATCACTTGGAAGATATCATTAAAAGATACATCAAGGAATGAGATATCCATTGGAACCCACAAAAATATATCAAACTCCCAAAAGAGAGGATGGTTCCAAACAAACCAAGCTCTCTACAAAGTTTCATGATGGCACAAGTACCAAAAAGAAACGGCTTGTCATTCCACCAACACACACTTAAAATGGATCACAAGTTTAGTGTTTTATAGAAAATAGGATAGCTCCCACGAGTTGTGCATTATAGAGAATTTGCATTTGAATACAAAATACACAAGGTAGGTTCACCACGTTCACTATATCAAGGAAAACACTAGACAAGATCAAGAAAACAACAAGATCCTCAAGTGGCACGGAAGGCAATGGGAGTTGACACAAACTTGGCAAGAGATAAGGCAAATAAAAAGCAAACGCCAACGCGAAGATGATCAATAATTTATACCACACATAAGTGAGTACCAATTGTCAAAAGACAAGAAGTATTTGGAAATAATTCCGGTGGTAGATAGCAAGGATATCCGACATCATCTTCACACCAAACACAAGCAAATTGCAACTTGTAGAGCTAACATGCCACCTAGGAACAAGATAATTTACAATATCAATTCTAGGTAACAATATCTCAAATGTACACATTTTCTAGGCTAGTAATATACACATAGAATATTACTCCCCCATAATGTGATACCAACTAAAGATAAACAAGAGGCAAAATAAAGACCCAACACGAGATAATTAATGGACAAATTAGAATTTGAATTTATCATGAGAAGACATACCACATAGAGACTAGATAATCTTGTAATATAAATACTAGATGGTATTACTCATGTACACACATTTATAGGATTGTGAGGTGTACAAAGCACATCACTCCCCCATAATGGGATATTCCATTAATCTCTCACAAGAGCCAACTGAGATACAAACAAGATGCATAAAGGCTCAACGAACGACACACATGTACATGAAGTGCAAACCAACATACATAAACTTGATTACTCAAGATAAGCAATTTGGAGACACAACACATACAAACACATGCAAGGAACAAAACCAAAACATGCAAAGGGGCAAGTAACTTTCAATGTAAACAATTTAAGTACAAGTTACCGCAAGGAGGCACATTGGATATAAGATAGAAACTTGATAACCCAATTGAATTGGCTTGAGACAATAAGAATGATGAAGTCCCCTTAATTCTTCATAATGTAGCCAAATCTCCAATGACCTCCAACAACACCTATTGATCAAGTTTGAGCTAGTTGGTCCCCAACCAAGTTGGGTCCTAAGAGGTTAGTCACAATAGGCTTGGCTACCCAAATGGTTCTTTGCTTCAAACCGCTTTGAGTACCAACAAACTTGGCAACCACATTGCCAACCTTATCCTTCCCAAGAGAATAGACATCATCAATAATAATTGGGTTGGATAAGTTACCACTAGTGCATGAAGAAGCGAGGTGACCTTTCTCACGACATATGTAGCAACGTCTACTCTTCACTTTCTTCTCACTTGATTTCTCAACTTGAGAAGCATTAGCTTGAGTCTTCTTGGGAAGAGGCCTTTCTTCAACTTGAGGTTGAGCATGAGAATGCACTTGTAGCCGCTTCCCTTGTTGCTTGTCACTAACGGCCTTCTTCTTCAATGGGCAAGATCTAACATGATGCCCTTCAATTTTGCACTTGAAGCAAATAATCTTGGCCGAATTCTTGACGTGTTCTTGGACCTTCTTCTTGTTCATCTTGGACTTCTTCTTCTTGTTGGAGTTGAATGCAAGTCCACTTTTGTCACTGGGGGATTTTTGCACACTCAAGATATTGTTGAGTGTGGATTTCCCTTCATGACACTTTTCCATGTCTTTCTTCAAGGAAGTGACTTGGGCCTTGAGTTCTTTGATTTCCTCTACATGGTTAGTCTCAACACAAGTACTAGAGGAAGTATAAGCTTCATCATTGGAGCAACAAGGCAAGGAAAGCAATTCATCACAAGATGTACCAATGTTATGCATAGGCTAATTACGAGGACTAGCACAAGGCAATATAGCATTTTGACTAAAAGTAGTGCTAATGTCCACATGAGGCTCACTCGATGTTACCTTAGCAATCATAGCCTCATGAGCTAACTTTAGCACATTATGGGATACTAGGAGATCATCATGAGAGCTTGTGAGCTTTACATGATTTTCTTCCAACATCCCATAATTGCTAGATAGCAACTCAAGTTGAGCCCTTAGCTCAACATTCTCCTTCAATATGGATGCTTCACAAGAGATAGAGTTAGTAGCACAAGCATCATCATTAGCAACAAGAGGAGAAGACAACTTGGCAAGCTCTTTTGAATATGAAGCTTTAAGTTGAGCATGAGACTCGGTGAGTTTGATGAGCTCACCCTTAATGACCCTTGAGCCATTTTCGAGGTGCTCAAAGTCCTCAAGGAGTTTAGCATGCGCCACTTCAAGCTCCTCATTTTTAGTTTCAAAATCATTGGCCACCTCAAGAGCTCTATCACGAGATTCCCTCACTCTAGATAATTCTAGAGCAAAAGTCTCCTCAAGAGATTCTTTGGTGGTTTGTCCAAGTTCAAGAGCTTGAGAGAGGTCCGCAATCTCATTAGCGTAATCACGCTCATGACCTTCCATTTGATCAATGGTGACCTCATGCTCCTCAAGACGAGATTCTGACTCATCAATATATTTCTTGCCCTCAATAGCAATTGACATGATTTCCATGAAGTTGGAACGAGCAATTTTATTCTTAAGAAGAGCTTTAAAAATCATTTCCCCCTTAATTTTTAAGGAGGCAACATTATCATTCTCTTCATCATAATCAACATCATCATCATTCTTGCCATCATCAATATCATCACAAGATATATTGGGATTCAAAGTGGGAGATACCTTTGAAGCCTTGGCCATAAGGCAAAATGCAATAGATGATGATGTAGGATCCCTTGAAACACCATTCAAGACCACATCTTGTTCCATGGAGTGTTGGGTTTCCTCTACATTGTTAGCACAACAACTCGAGGAAAAACATGCATTTTTATTATGGCAACAAGATATAGCAAGCATATCATCATGAGATTTAGTCAAGCAATTTCTACATGATACGCAAGGACTATCAACACAAGCATGTGAAACATGTAAGGTGCTCAAAGTGTTAAAGTCCAAAGAGAGACCATTGCAATAAGATAATGATGAAGGATCACCAAGAACAAGCACACTATCATCATTGCAATGACCACCACTACTCACCCCAGCATTACCTTGTGGCAATCCACATGTGGGTGAAGTAGAAGAAGTTGAGAAGGCAACACGGCCGGAGGTGGAGGGAGAACAATCATCCCGACAAATCTTGGACACACCATATTTATCTTGAAGCTTTGTCCATAACTCATGAGCATCCCGGAACGGCATGAGTTGAAATACAACTACATTGCTCAAGGCATCAAAAAGCACATTAGAAGCTTGAGCATTGAGATAAGAGTTTTTCTCATCCTCTAAAGATAATCTTTGGGGATCCTTTGGAGGAGAAAAACCCATATATACAATTCGCTCTAGATTTGGGTCCCTGACCCTAAAGAGATTAAGCATGTGAATTACCCAAACATCAAAATTTGTGCCATCAAAACTAAGAGTGTCAGAGAATCCTAATCCCCTAGTCGACATCTTTACTCTCTAGGCGGTTAAGCCTAATAAAGAGAGACGAGGCTCTCATACCAATTGAAAGATCGTGGATGTCGCCTAGAGGGGGGGTGAATAGGCGCTTTAAAATAATTACGGTTGAGGCTTGAACAAATGTGGAATCAACCTAGCGGTTAATTTGTCAAGCACAAAACCTACAACAACTAGGCTCACCTATGTGCAGCAACAAATTATGCTAAGCAATAAAAACTACTTAGGTGATAGCAAGATATATGACAAGAAACAATATGGCTATCACAAAGTAAAGTGCATAAGTAAAGGGCTCGGGTAAGAGATAACCAAGGCACGCGGAGATGACGATGTATCCCGAAGTTCACACCCTTGCGGATGCTAATCTCCGTTTGGAGTGGTGTGGAGGCACAAGGCTCCCCAAGAAGCCACTAGGGCCACCGTAATCTCCTCACGCCCTCGCACAATGCAAGATGTCGTGATTCCACTAAGGGACCCTTGAGGGCGGTCACCGAACCTGCATAAATGGCAACCCTTGGGGGCGGTCACGGTGCAGATCAAATTGCTCGGCGCGATCTCCACAACCTAATTGGAGACTCGACGGTTGCCGGAGCTTTACACCACAATGATTAAGCTCGAACACCACCAACTGCCTAGGGCGCCCAAGCACCCAAGAGGAACAAGCTCAAGGGCACCAAGCACCCAAGAGTAATAAGCTTCTCAACTTGTAACTTCCACGTATCACCGTGGAGAACTCAAATCGATGCACCAAATGCAATGGCAAGGGCACACAGAGTGCCCAAGTCCTTCTCTCTCAAATCCCAATCAAGCAACTAATGCTAGGGAAGAAAATGAGAGGAAGAACAAGAAGGAGAACACCAAGAACTCCAAGATCTAGATCCAAGGGGTTCCCCTCACATAGAGGAGAAAGTGATTGGTGGAAATGTGGATCTAGATCTCCTCTCCCTTTTCCCTCAAAAACTAGCAAGAATCCATGGAGGGATTAGGAGTTAGCAAGCTCTAAGAAGGTCAACAATGGGGGAAGAACACGAGCTCAAAGGATAAGGTTCATTGGGGAAGAAGACCCCCTTTTATAGGACCTCCCGAATACAACTGTTATGTGCTCAGGTCGTGCACAAGCGGTACTACCGCTTAGCACGGTCAAAACAGCCCAACGAGAGAGAAAACACGAGTTTTTGGTCCCGAGCGGAAGTAGCCACGTAAGTAGCCGCGGTAGTACTGCTCCAAGCGGCAGTACCGCTCCCAAGAGCGGTAGTAAAAAATTACTTCCGCTCATGTCTGCGGTAGTACCGCTGCAGCCTTTTTAGAACACCAAAACTGACACAACTTCTGCAAACGGACTCAATTCGATTTAAACCAAGTTTGTTGGAAAGATAGCGACAAGGGCTAACACAATATTGATAGAAATATCAATAAGAAGCAAATGAGAAAAGGACCAAAAGAAAATGGTGAGAAACCTTCCTCGGATAAGACCGGTAAAACCTCCAACACCGAAAACATCAAAGAAGACGCATGCAAACTCCGTTTTCGATGAACTCAAGCTTGTCATCAAGATGACCGTAAGCTCTAAGACTCACAAAGAGAACCAAACAACAACCAAGAAACATGATGCAAGGATGCAATGGTTTGAGCTCTCGACGAACGATACGATCAAGCTATTCACTTGAGAGCCCCCCTTGATAGTACGGCTATCGATCCTATAACCCGGTCTCCCAACTACCACCATGAGACCGGTAAAATAGAAAACCTATCAAGGGCAAACCTTTTCCTTGCACATGATCCACTTGAGCTAGATGATGACGATCTTGTCCTCCTCAAGATGGACCACCTTTCTTGATTGCGGTGGGTCGATGGAGACTAGATGATTGCTCCCCCATACTCCACTATGGGTGAGCCACTCTTGACACATCTTCACAAGTCCATTGACACCACAATGGACGGCAAGCTTCAAGCACTTGATCTCTTCGTGATGCTCCACTTGAACTTGCACACAACAATCTTGATGACGATCACCACTTGATGTCATCCTCTCCATGGGTTGAGTGATATCTTCCTCTTGACGCAAGCCCATGAACACGTACCTAACCCCACATAGAACTGTCACATAGACCATGGGTTAGTACACAAAGCACAATGGACAATGCTTACCATGCCATGGGATCACTTGATCCTCGCTTTACATCTTATACGCTTTGTGTGTTGATCAACTTGATTCACTCTTGACTTAGTCTTGATAAACCTTGAATCTTTCCAACTCTCTTCATTTGGATGATGTCTTGAAGGTAAACATGAATGATCACACAATCTTCTTCTTCAAGACATGCTTGCAATAAGCTCAACTCTCACATGACCAATCTTTGGATAATTCCTTAATAGCACCTTGGTCAACACAAACTCTCCTTGAAACCAACACATGTACTCCAAGAAAAGCCTATGGACAAAACCTTCAAATATAACTCAAGGCAACCATTAGTCCATAATGATTGTCATCAATTACCAAAACCAAACATGGGGGCACCGCATGTTCTTTCACCAAGGTTCTTTCCAGCCGGCCAAAGAAACAAAGAAGATACCTCTGGACCCGGAGCACCCAGAAAGGTTTGCCGTCATTGGGGCAAACCTGGACAGCAAATAGGAAGGCGAGCTCGTTGATTTCCTCCATGAGAATCGGGACATCTTCGCATGGTCCCCCAAGGACATGCCGAGTGTTCTGAAGGAATTCGCCGAGCACAAGCTACACGTCCGAGCAGATGCAAAACCAGTCAAGCAGCCCCTCCACCAACTGTCGGAGGAGAAGAGAAGGATTGTAGGAGAAGAGATAGCCCGTCTTCTGGCAGCCGGCTTCATAATGGAGGTGTTCTTTCCGGAATGGCTCGCCAACCCGGTCCTCGTCTTTGAAGAAGAATAACAAGTGGCGCATGTGTATAGATTACACTAGCCTCAACAAAGCTCGCCTAAAGATCCCTTCGCCCTGCCAAGGATTGATCAAGTGATAGACTCCATAGCCGGATGCGAGCTATTGAGTTTCTTGGATGCTTACTCGGGCTACCTCCAGATAAAGTTGGATCCAGCCGACCGCCTGAAGACCGCCTTCATCACACCATTTGGAGCTTTCTGCTACCTGACTATGACATTCGGCTTGAGAAATGCCGGTGCCAATTTTCAGCGTTGCATGCAGAAATGCCTCCTCAAGCAACTCGGCAGAAATGCCCACGTCTATGTAGACAATATTGTGGTGAAGACGGAGAGGCGCGGCACCTTGCTGGAAGACCTCAAGGAGACGTTTGAGAACCTGCACCGGTTCCAAATCAAGCTCAACCCCGAGAAATGCGTGTTCGGGGTACCAAACCGACTTCTAGGCTTCCTGGTCTCCGAACGCGGCATTGAATGCAACCCAGTGAAGATCAAAGCCATTTAGAGAATGGAGATTCCCACTAAACTACGAGACATGCAGAAGTTTACCGGATGCCTGGCCTCCCTGAACCGCTTTATCAGCCGGCTTGGAGAGAAAGCTCTCCCCCTCTACCGACTCATGAAGAAAACCACTCACTTCGAGGGGAACGACCAAGCCGACCAAGCTTTCCACGAGTGAAGAAGATGCCGCCACGCCGCTGTCTTGGCGGCGCCGACCGAGAAAGAGCACATGCTCCTTTACATTGCCGCTACCACCGGGTGGTCAAGACCACATCGTGGTTCAAATACCAAGAAGGCCGAGCTCGGCCAGTCCAGAGGCGGTGTATTATTTAAGTGAAGTACTGTCCACCTCAAGCGTAACTACCCGCACTACTAGAAGATGTGCTATGGTGTGTACTTCACGCCAAGAAGCTCAAGCCCTACTTTCAAGAGCACCCCATCACGGCCGTGTGCACCGCCTCGCCGCCGAGATCATAGGCAGCCGGATGCATCTGGTGGTGGCAAAATGGGCCATTGAGCTGCCCCTACACGATCTTCTACCAGCCTCGCACCGCCATCAAGTCCCAAGCATTGGCCGACTTCCGCCGACCGGGCCGAGACTCAAGACCGCCACGGGCTCCCCGACTCCACTCATTGGCGGATGCACTTATATGGGTCCAAGATGCGCACCGGCTTGGGAGCCGGCATCATCCTCACCTCTCCCAAAGGCGACAAGCTCAGATACACATTGCAAATTCATTTCGCCGCCTCCAAC
This sequence comes from Aegilops bicornis, assembly GCA_021605145.1. NCBI lineage: Eukaryota > Viridiplantae > Streptophyta > Magnoliopsida > Poales > Poaceae > Aegilops > Aegilops bicornis. Next base: position 286,545,888 of record CM038670.1, read on the forward strand.
AACGTGGCCGAGTACGAGGCGCTCATACACGGGCTCCGGCTAGCCAAAGAACTCGGCATCCGCCGGATCCTGTGCTATGGCGACTCGGATTTGGTAGTTCAGCAATCATCTGGCGACTGGGACACCAAGGACGCAAACACGGCAAGCTACCGCTTCCTCGTTCAGCAAATCAGCGGGTATTTTGAAGGATGCGAGTTCCTCCATGTGCCACGGGCCGACAACGAGCAAGCCGATGCCACAGCACGAATAGGCTCCACTCGACAAGCTATACCAACCGGCGTCTCTCTCCAATGCCTCCTCAAGCCGCCTATCAAGCCGCTCTGTAATCCGATTCCATCTTCGTGGCCGCTTAACCTCGACGTTAGTCAGATCCGGCTTGGGGAACCAAGCAGGCGGCTCGGAGACTTTGATAGGCGGCCCGGGGAGTTCAACAGGCGGCTCGGGGACTGCCATAGTCGCACCCGGCCCGGGGACTTCAGAACCCGGCCCGGGGACTACAGCAGTCGACAGGGCCAGTCCTGAGATTTCGGGGGCCCGGGGCGAACTTAAAATTGGGGGCCCCTAATATACGAGCCATTGTAATATACGTGTGCATATATATATATATTTGTCTAAAAACACACGCACACACGCACACACACACACACACACATATATATATATATATAATCAGTAACACTTAAATCCAAAATCTGTATGCGTATCAAAAAAATTACATAATACCTTAAAAATTTTCTTCTAACATTCCTCGATGCAAAGTCGCTTATGATGGGGTCGATGTCAATCTCATCCAATAATTTCTTCTCGATGCATAATGTAGCCAAACCATTTAACCTCTCTTGAGTCATTGTTGACCTCAAATAATTCTTCAACAATTTCAGCTTTGAAAAGCTTCTCTCGGCCGATCACGACCGTCACAGCACGATAAATAAGATGCGATAAGCAATGGAGATATTCGGATAACAATCAACTTCTCTAACATGCCCAAAAATCTCCATGGCAGACATTATGCCATTTGGCAAAGTGAATCTCATAATCTTCAATTCACAAGTTAGATCATATACCTCTACATCAGATGAACCATCAAGAGAGAATGTTTTACGCAAATTTTGTGCAACACTCTTCAAGTTCATTATCACTTAATGACTTGTGGTGCCCGAGCTCAATAAAAATCCAAAGATATCTTTGAACACCATTAGTTCTTTAAATCTATCCTTCAAAGAAGTGACCGCCATATCAACCGAAACAAAAAAATATTTAACACGAAAAGCCTTCTCAGCTTCTAGAATTTCTTCTTGACAATCACTTTCACCAAACTGTCTCTTCCTCTTACCACGACGTTTCATTGGAAACACGGGATCAATTCCCATTTCACCGTAATACCTTTGGCGATGGTCACACTTGAAGAAAACCCATCATCTCTGTACTTCTCAAAATATTCTGTTATACCTTTTATTTGCTTCAAAGCAGAGTCAATACACATGGTTGATTTATTGCAGCATCTTGCTAACTTTATTTACAAAGAAACAGAATATCATGCTAGATAATCATACCAACTAGAAACTCAAAGCGACCAAGTGCATCAAATAAATTTTTATGCGTTGTTTTTATCCTTAGGTTCAAAGGTCGAAGCATCACGTAACTCGCATAAAGCTGACCTTAACTCAATGGCTTGATATCTTATTGCTGTAACACTTTTGATTCGACTCTCCCAAATGAAAGTGTTGGACAATGATTTCACAGTCAAACTAGGAACATGTTTAAGCAAAACATTCCACCTTTTCGTGGAACCAAGAAATAATATATATATGTGAACAATTCCAAAAAATGAAACAGCTTTCTCACATGTTTTTGCCATATCACAAAGAGTGAGATTGAGACTATGACAAGCACATGGCATGTATAATGCTCTTGGATTCACATCAAGCAACCTAGATTGTACCCCTCGGTATTTTCCTTTCATGTTAGAACCATTGTCATATCCTTGACCCTTATATCATTAATATTTAAGCCAAAAGTCTCCATAGATTCAAGTAGTACTTTAAAATCCCTAAGCCGTAAGTGTCAACCACCTTCAAGAACCCCGTAAAGTACTCCTCAATTTTTATTTTCCCATCCGACAAATTAACACAACGAACTAAAAAGTCATTTTTTCTTGATGGTGACATCGTGGGTACAATCTAGGATAACAGAGAAATACTTGGCCTCTTTAACAACCTTTATGATAGAACATGTGATGTCAAGAGCCAAAAGAGATATCAACTCGCTCTGAATTTTATGACCGAGATAATGGTAATGAATTTCTTTGTTACGGATACGTCTAAGGTGGTCTTGCATTACTAAATCAAATTCTGCAATCATCTCAACACAAGCTAAGAAATTACAATTATCATCCTTGTAAAGTTGCTCCTTTGTTTCCGCATGAAAAGCCAAGTTATGCTTACCAAGATATTTCACAATGGCTATTATTCTTAACAAAACTTGCCTGACACGTTCTTTCTCCTTTATTATTTGATGATGCAAGTCCTTGTCAATAGTTTCCTCTTTCCGTAGTCTAATCCTTAATTCATTCTACTTGTTCATGTTATTAATATGATCAACACTATTTTCATGTTCTTTAAGCTTCTCACTAATGTGCCTCCAATGATCTAATCCATCATGTGCTAAGGAACTCGACTTCGCCATCGCTAGACTTGAAGATCTTACAACAAAAGCAAAAAACTTTGTCAACACCTTACGAATAAACTAGCCATTTTCTATCATGTTTCTCTCCATTGCTTAATTTCCTATGATAGTGAGCATAGGAAAAATGTCTTCTGCATCATCTACACGGTATTCCATTTTATCCTCTTCCTCTCTCATTGGCCCTTTCTCAACTAATACATCTCTTGCTTTATTGTCAAGATTATCCCAATTTCTTGGATCATAAATATCAGGAGTATAGACTGGTTCATCAACACTAGGAGATTGTTCTTGTGCATCCGATGAATTAACTACATTCTCGGAGCCACTTACATTGCTGTCGTCGATGTTGGTTTCGACATTTTCTTCTTGCTGATCGGATTCTGAATTCACATTAGTTTGTTGCTCTTCCTCTATGGCAACTATCGCCAACTCATCACCTGGGTTTATCGAAGTAGTGGAAGTACTCTTGTAATATAAGAGCAGATGCCCATGCTGTGATTGTATCAATTTATCTAGGGCCTTCTTCATTTTCCTTTTTTTACTACCCGATGCATATGTCCTGTTTCTCGGAGGCATGCTAACACACAATCCTGAAAAAGTAATTTTTGCATCAATTATTGAACAGTACCACATACACATCAAGGAAATGGCCAAACGCAAATATAATATACCTGGTTCAGCGTTAGTCCGTGTGCTATTTGCAGCGCCTAGACTCGAAGAGCAATGGGCAATTGACCAAGCGTGAGGGCACCCTGAATTGGAATCAGCTGTGAACTGGATTAGGAAGGAGATTAGGAGAAGAGAATTAGAAATTATCAAGAGCCAAATGGCAGTGGGCAGACTGCAAGACGGGCGTGTCGCGGTGTCGCCGTGTCGCCGAGGGCGGGCGGCGGCCTAGGGGCTGGGAGCCTGCGTCTGCGTGATGAGATGGGTCGAACTGCCGAGTATCCCGCCGCATATTGTTGTCTTTTTTTCACGTGGAGGACGAAGGAAAGCAATCGCTAATCAAGCCGCACATGTCGCTAATCCCGCCACTGGCTTTCTTTGCTCGTATCTCTTGCGAGCTTGTGCGCAGCGTGAAAGGCTTTGACTATTTTGTTTAACATGGGCCTACAGCCTGCTATACGTATATACATAGTACACACCCGGGTGGGGGCCCCTACCTTGTGGGGGCCGGGGCTCCGCCACCCCCCGGGCGGCCACAGCGGTCGATCCGGGGACTGCATCAACACAGCAGGCGGTGGCCGACTCGAGCTCTTCACCACCCAGCCCACCCGCCCTGGTCGCAGTAGCCGTGTTGGCTATAGAAGAAGTCACAGCTCCATCATGGGCCCAGCCCATCCTCAACTTCCTAGTAAACAGAGAACTGCCGGCTGACGAGATCGCGGCAAGACAAGTCCAACGCCAAGCCGGAGCATACACAATTGTCAACAGAGAGCTCGTCAGGCGCAGTGTCACTGGAGTCTTCCAGCGCTGCGTCGAGCCAGAGAAGGGCATAGCAATCCTCAAGGACATTCACCAAGGCGAATCGCGCCACCACGCTGCCTCAAGATCACTTTCGTTGCCAAAGCTTTCCGCCATGGATTCTTTTGGCCGATCGCTGGATGACGCCAAGGAGTTAGTCAAACACTGCAAAGGGTGCCAAGTCTTCAGCTCCAAGCAACACCTGTCGGCTTCTGCACTCAAGACCATTCCCCTTACCTGGCCCTTTGCCGTCTAGGGACTGGATATGGCGGGCCTGTTCAAGACGGCGCGTTGTGGCATGACACATCTGCTCGTCGTCGTGGACAAATTTACCAAGTGGATTGAAGCGAAGCCGATCAAGAAGCTGAATGGGCCGATCGCCGTAACATTCATCGCAGATATTACAACCCGATGCGGCGTACACACAGCATCATCACCGACAATGGCACGAATTTTGCCAAGGAGCACCGCACGCTTTCTGCCGGCGACTGTGGCATCCGATCGACTTAGCGTCCGTTGCCCACCCGCAGTCAAACGGCCAAGTCGAGTGAGCAAACGGCCTCATCCTCTCCGGCATCAAGCCCCAATTGGTAGTGCTTCTAGAGCGTTCGGCCGGCTGCTGGCTCGACGAGCTGCTGGCCGTCCTCTGGAGTCTGCGCACTACCCCAAACAAATCAACCGGCTTCACCCCTTTCTTCCTTGTATATGGTGCCGAGGCTGTCATCCGAACTGACATCGAGTTTGACTCGCCTCGGGTGACCATGTACACGGAGGCGGAGGCCAAGGAAGCACGAGAAGATGGCGTCGACCTGCTGGAAGAAAGCCGGCTGTTAGCCCTCAGCCGGTCTGCCATCTACCAGCAGGGTTTGCGCCGCTACCAAGATCCTTCCAAGAGGGTGACCTTGTGCTCCGGTGATTCAAATAACAACCGCCAGCACAAGCTCTCGACCCTTGGGAAGGCCCCTTCACATCATCAATGAGCATTAGGAAACGACTCCTACTACACGATCGACGCCAAGCAGGTCAAGGCACGAAAGAGAGATGATTCCGGCAAGGAGTCGAAACAACCATAGAACGCCAACCTCCTCCGAAGATTTTACAGTTAAAATGCAGTATGTATCACGCTACCTTTTGTACTAAGTATGAGACAATGGGCGCCCCGAGGAGCACTCGGGGACTACCCTCTTTTATCCATGAATGATGAGTATCATGCTTATGATTATGTCACTACATTCATTCTTCTCGTCCGGCACCGGGTTCGACCAGTCGGCCCGGGGACTTGCCGCCTTGAGTTATATTAAAGTTCCACCTGCAGTCGGACAAGTAGTGTGGGCACTCAAGCCCCTTCTGTCGAAAAGCCGCAGCTCGAAGAATCGGCTGTCCGGCTGGCAAGAGTCAAAGGTAGGAAAGGATGCCCACATGAAAAACGGCTAAGGACTAACGAACTTGTATAGAGAAAGCCGGCTCCCCCCCCCCCCCAGCCGACTGGCTGCTAGAGCAGCCGGCTGGCCGGCTTCCCATTCACCTTGCTACAATCTCAGAGAGCTCGAGTACTTGTCTTCCCAAAAAACGGTCGAGTTCCTCCCCAGCCATAGACTGCAGAGCAGCTGTCCGGCTGGGAAGGCGGAGACCAAGGGAAGGCGGCAAAGGAAACAGCCTAAGGATAAAAAGCAAACATGAATGGAAGTCAAGCACATGCATGATTATATTTACACAAAAGGCCTTCGAAAGGCCGGCATTGAACAAAGTTTGAATACACCCCTAGTGGGTGGAACTGCGCGAATTTAATAAATAGTTGTTCAAAGAGTAACAAGCAGGAAAGCAAGGACGGCAGATCAGGCCAAGGGAACGACGGGCGAAGTCAAGGTCGGTGGAGGCGGCAAGGTGCACGGAGGAGTGGTCGGCGGGTCTCGCTTGATCATCACCTCTGGCGGGCAGACGCGCTCGCGCCATCTCGTTCTTTGGAGGCACGATCAGGCTGAAGCTGGCTGGTCGCTTCGCCGTCTGGCACGATGTCTTCGCCACCCTCCCCTTCTTCATCTTCGCCTTCATCGCTGGAAGCGATCTCCTCCGCCGAGTCTTCACCTTCCGTCGGGTTCAGCCCGAACCACTCCTCCGGCTGAGCGACGCCGTCATCGTTTACCTCAGGAGCAAAGGCGCTGGTGTCGGTGTAGTCGGCGATTGCCGAGGCGCGCTGGATGATAGCCGGCCGCACCGCCACCAGCTCTTCGTCAGCCTCCTGCCACCAGGTGCTCAACTGGGCTAAGCTCAGCCCAGGATACCAGGCTCAGACGAACTCCAGCGCCCGCCTGGCGCCGGACCAAGCAGCGGAAGCCTTCCAGGCCTCGAAGCGGCCGACCGCAACCTCCAGCCAGTCGGCAGTCTGACTGGGGGTGCAGAGAACCGCCTCGCCGGGCCAAAGGGCGGCCAGCACTTGCGCCCGGGCACGTTGAAGGCGGCGGAGCATGCGGTGAGCCGGCTGCAGTTGGGCCTGGATCGCCAGAAGCTGCTCCTCAAGCGCCCGGCTAGCATCCGGCGCGATCTCGACCCCCGCCTGCCGGCGTGCTTCGCAGTGGGCCTCAATGGCTTGGGACGCGACGACGGAGTAACCAGGAAAGTAATCTGCACAAAGAAGAAAGAAATATCACAAAATCAGAAGATAAACTAGAGGGCAAGGGGCAAGCAAAGGGACGAAGAGGAAGGCGGCCTACCATCGATCAAATCCTCAACCCGTCCATAGCCCTCGCTCAGCGCTTGCTTCGCTTCAGCCCAGCCCGCCGCCTCGGTCTCGTACTCGGCTTTGAGGGCGGCCTCGCTGTCCTGCGCCTTCTTCAGGGCCGCCTTATGGCTCTCCTCCTGGTCGGCCAGCTTCTTGGCCAGGCGGTCAAGTTCCTGGGCCAAGGCGTTGCACTCAGCTTCCTTGGCATGAAGGGCAGTCTGGATCCCGCCTAGCTGCTCCCTCAAGTCGGCGTTAGCCCCTGCAAACATGGAGAAAAAGAAAAAAACAATAAGGAAGAAGTTGTCAGGAAAGATCCGACCCGACTGCTCAGCAGTCGGCCCGAATCTCGGGGACTACACCAGATGGGTCTACGCGCCTCACCGAGATAAAAGAAACAAAGCACTCACTCCGGCTATCACGGATCAACGGTCTCGGTTCAGCTCACAGGTGCAGGAGTTGAAGGCAGCCATGAGATTATGATATTCCCGGAAACAGGAAGGAGGTGCGAATAAGAACAAGATAGCAATCGAAGTTTACTAGAAGTTCCAAGCCGCTTTGCTCAGCCGACTCGTAACTCGGGGACTACACCCATGGAGTGCGCCGACGCTCTACGGAAGAAATCAAGAAAGCACTCGACCAAGGCTGGAGGACTCACCCGGATGACCGCCCGTGACGTGAGGAACTCTTGATTATACCGCATCAATGAGGCGGCTCGCTGAAAGCTGCCCGACTTCCCGAGCCGCCACGCTCAGCTTTCGGCCGTCCCACCGCTGGGTGTCCACTTCAGACGCTGGCCGGCGCTGGGCGCCCAGATCCCGAGCCGCCGAGCTGGCTCCGCGGCCTTCGGGGCTCGCGCCGAGGTCGCCTCGCGCGCCGACGAGGCGGCGATCGAACCACGAGATCCGCTTCACGGCCGGCTCGCCATACCGGCTGCCGGGCGGGCGCGACAGGTCGGCCACCTTGGCCCGCACCAGTCGGCGCCAACGGCATCGCCTCTCCCTCCATAACGATCACATCGCCCTCCTCCCTCTCCATCGCCGGCCGGTCGCGGCCGGCTTCCTCCTAATGAGGCACTGGGATGTTGGGGGCCACGGTGCGGAGGGGGATGATGAGCTGTGGAGGCTGGTTATGCAGGGCCTCCGCCTCCCTTTCATGGCTGACCTCACTTTGAGCCTTGGCCGAATCGTCGGCTTGCGCCTCGGCCGACTTCTCCTTCGCCTCCTGGGCGGCCCTCCGCTCCTCCGCTTCCCGCTCCTCCCGCGCCTCCCGCGTGTTCCGCTCTGTTGCCTCCATGAGGTCGGCGCGGGGGTCCACGCGGTGGGAGCTCGAAGACCCTCCGTCGGTCCGACTATGGAGGCGACAGGAACCCGCTCGAGGGAAAGCGGCGCCCTGATTAACCAATCAAGAAAAGGCTCAGAGGAGCCTCAAACATAGAGAAGAAAGAAAAGTGTGGAAATTCGATACTCACACCGAAACCGCCTGCGGCTGCTTCACTACCTTGCGGGCCGCCTCGTCCCGCTTGGTTGCCGCCGTGGAACCCTTGGGCTTCTTCGGCCGGCTGCCAAAGAGAGTCGGCGCGCCCCGGCATTTCTGCGCGCCGCCTCGGGCAGCCGGTGCCGCAGATGGGCCCGCCCCTTGGCGATCGGACGCCGGCTGATGACGCAGAACAACTTCGGCATCGTCGTCATCCGGCCAGTCCCCGAAGCTGGCTCCGAGCTCGGCGCCGCCTGCCTCGCCACCTCCTCCTACGACGGCGTCGTCCATGGCGGCCGCCCCCAAGTCCGGATCGTCCACGTCGTCCGCCACACGGTCGGGCGTAAATTGGCGCTCTGACCCCGCGGCTCCGGCCGCTGGTCGAAGAAGGGGGGCTCTGCCAAAAAATAAGCCGGCCGGTCAGGAGTCGGCCATTATGAGCCCGACAACAAGAGAAGAAGGGAGGGGAAAACTTACCGAAGGCGGGGGATCGGCTCGAGAATATGGCCCCTTGCCGTACCGCCAGTCTTCGGTGAGCTTGCAGTTGGAGATGTAGTTCACCATGTAAGATACCTCATCATGAGGCATCTCCTTGGTGCTCAGCCGGCTTGGGTAAAGCGGCCGCTCATCTGGCAGATCATATGCGGCCCGGCCTTGGAGCGGGAGCACCCGGCGCCACGGGCGGCCACCGTGTCGGCCCCGACCATTTTCCGACCGACCATCACCCGAAGCCGGGCGACGGCAAGAAGCAAATGGAGACAGCCGACCGCTCGGAAGGACCATGAAGGCTGCCTCCCAGCCGGCGGGCCGGCTACGTAAGCCGGCAGATTGATGAAGTCGCCTTGCGGGGCGACGTTCTTCACGTAGAAGTATGATTGCTGCCAGAGCTTCACCGACTGGATCAGCGGGATAGGCGGAAACGGGTTGTTGTCGGCTGACCTCCGCATGGCGATGAAGGCGCCGCACGGCGCGGGCACGCCCGCGGTGACGGTGCCGAGTTTGCATTGGAAGAACTCCCCCCAGAGCTCGAGGGTGGGAAGGACGCCAAGAAAACCCTCGCACAGAGTGACGAAGGCCGACAGCAGCATCACCGTGTTGGGGGTGAGGTGATGCGGCTGGAGATGGTAGAATTCGAGGAAGGAGCGGAAGAACCCGCTCGCCGGCAGGCCGAGGCCGCGCAGGCGAAGCGGAAGATCACCGCTCGTCCTCCTCCGCACCGGCGAGACCTTCGCCTCCGGCGCAAGGCGTGGTCCAAGACGTAACCGCGCCCGGCAGCCGCTGCGTCTTGGAGCTGTCGATGTGGTCCTCATGGACGTTGGAGCCATCCCAAGAACTGGACAGCACCATGAGAGCGAGGAAGAAACGAGAGAGGTGCGGCGGCGGAGGACGCGCAACCCCGCTACGGTGGAGCTACGGCGAGCCAAGAAGGGTGGCGACGAAACGGCGAGGTGGCGAGGCGGCGAGGCGCTGCGGCGGCGGAGGAAAGGAGAAGGAAGAAGAAGAAGAAAGGGTGGAGCGAGGGCGAGCGTGCGAGCGTCTGCCGCTCCCCCTCCTCCCCTACTTATAGGCTCGTGCGGCGGAGCCGAGGAGGCGAGGCGTGGGGGGACGTGGGATTAACTGCGCCCACTCCCCCACGTCCCGCGATTATTGCGCCCTAAAGGTGTGTTGAAACCGCCGCGGGAAGGCGAGCGGTCCGTTCGAGCGCAGAAGATCTGCACATGGGCCGAGGCCTAGGAGTAGCGGGCCCCGGCCTGCGGCGACGTCCCGTCGCGCGCGTGGGCTGGCAGGCCTTCCCTGTTGACGGTTGCCATGTGGCGCGCAAGTGGCAGGTGGTCAGCGCACGATTCAACTCACGTGCCATCTGGTTCCCGCCTTCAAGCTGCCAAACCTTCCAAAGACAACGCATCTACTCAAAGTCGGCTCCTAGCTGCCGACACTTCAGGGCAGGAAGCTGATCGAGCTTCTCGTCCTCTCTTCAGCCTCGAAGCTCAACTAGCTTCGGGGACTACTGTCGGAGTAAATGACCCGGGTAGCCTAGCCGGCTCCTCCCGGCACTTCTGAAAAATTATGGGCCAATCAAGCCCTCAAACATCCAAGACGCGGGGCCGCCTTCCCTCACCATTGCCTCTCAGTGCCGGCTACGGAGGCGGCCCGCCCTAAAACCTACAGGAAGAAGGCCACAAGAGGGCCGACTCCACGAAGCCGTCCATGAGAAGTCCGACTCCAAGAAGCCGGCCCCCCAGCATGCGGCCAAGACCGCACCCTCAAACTTTGCACCCACATAACGGCGATGAGACGGGCGTACAAAGTGAAGCCTCACACCCCGAATCCCGGAGCGCCAAGATGGCACAAGGCCAGACGGGGCAGCCATCACCCGTCCGGCGCGACACTGTTGGCATGTTGACCATGATGTCACGCACGACAGGTTGTCAGCGTGGCCCGCGGGCGGCGAGCCCCTCCAGTCAGAGAGATACCCGAAGGCGGCCAGGCCTCCTCCAACACTGAGATATGGCGGCCCTCAGTGGCGGCTTGCTCCCTCCCTCGAAGGAGGCGCCTCATTAAGGAGACAAGATAAGGTAAGGCTACAGTGATCGCCGCCAAAGCGGCGGCACTGTATCCATACTTACCTCGACAAAGCCCTCATCATCAAGATTGAGGCAAAAGTAACCAGCCCCCGACAAGGCCCCGGTGGGGGCCACTTGTTGTCGACCAGAAGCCGGCGGGCGGACCCACCGGTCAGCCGGTCATGGAGAAGCCATGAGCGTGACACGGCTAGGGCCCGCGCCACCGGATTACCATTGTACCTCGGGGTAGGCCTATATAAACCCCCTGTGGCACCCATGCAAAGGGTTGATCTCTTAGAGTTTTAGACATGACATAGAGAGAAGAGGAGAGCTAGCCGTGCCCTTCTTCTTCCTCTCACCAAAACAGCTCAAGGAGCCTCTTGTAGCTACTTGTTCACCTAGTGATCATGCAGAGACCCCGCAGAGCAGCAGTAGGGGTGTTATCTTCACGCAGAGCCCCGAAGCTGGGTAAGATTCGCCGGCGTGCATGTCGTCGACTCATCCCGTTTCCAGGCACCGGCGACGTCTTATTGGCTCCCACAATGATAAGCCACCCGTTGGCATATGTCGCACCTACCACCCGACACATTGCAAGTGGAACAATGATGGTGCACTGTGAACACTACTGGACTCTTCAAGCCTGGAGCACTATGCAGCAGATGCCATAAAGACAGCGAGATGTAGAGGCAACGTGAGAAAATAGTCAAAAAATGAAAGAGCTTATCACATTTCTTGGCATTGGAGGTTTGTAATTTACAACATGCTTTATTTTACTATAACTTCCTTGATTCTGTTGCGCCCACATAACTTGGTTTTTCATCTAATCATTGTTGATCAATTTTCATGAAATTGCGGCAATATAGGGGCGTGAATAGGTCAGGTGTCCAATGATAGACGCCAAATATGAGGCACTATCATCCACAGAAATTTAAAGTGTGCGTTGAGTGGGGGTAAATGGGGGGAGTGCAAGTCAGATGAGGTGGCAAATAACTGAAGTTTCCAAATGATAGGTGCACACGCGTTAATGAAGCAATATGGTCCAAACGCCCCCATTACTTTCCGTTTTGCCACATCAACAGATGACATCAGTTGAATCTTTTTGGTTCTTCGAACTTCAAAAATATTTTATCAATTAAATAAAAAATTTGATTAAAAATCCATTTTCATCATTAAATTCGCCTCGAAGAGATCTTCAAAACTAGATCTCATATTGATATGTTTCGACGACTTTTTGGGACCAAAAGTTACCAAGATGTTACATTGAAATTACCATAGTGTTTACACCAAAGTTGCCATGATATGTTTTATCTATTTTGTTTCTTCTAAATTTAAAGCTACCATTGTATTTCAGCTACTTTTCATGGCAAATTTTATTAATTTACCATGGAAAATTTTAGTAATTAACCACAACAAATTTAATTCATGGATCACAAGAATTTTTAGTGATTCATCATGGCAAATTTAGTTTATAAATCATGGCAATTTTAGTTTATAGATCATGGCGATTTTAGTATTTTGACCATGATAATTCTAGTATTTTGGCCATGATTTTTTTTCGTATGAACCATGGCTCATGTATTATGAAAAAATTAAGTAATTCGCCATGACAATTTTAGTTTTTGGTTTATGCCAAATTTGAGTCATCAACTATGCATTTTAAAGTATTTGACAATGGATTTTTTAATTATGAACCATGTAAAAAATATTTCATGGATCATGGCAAATTTTAGTAAGTCTCCCTGGCAACTTTAGTTTTTAGTTCCCTCTTTTATAACATGCCAAAATTTACTTTAACGTAGAAGAAAAAGTAGTTGAAATATAATTTCAATGTAAATATCATGTCAATTTATGTGAATAGACATGGCAACTTTTAACCGTCAAAAAATATCGTCGAAACATGTCGACATGAGATCTAATTTTGAAGTCTTCATCACGACGATTTAATGATGAAAATGGATTTTCAATTTGATTTTTCATTTAAGAGATAAATTTTTAAAAGTTTAAAAACTCTAAGAGTTTCTCGCTGACATCATCTGTTTTTATACCTGTTTACATGCATACGTAAAAAAATCAAAAAGGCTGGCGTGTCACAATGAATAGCAGAAAGACGTTATCCTTCAGGCCACACGTGCCTATACTTATAACACTTATTAGAGTCGCACGTGTGGCATTTATCAGGGTGCATGAAGTTTAGCTTGGGGAGGTGAACAAATGAAAATGCGGGAAGAAGAAGAGCGAGAAACGATTGATGTTGAACTATCAGAATAGGCGTCCCCGTTGCAACAACGCACGAACAATTATGATAGTTATAAGAAAAATAAGATAAGATATCTGGCAGGCTATACCTTATCCATTCATCATTTCGTTCAGTACATGGGAACTTGAATATATAATATACTCCATAATAAATCAGTTTAAGCTGCTCTGGCCACGGGGTCGCAGGCAGGACCAAGCCCGATGAGATTGACCACGGGCCGGGCCCGGGTGTGCATCCTGGGCACCGTCACGGTCAGTACGCCGTGGGCGTACTCGGCCGTGATGCCGTCGGCGTCCACCATCTCCGGCAGCCGGAACTTCCTCGCGAAGCTGCCTCGGCGGCCGTGGACTTCCGCGTCACCAGCGTCCAGCTCGGTGCGTATGACGAGGTACCTCCCATCCTCAATCTCCACCCTGATCTCCTCCTTCTTCACGCCTATAATCGAACGTACACCACCCATGTCGATGTCACGGCCAAAACTAAGAAACAGAAATAGTGAAGGGGAGGAGCGGCAGGAGCGGGCCGAGTTACCGGGGAGGTCAGCGGAGTAGATATGCGCGGCGCCGGTCTCATCCCAGCTGACGTGGTTGGGCGGCCGCGACGACGGAGCCGGAGGCGAAGAGGACGAAGCCAGGACGGAGAGCTGCCACTGCCACCACTGCCATGGATGAACCGCCCGGAATCCTGGGTGCTGGTGCACCTCCTGCATCGGGTAATCCATGGGAATCTCTTGTAAACTAGTGCTGGCTTCTTGTTCGGTTAGCTTTGCTTTGCCGCATCTGTATAGTTCACTCGCTCTAAATAGCAGAGCTCAGGGTGAAGCTGCAACTTGCATCGCAACATGTGCGGTGCCGCGCGCCCATGTGCGGAAAAAGCAAAGCGTACGTCAATGGACAGGACGCTATCACCTGCGCGAATAATATCTCGGTAGCTGGGAGGGCTCTAGCACTCGTGGACATGGCGTACGGCTTCGTCCATGACTTGGGTTGAACGTGTTTTTTTTAATTGTTTTTACTTCCTCTGTTTTAAAATGTAAGGTGTATTGGTTTTTTTTAATTTCAAGTATCCTTAAGAGCATTCAGATGATGTAGATAAAAAACAACTAATTTTTGCATCTTCGAGTCTCAAAATCCCGTCTCCAACGGATGATGAAGATGTAAAAAAAAAAACATCTCCACCATGAGGAGATGTAAAATACAACATTTAGAGAAATTGTCCAGCAGCGGGTTGGGCATCGAGGTGGAAGAAATCAACAGCCGCCGCTGAACGGTTGCCCAACCCACTGCTGGCCGATTTCTTCCACCTCGCACGCAAGGTGTTTGAGAAAATTTCCTCAAGGTAAAAAATCATGCGAACTTGAATTTTTTTATGGGGGTTGAAGATGTAGTTTGACGGTGATTTCCGCATTTGGATGAGGAATTTGATTTGATTGAAGAAAAGGGCGTTGCTATGCTAGTGGCGATGCACAAGAGGAAGAAGCCGAAGCACAACGGTTCCGTGTATGGCCGTGAATTCATCCGGAGAAAACGGGTTGAGGCGCACAAGAAATTAATGTGCAACTATTTTGGTTCATCACCTGTTTTTCCAGATAGGTACTTCCGACGCCGGTCCACCACCCATTCATTATTTGTTTGTTATTGTGCAATAATTTCGTTGTATATGTGTTGCATTTGATATCCTAGACTTAATGAATTATGTGATAATTTAATATTGTGAGCATATGAAAATTTTAATTGGTTTTTGGGATGTTTCATTTTAATTTGTACGGCTGTGCACAGCCGCGCGGAGGGGAGCCTTGGCCTACCCCTAGTGAACAAGGCAAAATATTCGCTGGAAGCTGCCCTCCTAGCAAACGAAATCGTTCAATGGGAACAAGTCTTTGGCTATGAGTCACCAGATATTAGGGACCAAGATTAATTAATACTCGACCAACTGCTAGCCATTTTTTTTAATTTGCCAACAAATAACATGTCGAAAATTGGCATTAGGGTATTTTCTTGCGCGGGGAAATGAGAGTTTTATTATGAAGTTTTAGAGTTACGATTAATTGACATAAGCTGAGCAATGAAGGAGGCCTGTAGCCAATAAGCTACGCTACAAACTATTGTACCATGATTTGCCAAATGATCCGTCACTCTGTTCTGGTCCCTAGAAATCTTCAAAGGAACTAACTCCCCACCAACCATAATACTATTGATTTTTAAAATTAGATAATACACCGCACATAATTGTCGGACAATTGATTACTAAAAATAGACTTGAGAAGATGCATATTCCCTCCGTTCACAAATATAAGATGTTTTAAAAATATCAACATGAACAACATATCGACTAAAATGAGTGAACAAACATACTAAAACGTATTTATATACATCTGATTCAAAAAAAGTTAGAACATCTTATATTTATGAACGAAAATGTACATTGAAAGAGTAAAGGATAAAGAAAAGGGAAGGAAAAATGACATGTGGAAACCATATAGCTATAAGCCTATAAATAAGTGGAGAATAATTAGGTTTAATTTACATTTTGTATTGCTGCTCGTGAGACCTGGCAGGAAACTGCCCAGCAGAAAATAAATTGGGCATACATTCGTTCAGCTCGTGAAGAAGTACCAACTCTATGAGGTAAACAGTAGTAAAATAAATTTTTGGTGATAGATGGATAAAGTGGATCAGCATGATCTTCTCATCTGGAACTTCTTCAATGCTGCTCAATGGGGTCCCTCACAAGATATTTCATTGCAAAAAAGGAGTCATACAAGGAGACCCCCTCTCCCCTCTCCTAGAGCAACTCTAGCAGACCCCGCATCCTTCCGACCCGCAAAACATTTTTGTAGTTCACGGAAAAACGTCTTTGCGGGTCGGCGCGGACGGCCGCAGTTGCAGACCCCGCATAATGAACCCGTAAAAAAGGATATTCCCAGAATATGCTTTTTTACGGATTGGGGTTGCGGCGTTTGATCTGGCGCATCTCCTCCTGGCCCGTAAAACTTAAATTTGTAACTCAATTTGATCTAGAATATTGCATTGCTTTGACAACATTAGATACAAAAAGCATCACCAAATCTTTGCTAGAATAGCAAGAACAAAGAAAACAAGAACTACAAGAATGCATTTTAGAAGATTTCCAATTTCCATAACTGCTCCCACTAGTTGGACTAATATCTTCTTCATGCATTCGTTGTTGATCTGTGGATTCTTAATTTCGCATTCTTCTTTCTTCATCTTTGGTTCGGAAGAAGTAGATGTTGCTTCCCCTCTAGTTGCACATGCAGCCGCATCATTGCCTCCGATTGTACTAAGGAATGCACTAACATTTATCAATTTTCTTTCTATCAACAAATCAATGTATTTCCCTTCCCAAAACCAAAATGAGCATCCTTCGTCCTACACAAAAGAATGAGCAAGCTCGAAGTGAGCCATCGCAATTTAGCTAAAGAATGAACTGTGAAACGAGCTACCGCAAGTGCACGCACTGTCGTTGTGCATTTGAAGAACACCCATCCGGTGCTTGGCGTGCTCAAGTGAGCCGCAAAGACTTTCCGCGTGTAGTCGTTGCACTCTATGAGCGGCATCGGCAAGCCACAAAGACGTTGCAGCGCCGAAGGCCAGTGGGCGGACGGACGAAATACGGCCGGCTACGGAGGGCGGACGAACTCGCACCTGCATGCGGCGATGCGCCCTTGCCTGGGCTGCGGGAGAGGTTCCCCGACCACTCCATCGCTTGGGGCAGCAATCAGCGACCGGAAAAAGCCAAATCCGGCGGCCCGTGATGAAGTGCCGCAGATCTGCAAATCTGGCGGCCCGCCGACGCAGGGGGGAGGGGGTGAGGCCTCGTGCGCGTGGCGGCCTTCCGGCGTGCTCCTTGTTGGAAATATGCCCTAGAGGCAATAATAAATTAGTTATTATTATTATATTTCCTTGTTCATGATAATCGTTTATTATCCATGCTATAATTGTATTGATAGGAAACTCAGATACATGTGTGGGTACATAGACAACACCATGTCCCTAGTAAGCCTCTAGTTAACTAGCTCGTTGATCAATAGATGGTTACGGTTTCACGACCATGGACTTTTGATGTCGTTGATAACGGGATCACATCATTGGCATAATCTTGTGATGGACAAGACCCAATCCTAAGCCTAGCACATAGATCGTATTTCGTATGCTAAAGCTTTTATAATGTCAAGTATCATTTACTTAGACCATGAGATTGTGCAACTCCGGATACCGTAGGAATGCTTTGGGTGTACCAAACGTCACAACGAATCGGGTGACTATAAAGGTGCACTACGGTATCTCCTAAGTGTCTATTGGGTTGGCACGAATCGAGGCTGGATTTGTCACTCCGGTTAACGGAGAGGTATCTCTGGGCCCACTCGGTAGGACATCATCATAATGTGCACAATGTGACCAAGGGGTTGATCACGGGATGATGTGTTACTGAACGAGTAAAGAGACTTGCCGGAAAACGAGATTGAACAAGGTATCGGGATACCGACGATCGAATCTCGGGCAAGTACAATACCGCCAGACGAAGGGAATTGTATACGGGATCGATTGAGTCCTTGACATCGTGGTTCATCCGATGAGATCATCGTGGAACATGTGGGAGCCAACATGGGTATCCAGATCCCGCTGTTGGTTATTGACCGGAGAACGCCCTGGCCATGTCTACATGTCTCCCGAACCCGTAGGGTCTACACACTTAAGGTTCGATGACGCTAGGGTTATAAAGGAAGTTTGTATGTGGTTACCGAATGTTGTTCGAGTCCGGATGAGATCCCGGACGTCACGAGGAGTTCCGGAATGGTCCGGAGGTAAAGATTTATATATGGGAAGTCCTGTTTTGGTCACCGGAAAAGTTTTGGCGATATCGGTAATGTCTGGGACCACCGGGAGGGTCCCGGGGGTCCACCAAGTGGGGCCACCTGCCCCGGGGGGGCCACATGGGCTGTAGGGGGTGCGCCTTGGCCTATATGGGCCAAGGGCACCAGCCCCAAGAGGCCCATGCGCCAAGATATAAGAAAAAGGGAAGTGTCCTCAAAGGGGAAGGCACCTCCGAGGTGCCTTGGGGAGGATGGACTCCTCCCTCCTTGGCCGCACCCCTTCCTTGGAGGAAGGGGCAAGGCTGCGCCCCCTCTCCCTTGCCCCTATATATAGTGGAGGGAGGGAGGGCATCCATACCGAGCCCTCGGCGCCTCCCTCCCTCCCGTGACACCTCCTCCTCTCCCGTAGGTGCTTGGGCGAAGCCTGCAGGATTGCCACGCCTCCACCACCACCACGCCGTTGCTGTTGTTGGATGGAGTCTTCCTCAACCTCTCCCTCTCTCCTTGCTGGATCAAGGCATGGGAGACGCCACCGGCTGTACGTGTGTTGAACGCGGAGGTGCCGTCTGCTCGCACTCGGATCTCCGTGATTTGGATCACGACGAGTACGACTCCTTCAACCCCGTTCTCTTGAACGCTTCCGCTTAACGATCTACAAGGGTATGTAGATGCACTCTCCTTCCCTCGTTGCTAGTTTCTCCATAGATAGATCTTGGTGACACGAGGAAAATTTTGAATTTATGCTACGTTCCCCAACAAAGGGCATCATGAGCTAGGTCTATTGCGTAGATTCTTTGCACGAGTAGAACACAAAGTAGTTGTGGGCGTTGATGATGTTCAATATGCTTACCGTTACTAGTCCAATCTTGTTTCGACGGTATTGTGGGATGAAGCGGCTCGGACCGACCTTACACGCATTTCCACGTGAGACAGTTCCACCGACCGACATGCACTTGGTGCATAAGGTGGCTAGCGGGTGCCGCCTCTCCACTTTAGTCGGAACGGATTCGATGAAAAGGGTCCTTATGAAGGGTAAATAGCAATTGGCATATCGCGTTGTGGTTTTGCGTAGGTAAGAAACGTTCTTGCTAGAAACCCATAGCAGCCACGTAAAACATGCAAACAACAATTAGAGGACGTCTAACTTGTTTTTGCAGGGTATGCTATGTGATGTGATATGGCCAAGAAGAATGTGATGAATGATATGTGATGTATGAGATTGATCATGTTCTTGTAATAGGATTCACGACTTGCATGTCGATGAGTATGACAACCGGCAGGAGCCATAGGAGTTGTGTTTATTTATTGTATGAACTGCCTGTCATTGAACAACGCCATGTAATTACTTTACTTTATTGCTAACCGGTAGCCATAGTAGTAGAAGTAATAAGTTGGCGAGACAACTTCATGGAGACACGATGATGGAGATCATGATGATGGAGATCATGGTGTCATGCCGGTGACAATAATGATCATGGAGCCCGAAGATGGAGATCAAAGGAGCAATATGATATTGGCCATATCATGTCACTACTATATAATTGCATGTGATGTTTATTATGTTTATGCATCTTGTTTACTTAGAACGACGGTAGTAAATAAGATGATCCCTTACCTAAATTTCAAGAAGTGTTCTCCTCGATCGTGCACCGTTGCTACAGGTTCGCTTCTAAGCACCTAGTGATGATCGGTTGTGATGGATTCTTACGTTATCATACATCGGGTGTAAGTATGATTTACACAGCAAAAACACTTGGGGTTATCTTGTCTAGCCTAGCATGTACTGACATGGACTCGGGAACACAGAGACCGATAGGTCGAGGATGTTTGGTATGGTTGATACGATCATTATGAAGATGTTCACCGATGTTGAATTGTCCGTCTCTCGTTATTTTAGGACACGGACTAGTTGACTCGGATCATGTATTCTCTTAGATGACCGGAGGGATGTCTATCTCGAGTGGGAGTTCATAAGATGAACTTAATTATCTTGAACATAGTCAAAAGACCTTTTGCAAATTATGTCAGAAGCTCGCGCTTTAGTTCCACCGCTTAGATATGTTCCTAGAGAATATATAGTTGAAAGTTGACAAGAGCGATTATGCGGACAAAGAAATAGCTTATGTCCTTAATGCACCGCTCGGTGTCTTTGAACCCCAAACGCCGCTCTGTGGATGTTGCGAACATCGGACATACACGCTTTTGATAACTACATGATAGTTCGGTTAAACGGTTTAGAGTTGAGGCACCAAAGACGTTTTGAAACGTCATTGAACATATGAGATGTTTCGAGGTCTGAAATTGGGATTTCGGGCTTGTGCCCACGCCAAAAGGTATAAGACCTCCGACGATTTTCTTAGCCTACAAACTAAGGGAGAAAAGCTCAATCGTTGAGCTTGTGCTCAGATTGTCTGAGTGCAACGATCACTTGAATCGAGTGGGAGTTGATCTTCCAGATGAGATAGTGATGTTTCTCCAAAGTCATTGCCACCAAGCTGCTAGAGCTTCGTGATGAACTATAACATATCAGGGATGGATATGATGATCCTTGAGGTATTCACGATGTTTGACACCGCGAAAGTACAAATCAAGAAGGAGCATCAATTGTTGATGGTTGGTGAAACCACTAGTTTCAAGAAGGGCAAGGGCAAGAAGGGACACTTCATGAAACGGCAAATCGATTCTTTGCTCCAAAGTGAAGAAACCCAAGGTTGAACCCAAACCCGAGACTAAGTGCTTACGTAATAAGGGGAACAGCCATCGGAGCAACATTACCCTAGATACTTGGTAGATAAGAAGGTCGGCAAGGTCGAAAGAAGTATATTGGATATACATTATGTTAATGTGTACTTTACTAGTACTCCTAGTAGCACCGTGGTATTAGATACCGTTCGGTTGCTAAGTGTTAGTAACTCAAATAAATAAAAGCTACGGCATAAACGAAGACTAGCTAAAGGAGAGCTGACGATATGTGTTGGAAGTGTTTCCAATTTTGATGTGATCAAACATCGACGCTCCCTCTACCATCAAGATTAGTATTAAACCAGAATAATTATCATTTGGTGTTTATGCGTTGAGCATAGACATGATTGGATTATGTCTATCGCAATACGGTTATTCATTTAAGGAGAATAATGGTTACTCTATTTATTTGAATAATACCTTCGATGGTCTTGCACCTAAATAAATGGTTTATTGAATCTCGATCGTAGTGATACACATTTTCATGCCAAAAGATATAAGATAGTAATGATAGTACCACTTACTTGTGGCAATCGCCATGTAAGTCATATTGGTATAAAACGCATGAAGAAGCTCCATGTTGATGGATCTTTGGACTCACTCGCTTTTTGAAAAGTTTGAGACAGGCGAACCATGTCTATTGGTGCATACGCATGAAGAAACTCCATGCAGATGGATCGTTTGGACTCACTTGATTTTGAATCACTTGAGATATGCAAAACATACCACATGGGCAAGATGGTGAAAAGCCTCGGTTTCAAGAAGATGGAACAAGATAGCAACTTGTTGGAAGTAACACATTTTGATGTGTGCGGTCCAATGAGTGCCGAGGCATGCAAATGAATATCGTTATGTTGCGACTTCACAGATGATTCGAGTAGATGTTGAGTATATTTACTTGATGAAGCACAAGTCTGAATTATTGAATGGTTCAAGTAATTTCAGAGTGAAGTTGAAGATCATCGTGACAAGAGGATGGAATGTCTATGATATGATCATAGAGATGAATATCTGAGTTACGAGTTTTGGCACACAATTAAGACATTGTGCAAATTGTTTCACAATTAATACCGCCTGGAACACCATAGTGTGATGGTGTGTCCGAACATCATAGTTGCACCCTATCAGATATGGTGCGTACCATGATGTCTCTTATCGAATTACCACTATCGCTCATGGGTTAGGCATTAGAGACAACCGCACTCACTTTAATAGGGCACCACGTAATTCCGTTGAGACGACACCGCTTTGGAGAAACCTAAGTTGTCGCTTTCTTAAAAGTTTGGGGCTGCGACGCTTATGTGGAAAAGTTTCAGTTGATAAGCTCGAACCCAAAGCGACAAAATGCATCTTCATAGGACACCCAAAACAGTTGGGTATACCTCCTAATTCAGATCCGGAAGCAATAGGGATTGTTTCTTAAATCGGGTCCTTTCTCGAGGAAAAGTTCGTCTCGAATAGTTGAGTGGGAGGATGGTGGAGACTGGATGAGGTTATTGAACCATCACTTCAACTAGAGTGTAGCAGGCACGTGGAAGTTGTTCTGTGGCACCTACACCAATTGAAGTAGAAGCTTATGATAGTGATCATGAAGTTTCAATCAAGTCACTACCGAACCCTCGAGGGACGACAAGGACGCATCGCTTCGCTTGAGTGGTACGGTGATCCTGTCTTAATAAACCTACGAGCTATGGAGAAGCGATGGTGGGCCCAAATTCCGACAAATGGTTAGAGGCCATGAAATCCGAGATAATATCCATATATCAGAACAAAGCATGGACTTTGGTGGACTTGCCCGATGATCGGCAAGCCATTGAGATGAATGGATCTTTAAGAAGAAGACGGACGTGGACGGTAATGTCACCGTCTATGAAGCTCGACTTGTGGCGAAGAGTTTTTCACAAGTTCAAGGACTTGACTACGATGAGATTTTCTCATCCGTAGCAATGCTTAAGTCCGTCGGAATCATGTTAGCATTAGCTGCATTTATGAAATCTGGCGATGGATGTCAAAACGAGTTTCCTTACCGGTCTTCGTAAGGAAAGGTTGTATGTGATACAATCAGAAAGTTTTTGTCGATCCTAAGGATGCTAAAAGGTATGCTAGCTCCAAATGATCCTTTCTAAGGACCGGAGTAAGCATCTCGGAGTTGGAATGTGCACTTTGATGAGATGATCAAAGATTTTGGGTTTATACAAAGTTTATGAGAAACTTGTATTTCCAAAGAAGTGAGTGGGAGCACTATGGAATTTACGATAACAATATGTTGTTGACATATTGATGATCGTAAAATGATGTAGAATTTCTAGAAAGCATATAGGGATGTTTGAAAAGTGTTTTTCAATAGAAAACCTGGATTAGACTACTTGAACAATAAGCATCAAAGTTCTATAAGATAGATCAAAATGTTTAATAATACTTTCAAATGAGCATGTACCTTGACATGATCCTGAAGGTGTTCAAGATGGATCAGTCAAAGAAGGAGTTCTTGCCTGAGATGTAAGGTATGAAGTTAAGACTTAAAGCTCGACCACGGCAGAGCGGAGAGAAAGGACGAAGATCGTCCCCTATGCCTTAGACATAGGCTCTACAAGATGCTACTGTACCGCACCGGAAGTGTGCCATGCCATGAGTCACTCATGGTACAAGAATGATCCAGAATGGATCATTGGACGTGATCAAAATTGTCCTTGGAGTAAATAAGGACATGTTTCTCGATTATGGAGGTGATAAAGAGTTCGGCGTAAAGCGTTACGTCGATGCAAGCTTTAACACCTATCCGAAAGTGACTCGAGTAGCAAACCGGATACGTATAGTGGAGCAACCATTTGGAATAGCTTCAAGTGGAGCGTGGAAGCAACATTTATAATATGACCTAGAAATTTGCAAAGCACACACGGATCTGAAAGGTTCGCACTCATGACTAAAACCCGTTGACTAAAACCTCTCTCACAAGCAAAACATGATCAAACCTCGTAACTCATTGAGTCTAAATCACATGATGATGTGAACTAGTTTACTGACACTAGTAAACTCTTTGGGTGTTAGTCACATGGCGATGTGACATATCGGTGTTAATCACATGACGATGTGAACTAGATTATTGACTCTAGTGCAAGTGGGAGACTGTTGGAAATATGCCCTAGAGGCAATAATAAATTAGTTATTATTATTATATTTCCTTGTTCATGATAATCGCTTTATTATCCATGCTATAATTGTATTGATAGGAAACTTCGGATACATGTGTGGGTACATAGACAACACCATGTCCCTAGTAAGCCTCTAGTTAACTAGCTCGTTGATCAATAGATGGTTACGGTTTCCCGACCATGGACATTGGATGTCGTTGATAACGGGATCACATCATTGGCAGAATCATGTGATGGACAAGACCCAATCCTAAGCCTAGCACAAAGATCGTAGTTCGTATGCTAAAGCTTTTATAATGTCAAGTATCATTTCCTTAGACCATGAGATTGTGCAACTCCCGGATACCGTAGGAATGCTTTGGGTGTACCAAACGCCACAACGAATCGGGTGACTATAAAGGTGCACTACGGTATCTCCGAAAGTGTCTATTGGGTTGGCACGAATCGAGATCGGGATTTGTCACTCCGGTTAACGGAGAGGTATCTCTGGGCCCACTCGGTAGGACATCATCATAATGTGCACAATGTGACCAAGGGGTTGATCACGGGATGATGTGTTACGGAACGAGTAAAGAGACTTGCTTAAACGAGATTGAACAAGGTATCGGGATACCGACGATCGAATCTCGGGCAAGTACAATACCGTTAGACGAAGGGAATTGTATACGGGATCGATTGAGTCCTTGACATCGTGGTTCGTCCGATGAGATCATCGTGGAACATGTGGGAGCCAACATGGGTATCCAGATCCCGCTGTTGGTTATTGACCGAGAACGCCTCTACCATGTCTACATGTCTCCCGAACCCGTAGGGTCTACACACTTCAGGTTCGATGACGCTAGGGTTATAAAGGAAGTTTGTATGTGGTTACCGAATGTTGTTCGAGTCCCGGATGAGATCCCGGACGTCACGAGGAGTTAGGAATGGTCCGGAGGTAAAGATTTATATATGGGAAGTCCTGTTTTGGTCACCGGAAAAGTTTCGGGCGATATCGGTAATGTACCGGGACCACCGGGAGGGTCCCGGGGGTCCACCAAGTGGGGCCACCTGCCCCGGGGGGCCACATGGGCTGTAGGGGGTGCGCCTTGGCCTATATGGGCCAAGGGCACCAGCCCCAAGAGGCCCATGCGCCAAGATATAAGAAAATGGAAGAGTCCTCAAAGGGGAAGGCACCTGAGGTGCCTTGGGGAGGATGGACTCCTCCCTCCCTTGGCCGCACCCTTCCTTGGAGGAAGGGGCAAGGCTGCGCCTCCCCTCTCCCTTGCCCCTATATATAGTGGAGGGAGGAGGCATCCATACCTGAGCCTCGGCGCCTCCCTCCCTCCCGTGACACCTCCTCCTCTCCCGTGAGGTGCTTGGCGAAGCCTGCAGGATTGCCACGCTCCTCCACCACCACCACGCCCGTTGTGCTGCTGTTGGATGGAGTCTTCCTCAACCTCTCCCTCTCTCCTTGCTGGATCAAGGCATGGGAGACGCCACCGGTCAGACGTGTGTTGAACGCGGAGGTGCCGTCCGTTCGGCACTGGATCTCCGGTGATTTGGATCACGACAGTACGACTCCTTCAACCCCGTTCTCTTGAACGCTTCCGCTTAACGATCTACAAGGGTATGTAGATGCACTCTCCTTCCCTCGTTGCTAGTTTCTCCATAGATAGATCTTGGTGACACGTAGGAAAATTTTGAATTTATGCTACGTTCCCCAACAGTCCTGCCGGCTATAGTCGCCGAAATCTTGGGCGGCGGCGCGAGAGGGGAGAGAGGAGGTGGTTGGTGGGAGAAAGCGCGGGATGAAATGTCCCCCCACCAACCGCTTCCGCTTATATGCAGGGCACCGCAGCCGCGAGGGTGAAACCCGTGTTTTCCCGGGTTAGGCTCGGGATTTTGTTGTGCCCCCTAAAAATTTTTGCGGGCCGGGGCGGGATGAGGGGTCTGATCGGACGGGTTTTTCCGCCCCGGCCAGCATTTTGGCGGTTATTTTACGGGTCGGGGCGGGATGCGGGGTCTGCTAGAGTTGCTCTTATTTGTCCTACAGCTGACCTCCTCTAGTCAATACGTAATGAAGCTATGCATAAAATTTTAATCCAAACACCCATTGACAACCAAGCATGCCTTTATTTTCCAGTCATTCAATATGCTGATGATACCATACTAGTGCTACTTGCAGATCCAACGCAAATGGCTCAAATCAAGAATTTCATTTTGCACTATACTGAGTTCACTGGTCTGGAAGTCAATTATGACACATCCTTCCTGGTGCCAATGTGCCCGCACAACACATGCCTGGCCTACTTAATATTCTGGGATGCAAGCAAGGGCAATTCCCCTTCACGTATCTAGGCCTACCATTGGGCACATCCAAGCCAAAGAATTGAGGATTTCAACCCAATTATGCAAAGAATATAAAGAAGGTTAACTGGGTGTTCTACAATGCTCATATATGATGGAAGGATGATATTAATCAAGTCCGTCTTTGCAGCGCTACCAGTTTTTTTCATGTGCACTTTGACACTCCATGTTGGTGTCATTGAACAAATAAACAAATACTTGAGAAACTTTCCGTGGAGAAAATTTGGAATGGAGGACAAGGTGACAACACTGATTGCATGGTCCAAAGTCTGTCAGCCAAAGAAGCATGGAGGGCTTGAAATTCTGGATATTGCACTTCATAACAAAGCTTTGCTCATGAAAAACATATATAAGTTTCTCAACAAAGATGACATCCCCTAGGCCAAGCTAATATGGGAGAAATATTATCACACAATAGCACCCATGGGAAAACCAGAAGGCTCTTGGTTGAGGACTCATGTTACACTTCTTGACAATTTCAAATCAATTAGCAAATGCACAATTGGGACAGGGCAAACAATATTATTCTGGAGAGACAAATGGCATGAGCAAACACTGCAACAATCATTCCTTGAACTTCATTCACATGCAATTGATGAGACCCAAACGGTTCAACAATTTTATGCAGGGCAAGATTGAACTGAACACTTTCACTTGCCTATGTCAACTGAAGCATATGATCAATTCAATCAACTAGGGACAATCAGTCCCCAAATACACCTAGATAGAAAGGATAAATGGACATGTAATGGATTAGTAGGCCGATTCTCAGCTATCCATATATATCAGCGGATGCTTGAACATAAGGAAGAACATCCCATGTTCAAAAACATATGGAATAGCTCTAGCAGACTAAAACACAAGATTTTCTTCTGGCTCGTAGCACACTGCAGGATCTATACCAGGGCACTTCTCAAGAGGAAAATAATGCACTTAGATAACCCATACTGCTTTAACTGCAATCAAAAGGCAGATGAAACCACCATGCATTTGTTATGGGATTGTACCTTTGCTCAAGAATGTTGGAACTCCCTGATTCCAAATAGAAAGAGAGGAACATCTGTTTATGAAGATACCACTCTGGCATTGGATCACCTACCTAAGCAATTCGCTTCAGAAATCATCATCTTGGGATGCTGGAATATATGGATTCAGAGAAACGGCAAAGTTTTCAAAGCACAACAACAATCAATACAAGCATGGAGACACCATCTCAAGCAATATATGAAAATTCTTCGACACAAGATCAAGAATAAATATGAGCAAATATTAATTCAGTGGATAAGCAATAACCTTAAAAGCCATGACTTTTATACCTAGAACAGGCATTGGCTAGACACTTGCCAAATCTTAGGCCCTCTGTGGGTCTTTTGTTGTACTATATTTTGTTTTATTAATAAAAAATATCATAGAACTATTGTTCTACAGTTTGGAGTTAAAAAAAGTAGTATAATACCATATTGCACGTTTTCCTCAGACAAAACTTTTCTTCCAATTGATCCTAATCCTACGCAAATAGGAAATTGTATCATAGTTAGAATATCATGTTAAGATAAATGGAAGCAAAAATTGTCTTGCTAAACTTCAATATATATAAAGCATGTAGTAATCTTTAGCATTAGGGAGTTGCCAGCTGGAATAAATAATGCAAAATCAGAATGCTTGGAGCACAACATAAAAATAGGTCTCCGAGTAAAAACAAAACAATATATGCCATATGTGTGTACAAACTTCAAATGTTATGAAATACATTATAATAAAGAGACGATAAGATTGTTAAGACACATACATGAGACTTTGCACAATCACATATTTCTTATGGGTCGCGTGACAAAAGAAAAATTTACGACTTAACACAAAAGTACTATTTATCTGTGAGTAAGGACCATCAATTGATTGTTATGGCCATACATACGAACAAAAATGAAAATCTTCTCGTTAGGATGGGTGGCCAGCTTCTGGGATTTGCTTTGTTGAAACACAACTACTGAGTTGTCTTTCTCTGACTCTCCTTTCCTCTACTCAGTTGGGTGCTACATATTTGCTGGTGCAAGAGATGGTGAATCCTATGCAATTGGGAGGTGCTTAGTTGATTCTTTCGATCTACGCTTTTCTTCATCAGCGGCGGTTGCTTTTTCTGGTGCCCTGTCCTCTGGGCCTTAGCACGATGACTTCCGAACTGTCTACCACAATAAGGTTTGCCCGACTCCGATGATGGAGGGGTGATGAGCGTGGCGCGCCTTCGACTTGCTTCAGTGCTTGTAGCCGTCGTTAGGTGGTCTAAGAACATGGATGTAATATTTACTTTTGGTGTTCTTTATACTTTGACAGTTGATGAATATAATGGAACTTGAAAAGTGCTCGAATTCAATATGCATTACACCAACCCGCAAAAACCAAAGAAACATGCATTACACCAATCAAACTGTTTTTTAGGCAAAAAACTAATCAAACTGCTTTTTTTAAGGCAAAACCAATCGAACTGCTTTTTTTAGGCAAAACCAATCAAACTGTTTTTTGTTTGTTTGAGAAATCACCAACCAAAACTGCTGGGACGACCTCGGATTCGCAGCCAGGCTGGCCCGGGGAAAACGGAAGAGAATCCAAATCATTTTTTTTTGAGGCACAAGAGAATCCAAATCATGCTATTACTACCACCAATCGTCGCGGCCGACACAACAACGCAACGAGCCGGCCCCTCAACCCGGCCCATTAAACTCTGACCTGTCCCACGGTTTCCGTCGCCTCCCGTCTCCACCGCATCTAAACCCTGCCCCTCTCTCTGTTTTTCTCTCTCCCTCCCGAGGTTTTTAGGGTTTCGCATCCGCACCAGCCGCCGCCGGAACCGGGGAGGCGGCGATACGTCGCGATGCAGCCAACATACCAGCCGCCAATGAACGGCCAGCACGCGCCTCAGCCGCAGGCCTCTGGGGCTCCGCCGCCTCCTCTGCAGCAGGCCCCCCCGCCGCAGCAGTACTACCAGGCGCCGCCGCAGTACTACCAGCAGGGACCCCGCCGGCGATGTGGGGCCATCCGCAGCAGCATATGCCTCCGCAGTACGCGCCCCCGCCGCAGCAGTACGCGCCTCAGCCTCCTCAGCAGTACGCGCCGCCGCAGCAGCATTACGCGCCGCCGCCGCCGCAGTACGGAGCGCAGATGGCTGGCGGGCCGCCTCCCGGAGGCGAGGATATCAGGTCGCTGTGGATCGGAGATCTCCAGTACTGGATGGATGAGACCTACCTCTACAACGCCTTTGCGCCTGTGGGGCCGCAGCAGGTGATGCCTCTGTCTACTGAGAGAATTGTTGCATTACAAATTTACACTTCCAATGTGTGTGCTTAAATGATGGATTATGTTGTACAATATTTTTTATCCGTGTACCTGTAGGGAGTTGGGATATTCATACTGAGCGTTTTCTATCCTATTTTCACATGTACCGTAAGAAGTGACTCAGTGTTTGCTTTGTGGGGTTAGCAAAGGCTAGCATATGCATTATTGTTAATTTAGATCAGCCTTTGCTGTTATTTTGAAACATGTTATGGACATACGGTTACAAGCTGTCGTATTACTTGTTTAAGCATTACTGTTTGATCTTTACATGTGATGTGCGGCATGCTCAATATAAACCTGTTGTAGGTAGGGCAACTTGATAAATGTGCTGTATAAAGACAAATAAAGGTGTCATATTAAATACTCGTCTGTAACTCAATATAAGATAGTGATGTGTCAAAAAACGTCATATATTAAGTTATGGAGGAGGGAGTAGTATATGGTAGCATGTTCATTTATCTATGTTTGGGCCTTCTATACATTTCCATCAATTGTCTTTCGCCACCCTGGAAGCGTGATCTCTGGATTAAATATTGTATATCTGTTATAGTAATTTCACTTATTGGTTTTTCTTAGTATTTTTGGAAACATTGTCATTGTATGCACTGGCTTTTGTACAAGTACTTCGTGTATTGGGTATTAATGTTCTCTAGAAATTGCAGGTCACCTCAGTGAAAATTATCCGCAACAAACATACTGGGCAGCCTGAGGGTTATGGTTTTATTGAATTTCAATCTCGAGCTGCTGCGGAATATGCTCTTGGGACCTTTAATGGGCAGATGATGCCTAATGTTGAACAAGTTTTCAAGCTAAACTGGGCTTCTTGTAGTGCTGGTGACAAGCGGGGTGATGATGGTTCTGATCACACAATATTTGTTGGTGATTTGGCTGCTGATGTTACTGACGCCATGTTGGAAGAGATATTCAAAGCCACCTACCCATCAGTTAAAGGTGCTAATGTTGTTACTGACAGGGCCACTGGTCGCTCCAAAGGATATGGTTTTGTACGCTTTGGAGATCTAAATGAGCAGACACGTGCTATGACTGAGATGAATGGAGTGACATTGTCTACAAGACAAATGAGGATTGGGCCTGCAGCTAACAAGAAGAATATGGGTACTCAGCAGACATATTCAACTAATGGTACGTGAACTGGGAAACTTTTTCCTCGTAGAATATTAATTATTTGCTGTTTCGTCACCTGCTTTTATAGAATCTTGTAGGGAGTAATGATATTTAGATCCTCTCTTGTGGGCACACCATTTTGTAGGCCAACTCAATCTGTTTACACTCTGATTGTCCCCTGTTTGCTTCCTCAATGAGAGTGTTCTGTTAGCACTTCTTATCTTTCTACTCAGTCCAGTTCAGGGTAGCCAGCACAGCTTCTGTTGCTATAAACAGATATATGTCCTTCCCGCTCTTTCATTTGTAAAGATTGGGATAAATGAACACAACTAAGTAATGAATAAACTAAACACAATTCATGTTTCTCAAAGCAGGATGCCATGCCATCTTCATTTAGTGCCTGGAAATATCTTCAGCTGAGATAGATGTCTCCTGTAATCTGTGGCCTCAGTTAGGTCAGTGTTTAATTTTGCGAGAATTTGGTTCCCAATTGCTTTGGGGGGCAATTGTGCTGTCTATCTGTTCTCACATTGAGATAGCTTACTTGAAGCTTTTTCTATCTCTCATTTGCCAGCATTGTCAGTTATATACTTCAAATGTTATTCTCTAACTAGACTCCCAAACAGTTTGTAATTCCCATCTTAAATATTCTTTTCCCTCAACCTCCCATTCCTTGTGTGTGCACCTAATCTTTTGTAGTGCACATAACATTTGTTCTATCTTCCATTAGTCCTTGAATAAACCGTCCTTGCAGGCACAAGTAATTGGTCGCCTTCCCTTTTTTTTTGGATGGACAAGGTTTAGGTTTGAGATGGCCTGCACTAAATATATTATATTGGGCAATAAATATTAAAACAAATGGTTTCCTTCCTAGCACTATTAGTTGTGTGTTGCATGCTGCAACAGAGGAGGCTAATTCCAGTTCATCAATAGTATGGCATTTGCGCAAAAATAGGACGGCAAGCTAACCTGTTTACTGACAGCCATGCTCCTAGGCTTCATTTTCTTTTACAGCCAAGCTGACACATGCAATGGTCGAATTAAATTTGTGAAGCAGGGATGTACCTCCCTTGATTGACAATGGCTTCTTTGTGTGATGGTTGATTTGTTGTAATGAAATAGCAGCAATTGCATATTCTTCATGATTAGGTTATTGATGATATATTTATAATTTTCTGCTTCATGTGTATTAGTTCTTTTGTCTACTGTGGTAGGTCTGAGCGCCCAGTTTGGGTCTGCCAGCTTTAGCTTTTGCATATTTTTTTCATGGTTATCCTTTCTGAAGTTAATTATGCCTGTATGTTTTGTTACGGCAGCAGGGTACCAGAGCTCTCAAGTAAACGAGGCGTGAATGATCCCAACAATACTACAGTGAGTCCCTTGTTATATTTTTCTAAAATTTGAGAGTTGATGTTTCCTTATTTTTCATACTTGTGCGATAGATCTTTGTGGGCGGGTTAGATTCCAATATAGATGAGAACTATCTAAGGCAAGTTTTTACTCCATATGGCGAAGTTGGTTATGTGAAGATTCCTGTAGGCAAGCGTTGTGGATTTGTCCAATTTACCAGCAGGTTAAGAAAATCTCCAGGTTTTTTACTAGTAGTACATACGAGCTAATAATACCCATGACCTAATTGTTGCTCTCGTCACTGCTCTACTTTCAGGGCGTGCGCTGAGCAGGCCATCAGTGCGCTGAATGGGTCTCAGATTGGTAGTTCCAATGTTCGTCTTTCATGGGGCCGTAGCCAAAACAAACAGGTATTGTATACATATGCATGCTGTTAGCTGTTAAATCTTGACGTGTGTATCATTCTAACCCAAACATCGTTTTGTCAGCCTCCCCAGCAGGATGCAAACCAGGGTAATGGCAACAGCTACTATGGATATCAACAGGGTCCTGAGGCATACTATGGTGCACCCAATGCGCAAGATCCTAGCATGCAAAACTATGGATACTCTGGTTATGGCAGTTACGAGCAGCAACAGCAGCCATCTCAGCAGCAGCAACCTGCACAGCAGCAGCCACCACAGCAGCAACAGCAGCAGCCCCACAGCAGGCAAGAAATTGACAACCCATATATCCTACTGCCTTATCTTAGTGATTTCATCTAAAACAATCTTTTTGAAATTTGTCTGTGCAAATAAACAAAAAAGAAAGATACAAATACGCTTCTCAAACTGCAATTTGTTGGCTGATTTTTGTGATTTTGAACATTGTTCACATGCTTAAATGATGGCTTGTCTTTGGCTGATGACTAACCTGGCTACTTAATATTTTGCAGTGACCACTGAGGCGATGGAGCGCAATCAGAGATTCAGAGCTGCATGAACTGAATGCTACCGCGTCACGAGTTATCGTATAGGTGTCCTTGTTTGTAAGATGGGTCGTATCTAGTAGTACTTTGACTGTTGGGCAGTAGGTCTAGTTCTATTCAGTGCTTCTCTTGGTTTTAAATTATCGAACTATGTCCATGACTGAGTTAAGCTTTTAATGTTATTTTGGATCACCAGTTTCTTGGTTTTTGCGTTGATAGTTAAGGCTTTTGGGTGAGAGCTGAACAGAGCGGCTCAACTTGTGCAAATTTTAGCTGAGAGCTTTTACCAAAAGGCTTATGTAGTCTGCCATTTTGTTGTGAGAATGCAGCAGCAAATCAAAATAACTGTGTCATGTTGGAAGAGCAAATCAAAATGATCATCTGCTGGTAAACTGATCCTACTATTATTTTTCTATAAAAGTGCGAGGAACGGAGATCTAAGGATAGAGCAAATCAAAATAATAATCTGCAGGTAGACCGATACCAAAACCACTATTGTGGTGTCCAGCAGATTCCCAATAACCAATCCAATCTGACATATAAGATCCAGAAGATGGGCAGTTATTTTTGTCAAAAAAAGAGGTTCTTTTTACGCAACTCCCTCAATACCAAAAAACAATAAAATATTAGGGAAACGTGTTCAAAAGAAAAAAAAAATATTAGGGAAAGGAGTGCCATAACTTCCCTCAATACCAAAAATAAATAAATAGGGAAAGGTGTTCAAAAGAAAAAAAATATTAGGGAATACCGATGCCATCCAAGAAGTGATTGTCCATTTATTTTCACTAGCAAAAGAGTTTGTGCGTTTGCAATGGGAGAAAATATACCACATGTCAAAAAAAATGGCACATGTCCAATGCCGGGCCTCAAATACGTTGGGACCGCGCGGTTTGAGCGTGTTGTGCCATCTAATGCGGCATGTATCGGTTTGCAGGATGGTCCGGACGCACTTTCTCCCACAAACGTGGGTGGTCTTTGCGGGCGTCCGGATAGCACCAAGCGCCAGCTTTTGATCACTCTCGCTCACCCAAACCCCCTCCTCTCTCGCCCGCGACGCTGTTCTTGCGGCGCCCGATTGCAGCATTCATGCTAACGTGGAGCGGCCGCCCACATTGAAGCCGGCTTCAGAGCGGACGCAATCTCTCACTTCCTCCGCTATTGAAGCGGCGTCTTTGGCCGAGGACGCCGCCGCAGCGTCCCGGTGTTCGCGCCTGTTCAATGCCGGAGACGCGTTACTGGACGGGACGGATATTTACCATGCCCGTTCAATGCCTCGTCCGTCCATATGCCGCCATTAAGCAGGCTCGCCGGCCGACAAACTCACACCGGCTCCGGGCATTGACGAACCCGAACGCCTGGCCTCACCGGAATCCCCTATTTAAAGGTGGCCACACTCGGCTAACAACTCCAACACACGACCCCAAATGGTCCCCGCGTGTCCGTTTGGGGGTAAACGGACAAAGCAGACCTCCTACGCGCGGGAGCAAACGGACCGCTGTCTGTTTTCTGTCCGCTTTCGACCCATTCCCGGCCCAAGTTTGAGCCGAGTTTGCAGCCGAAGGGACAGCGCACGGACGAGCGGGAAGCACACCCCTGTCCTCCCCTAGCCCGCATGTCGGTGGCACAAGCAACCACTTTCCCTCTCTTTCCTCCAAACGCCCCGCCGCCCCGCCTCTTCCTCCCTCCATTCCACCATGGCCGACGAGGCGAATCCCGTCGACCCACCAGCTGCTGCCCGCCCCACGGCGAAGAAAAAGAAGCCTGTGAAGAAGCCTCGGTCGGAGCTCACGCCGGCGGAGGTCGCTAAGCTCGACGCTGAATCGGCCAAGAGGAGAAACCGATGAACTGTCGCGACAGAGAAGAAGGTCGCCGCGGAGTATGCTGCCGAGTGTGCCGTGCGGCGTGCATTGAAGCACCAGGCCGACATCGAGGACAAGGAGTCCATCGTCTCCAAGGCGCACGCCCTCCTCATGTTGGGTATGTGCCGCCCAAGGCCAGCCAATCTCTCGGCCGCTGCCATGGCCGCGGCCAGCACAGGCTCCTCGGCCCATCGTCCGCCACAACACCGTTCCCCGAGCTCGTCTATCACACACGAGACGCCGGATGTTCGTGCTCCGCCGTTGCACGGCCATGGGCAGACGCGATTCTCCACGTCGCCGGACTGCATCGTGGTCGATCCTGCCACGCTCGCGGGCGTCATCGACCTCAACATCACGCCGCGGTACAGTGGCACTGGCGAGCCGTCCGATGGAGCACAAAGGAAGCAGCCCTGGTCATTCGCTTCGGCTCACATGGTATGACCCTGACTACGCCTCGTTCATGTAGAACGTCATCTTCGAGGGCCGTGGTGAGGCGTTCCATGTCGACGGCCGTGAGCAAGCTTTTGATCCCGACGCGACCCAAAGCCAGGACGGCCACAATTCCTATGATGACACTCAGTTCACCGACCATGATGATGGTGATGAGGACGACCATGGCAACTCGTGGCATGAAGATGATGGCTTGTATTGTGAAGATGAAGAAGAAGAGGTCGACATTTCCGCGGAGCCATTGTTGTTTAACGATGAGCTCACCCAAAAGGTTGAAGCACAAAAGAGGAGGAAAAGCATTCGCACGGGATCATACAACCAAGGTGAGGACACTTAGATTTGCGAGTTTGAAGGAAATCGGCCAAGATCCAATCAAAGATGCCGAGCAAAAAGAAGCCGTCTTTTGGACAAGAGCTCACAAGACTTTCATGAGCGAAGAAAGTTTGCCCCCTACCAATTCACAAGCACCCGAGGCATCAATCCAATCCACAAGAGGTGGGGATTCATCCACAAAGAGTGCAACAAATATTGTGCCGCACTTGAGA
Source organism: Aegilops bicornis (assembly GCA_021605145.1). Taxonomy (NCBI): domain Eukaryota; kingdom Viridiplantae; phylum Streptophyta; class Magnoliopsida; order Poales; family Poaceae; genus Aegilops; species Aegilops bicornis. The sequence goes on from CM038670.1 coordinate 286,581,750, forward strand.
GCGTCAAAGCCCGTCCCGTGAGCGGCCTAGGCCTTGGTGACTTGGTATGAACCTCTCGCTTTTTCAGCATGTGTCCATTCATGTTGGCATGCCATTTAAGTTTCATGCATTGTATGTCCTTTCATGTTAGAATTGCGGCCGCATGTTTGATAGTGTAGGCATTCCAATCTTTGGAAGCCTTCAAGGCCCGGCAGAAAGACAAGCCATTCACTCTCACGCATTGTTGGGTGCTCATCAAAGATTTCCCGAAGTTCAAAGACCAATATAACGCTCTTAAGAAGAAGAAAGGAGGGAAGGCGGCTGTGGCTGATGAGGTAGACTTCCTCAAGAGGCCGAGGGGCACAAAAAACACAAAGTCCGACGAGAAGCGTGATGTGTCGTCCATTGCCTTGCAAGGAACTTTGGAGGAAATGATGAGAAAAAAGGATGCGAGGGAGGAAAGGAAGAGCAAAGGGAAGGAGGAGCAAATGAAGATATATCTAGATCTCCAAACGAAGAAGCTTGACATGGAGGAGGCCATGAAGATGAGGAAGCTTGACATCAATGAGGCCACTCAACTCAAGAAGCTAGAGATCGAGGCCACCAATGCCGACACAAAAGCCAAGGAGGTGGCACTCGCGTTGATGAGCCTCGACAAGAACAATATGTCACCGGAGAGGAAGGCTTGGTTTGCGAACCGGCAGAAGGAGATGTTCGCCTGCGACAACCTGAACTAGGTGAGACCTCGCCCGCGATGGCGGTCCATTTTGAAGGCTGGCTGGTGTGCCGGCCGCTGGCTTTGTTGTCGGTGAAAAACTTGTCCATTTTGAAGGCAGGGTCATGTGGCAGCCGCCGACTTTGTTGCTGCCCAAAAACATGTCCATTCTGAAGGCCGGCGAGTGTGTCGGCCGCTGGCATTGTTACTGGCGCCAAACTTGGTGTGACCATTCAGTAGGCCGCTGGCTTTGTTGCCGTCCGACATGGTCTAGCGTGAACGCGGCCGCTGGCGTGAACTATGGCCGCTGCCATTCAGCTACGTCTTTTTGTTTGCATGCACAACGAAGGAGATGCGGCCTAAATGCGGCTGTGCATTGGGCGCATGGCCGACGCATCCATAAATCCGGGCGGACACGACCCCATTGCCATGCCCATGCGGACAATAAGAGGATGAAACGGACGTCCATGGGGTCGTGCGTTGGAGTTTCCCTAACTTCACGCCACAACACAAGCCGCTCCACATCTCCTCCATTGCACAGCATCCTCCATGACTACAGGCGGCGAAGCTCTGTGGGAGAGCCTTTCCATGAAGATAAAGCATGAGCCGGCCGCCTGGCAGAGCCACCGTGCCAGGCGGATGGAGGCCGGCTTGCCGGCTAGCTCGCCTGAGGTCTTCGACGACGAGGACGACCCCATGATGGAGACGGGCCGATGACACCGCACCGAAGCCCGCGCCTGTGCACGCTGGTTTCACCACAGAGCAGGCGCATGCGCACTACAAAGCCACCATGGCGGAGGTGCAGGCTGCGCCTCTATCAGTGTTCCAGCAGGCGCAGGAGGAACACCGGTACAACCTGTTCCTCCTGGAGCAGCACCGGCTAGCAGAGGGCCAGATCTACGGCGAGCATGCGAGCGAGGAGGGCGTGGCACCCATGGTCGCGGCGAATCCCAACTTCGTCGCGGAGTAGCGTGCGATCTACGAGGCCGTCCACAGTCAAGCCGCCGCTCGTGAGGAAGCGGACGCCACGGAGGAGAACAACGCCAGCTGCGCCTCCTACACGCTGCCGACGAACTATCAGGCGACACGGTGGGACGATGACATCACGGACGCCACCATTTCCATCGTGGACCGCACGCCCACTAACGATGGACAAGGCGCAGACTCCTCCAAGGATGAGTAGGGCACCGGAGGTGGAAGGGCCATGTGTCGCGTGTGGGCCAGTCCATCTCCCATATGCTACTACTCTTCCTCACCGGAGACCACAACTTCACTACATCGGTCTTATCACCGGTGCTCATGGAGGTGGTGGATGGAGGAGGCATTCCCAGGAAGGGAACAACAAGGACTTGGACGCCGGCGGCCACCTTATGTTTTTTTGCTCTAAATGTTTGAAATGTAATAAAAATTTGCCGTGTTTGCATGAATGCCGTTCAGTTTGTATGAAATCCGTCGTGTTTGCATGAATTTCATCTGGTTGGTTCATAAAGTTGTCAAAATATATGCGGGAAACGTTGGATGGTGGCCTCCCGCATCCGTGTCCGTGGATCCCCCTGTCTGCAGACGGATGCGGGAGAAAATTTGTTGGCCACAGTTGGAGATGCCCTAACCGAATAATCATGACTTAAGACCCTAATAGGTCAACATCCTTTATGTCAACATGAATTCCCATCTGTGTCGCCGCTTATCCATCTTCCCACCCTCGCCGACGGTGTCCTTCGTGCTCACACAATCACAACACATTTAAATATGGTCAATCCTAGGGCGACTCTCTCGTGGCATAAGATGACAAATTTCTTTATTTCCCCCTGCAAGGTTTTGCCGTGGCATGCATGCATGGTTATAAATGGTTTTTTCCGTCTCCAATCTATTTTTCTGAGGTATTTATTTCCAATCCAAATTGACACTGGTACGAAAGAAAGACAATTAAGGTTGCGACATAAATAGAGTCTTTAAAATGGTTAGCAGGTAAAAATACCATCATATTCATATTCTACACATTTTTCTAATCAAAACCCATATATAACATGTTAAATTTGGAGTCAGGGTTTAAAATATATGGTTTTTTGGAAAGCATTTGATATGGATTGTGGGTTGATTAACTCAAATGTCAGTTTTTTTTTGCAAAAAGAAAAAGTTTTTGTGGATGACTTACACCTGTATTGCAGGTTGATTTCTAGTAACCATATGGGGGTTTCTGCAAAAAAATGAAACATTATTCTGGATGACTTAAACATGAACTGGGTTAATTTCAGGAAACAACAAGGGCTTTTCTTCAAAATGGTGCGATGGTCGGGCATAAGCACTAATCCCTTTATTAGTAGGTATAGATTGCATGGACATACCAATCAAACAGAACCAATCATGGTTGTAGCAAATTCCATAATTTAGACAATAAGGGTTTCTTCGACAACAACCGTTTGTTCTTGAGGACACGGAGAAGTCTTGTTATAACTAGTCACGTGAAGTTAGTATTCGGCCAATATTGTGATGATGTGTTATGTTGTTCTTCCTCTAGTGGTGTCGTGTGAACGTTGAGTACATGACACATTACCATGCTTGGTCCTAGGGGAAGTCATTGTGGGATTAGTAAGTAGATGATGGGCTGTGAGAGTGAGAGATGCTTAAACCCTGGTTTATGCACTATTTCGTAAGGGGCTGATTTGGATATACATGTTTCATGTTATGGTTAGATTTATCTTAAATCTTCTTTCATAGTTGCGAATGCTTGTGAGAGGGGGTAATCATAAGAGGGTTGCTTGTTCAAGTAAGAACAACATGCTAGCACCGGTCCACCCACATAACAGTTTATCAAAGTAGTGAACGCGAATCAACTAAACACGATGAACGTGACTAGATGAAATTCTCGCGTCTCCTCGAGAATGCTTTTCTTACTATACGAAGTACTTCTGGCTTGTCCGTTGCAATAAAAGGATTAGTCCACCTTGATGCACCTTGTTACTTTAGTTACTTGTTACTTGCTATCAATTTATCTTGCTAGCAAACTATCTGTCACTACTATCTTACAACACTTGTAGAGAATACCTTGTTGAAACCGCCTATCAATTCCTTTTGCTCCTCATTGGGTTTTACACTCTTATTTATTGAAAGGACTATGATTGATCCCCTATACTTGTGGGTCATCTATCCCCGCATAGATCTCATCGCCAACACTTGATCGCAACAAATCTCTAAGTATGTTCCTGCCTTGTCACCGAGAGTACTTGTGTCTAAGAACATGAGATTTTGCTCATTTTCAACATTCTTAATTCTTCTTTCATGGCTACCTTCCACTCATAAACCTTAGCCTTCCTTTCCTCGGCCTCTCTCTTGTCCTCCAGTTCTTTGGTCTTCAAGGTATTTCTTTCTTCGGCCATTTCCTTCCTTATTGTCATGATGTTTTCGAATGATTCCTTCACGTCGTTGTCTCCTCCCTTCTTCAACTTTCGCTTGCGGGTCTTTCTTCCACCGGGTCTCTTCTTAGGAGCAACTGATTTGGGAGTGGGGCTTCTTTTCCCATCCTCGCCACTTGATGCATCACCATTGAACTCTCCCGTCGAGCTCTTACACCTCTTCTTATTAGGAACTTCACTGTATTTGCGGTTCTTCCACTTTTAATTTCCATTCTTCGGCCAACAATGGTGCAAATTGAATCTCTTGCCTATTTTGAACCCTTTTCCCCTCGACCCATAAACAATTCACTAGCAATGTCAGACTACATACCACAAGTGAGAAATAAGTTAACCACCAATCCATACAAGATATGAAGAAATAATTGATGAATGCAAACAAACAATCACCTTATCGTCGACATTTGTACCATTTGGGTTCATATGGTCAACTTGTGCCAAGCAAGTCGACCACTTTTGACACTCCGATGATATAGTTTGTCATCGATGTCGGAGTGAACTTTGCTCTCGATAGATGCCACAAATCTTGCGTGCCTTAAAGTACTCATATATACGCTCCCAATAAGTTGACATTGGTTTTCTCAACACCGATGACCGGATCAAGACCAATTTCCTTCCATGCTTTTGTTCATGTCATTAGTTTAAATGTTCATGTTTGTGCAACTTGTCAAAAAGATGTTCTAAACGTTTAAATTTAGAGGAAATCAAAGTGTATAAATGTGGAAACGATTTTTTATGGAGGCTGAGGTATAGTGACCCTTGAGTTTGCATATTACCCGACCAACCTCCAAATTCTCCATACGCACTGTGGCAATCACAGATATGATGAATTTGTCAGAGTTGCTCTTATTCTACACGAGGTTTGTCTTGCTTTCTTATAGTGGTTGTTGTCTTTCTTGTCCTGTGCAACACAGTTGTTTTAGTTTAGGTTGGTTTTGTTGCTCTAGTCGTGGGTTACCAATTCTTGGGTTGGCGGTCCTTAGGTCGATTTGTCTCTAGATGGATCGTGCCTCTATGTCAATGTCTATCATACTGTCTTATATTATACTAGTGGTGAAAGCCACGACAACACGCCGCGCCTGTATGATAGCCCGTGTGAGCGGATGTTGTTGTTTTGGTTAAGAAAAATGGAGTGAGGGATCGGAGGAAGGCGTGTGTTGAAGGGCAGTTTTTGGCTCGGGGAGATGTGTATAATGTCATTTGATATTTTCTATTTTTGTGGCATCTCTCGTTGGATGGTTGCATGGTATGGATGCCATGAATAGAGAATATCATCATTAACTACACATGCCCATGCTATGTTTTTTTAATATGGTGTCATTTTCTTTGATTAAATCCCTATTTTCCTTGGTTCTTTTGGTGTGTATTGTTATAGGATTGGTTTGCTTGCATTGTGGTAAGGTGCAGTCGGTCGGTTGTGTTTTTCTAACTATTATAATCAATATCATCGATGATGATAGAGCCATATGAAATTATTATTTTGATGGCTATTTCAGCTACTTCTTCTATGGCCTCATTTTTTGTTTCCTTCGGCATGCTAGAAGGAGTTCTAATGATAGTGTTATCAGATGTACTAATGCATGGAATATCTAATGTGAGGACGTGGCCTCCTTCTGGTGGTGTAAAGAGTTGCCCCCATCCTTCTTGGCTTTCATAATATCTCCCGGACGACCCAGTGAAATTGTGACGCCCGGATAATCAAGCTACAGTAAACCTCTGCTAATGGAGCCACGTCACCTCGATTACTGTTGTTAATCTCGTGTTAGTTTAAAATCGATTCGAAATTCAAACTTAAAATAAAGTCAAACGGTAAAGGTTTTCAAATATTTAAAACTAAAATGTCGAGGTATTGCCAGATAATTCATAAGTGATGTTGGTGGAGGAACCACATTTTTATAAAAGGTCTAAATGCATTTAAATAATTAAAACAGTAGATAAAACAATTAATTAAATGCCTTTTGTATTATATAAAATACTAAACTGTTTTGTTTAGGGTAAAACTTTTATGACCGTGGTTTGGGTGGCAATGCTAAATTTAGGAGTTGAAATTATATTTTTACAAAATTAAAATAAATTGAAAAGTCAAAAGAAAGCGAAAAGAAAATAAAGAAAAGGAAAAGATCAAAATACAAAAAAAGGAGAACACCCTCATTGGGCCAATATTACCAGATGGCCTTGGTTAAAACAGCCGCCCAACCGCCACTCCCTCCATAACCTCCCTCGAACCCTAACCGCCCCACACTCCTCCCGATCCCCCACTCTCCCCTCGCTCTCCTCTCTCTCCCTCCACTGCCCGATCTGGATCGGGGCAAACCCCCGATCCCATCGGCCCGACGCCTTGGCCCGCCGCTTCCCCAGAGGCCGCCACCGGCACCGAGCACCGCCACTCCCGGCTTCCTCCGCGCCTCTCCTCTCCCTCGCCTCGAAGCCTCGCGCCTGTCTCGTCTGGGTCAGAATCGAGCAGACGCGCAAACCCCCGGCCTTGAAGCCGCCGCCGCCGCTCCTCGTGGCGCCCGGCTCCACGCCAAGCTTGTCGCCGGATCCGTGGCCTCCTCGTCTCCTCCTCACGCTGCCTCGACCCGCCCGTGGAAACGCCACCTCGACCCCTCCTCGTCGGACCTCCCGACCTCCGTCGAGCAGCGCCATTCCCCTACGGCCCAGATGAGCCCGCCTCGCTCCCTCTCCCTCCCCTCGCGCTGCCGTCGTCCCCTTGATCGATCTCTGGTTGCCATGCCCGGCGCCCCTCATGGCCTCGCCCATAACCCCCTGCTCCGTTAAATTCGCCCGCACCACCCGCCCTCGCCCGGGCCACGCCTCCCGGTGCCTCGTGCTCTGCAGCAACCCCGCCGTGTGCCACGCCACGCCCAGCAGGCTAAAGGCGCCGTCGCCTGCACGCTGCCATTGCCGTTAAGCCGCGCCGGTCGGCCCCTAGGACAATGACAGGGGGGCCCCAGCGCCCCAGAACGATTTAAAAAAAGATAATAATAAATATAATTAAATACTAAATAATCAATTAATTAACTAAATAGTTAACTTAATTAATTCTATTTAAATTAATTAATTAAATTAGTTAACCTAATTAATTGTAGTTAATAAACCTAATTATTTTAGTTAGACTAACTAAACCTGATTAGTTAGTCTTAGACAATGACAACCGGGACCCACGCGTCATTTTGACCCAGTCAACCACTGTTGATCGCGACATCAACATGACATCATGTCGATGTCATAAATCAATTTCGGATTAAATTAAATAATTAATTAAATTCTAGAAATTAATAAAATCTTTAGAAAATCATATCTTTTAATCCGTAACTCGGATTAAATTATTTTCAACATGAAAGTTGCTCAGAACGACGAGACGAATCCGGATACGCAGCCCGTTCGTCCGCCACACACCCCTAACATATCAAACTCGCAACTTTCCCCCTCCGGCTCCCCTGCCCGAAAACGCGAAACACCGGGGATACTTTCCCAGATGTTTTCCCCCTTCAGCGGTATCGCCTCGCATCACACATTGCTTTGTCATGCATCGTCATGCATCTGTTTGCATTGTATTCATTGTTTCTTCCCCCTCTTCTTCCGCTAGACACCGAGACCGGCCTTGCTGCCGCTTGACGACTACGGAGTTGACGACCCCTCCTTCTTACCAGAGCAACCAGGCAAGCCCCCCCTTTGATCACCAGATATCGCCTACTCTTCTCTATACTGCTTGCAGTAGAGTAGTGTAGCATGTTACTGCTTTCAATTAATCCTATCTTTGCATAGCTTTGTCCTTGCTACTCGTTGTTACCTTTACCGCTATCCTCATCGCTTAGTATAGGATGCTAGTGTTCCATCGGTGACCCTACACTCTTGTCCGTCGCCATGCTATACTCTTTGGGCTGTGATCACTTGGGAGGTGATCACGGGCATATACTATATACTTTACACTATTACATTACCCGTGATACTTGTTCGGAGATGAAATTTGAAAGGACGGTGGCTCCATCCGGTAGAGATGGGCCCGGGTTCCCCGGCCCCCGATCGTTACTTTGTGGCGGAGCGACAGGGTAGGTTGAGACCACCTAGGAGAGAGGTGGGCTCGGCCTCGTCGGCGTCATGCGGATACTTAACACGCTTAACGAGATCTTGGTATTTGATATGAGTCGGCCATTTGGTCTATACGCACTAACCAACTCTGCGGGAACGATTATGGGCACTCGACGCCGTGGTATCACCGGCACTTCGTGACGTCGAGCGGCGCTGCTACCGGATTGATCGAACGCCTGTTAGGCTAGGTCCGATTACGGCCGTGTCACGCAACGTGCAGGTGTGCTAAGGGCGATGGGCCCGGACACGGCGCTTAGGTTTAGACCGGCGTCTTGACCTCTCTGCTGAGCCTAGGTGGGGCTGCGGCGTGTTGATCTTCCGCGGCGGGCATGACCGAGGAAAGTGTGTCCGGCCAAATGGGATCAAGCGCGTTGGGTTATGTGGTGCACCCTGCAGTGAAGTTAATCTATTCGAATGGCCGTGATCTTGATAGCAGGACGACTTGAGTTGTACCTTGACCTTATGACAACTAGAACCGGATACTTAATAAAACACACCCTTCCAAGTGCGGATACACCCGGTGATTGCTCTCTAACAGGATGACGAGGAGGGATCGCCGGTAGGATTATGCTATGCGATGCTACTTGGAGGACTTGATCTACTCTCTTCTACATCCGCAAGACGAAGGCTGCTGAAGTGTAGTCTTGATGTGATTAGCTATCCCCTCTTATTACGGCATTCTCTGATTCAGTCAATCGATATGGCCCTTTACACATATATCCATGCATATGTAGTGTAGCTCCTTGCTTGCAGTACTTTGGATGAGTACTCACGGTTGCCTTGTTCCCCTTTTCCCCTTTCTTTACCCGATTGCTGCGACTGCACGATGGAGCCTGTGAGCCAGACGCCACCGTCGATGATGACTACTACACCGGAGGTGCCTACTACTACGTGCAGCCATTTGGCGGCGACCGAGGTAGTTAGGAGGATCCTGTGCAGAGGCCCGCGCTTCTTTCGATCTCAGATCCCACTTTGTGCTAGCCATCTTATGGCAACTTGTTTAACTTATGTATGTACTCAGATATTGTTGCTTCCGGCTGACTCGTCCTATGATCGAGCACTTGTATTCGAGCCCTCGAGGCCCTGGCTTGTATTATGATGCTTGTATGACTTATTTATGTTTTAGAGTTGTGTTGTGATATCTTCCCGTGAGTCCCTGATCTTGATCGTACACATTTGCGTGCATGATTAGTGTACGATTGAATCGGGGGCGTCACAAAAATTTATTCTAACCCTCCTGTTAGTTGCACCTATAACGGAAAATTATTCTAATGCGAGGGCATGGCTTCGTACTCTTGTTGTAAAAAATTCTGGTTGATCCTGGGAGATGATTTGGTTAAAGAGGTCCTGGAGAGTTGTGGCTATTAATAGCGGGGTGGTTCTAAAATGATGGAATTCCACCACTATTGTTCTCATACCTAAAGTTGAGAATCCAGAGAAGATTTCCCAATTTAGGCCCATCAGTTTATGTAATGTTGTGTATAAAGTTATCTAAAAAATGTTGGCTACAAGGTTGAAGGTGTTACTCCTTGACATTATTAGTGACACCCAAAGTGCTTTTGTTCCTGGACATATCATCACCGATAATGTCATAGTTGCTTATGAGTGCGTGCATACAATGAAAAACAGGAAGAAAGGGAAGTTTGGGACGTGTATTTTTAAACTAGACATGTATAAAGCTTATGACTGTGTCGAGTGGGTCTTCTTGGAGCCCATGCTTGGCAAGTTGGGCTTTGATGATAGTAGAATTCAGTTGGTCATGTCTTGTGTCACATCAGTTGAGTACAAGGTTCAATTTAATTCAAATCAGACCCTCTGTCCCCAGACCTCTTTCTCATGTTTACTAAAGGACTTCCTGCTCTTATTAATCATGAAGAGGAACCCGACAACTTAAATGATGTCCAGGTGTGTCGGGACTCCCCCAAAATTTACCATTTACTATTCATTGATGATTCTCTTATCCTTTTGAGAGCATATGCTGCAAATGCAAACACTTTGCGTGGAATCCTGGATGAGTATTGTGCAGCTTCGGGCCAACTGGTTAGGGAGGCAAAGTGTTCTATATTTTTCAGTCTGGACACAAATGTGGAGGTGAAGGCCGAAGTATGCCAAATTCTGAATATTATGACTGAATCTCTCTCGGATAAATACTTGGGTCTCCCATCTATGATTGGGGTGGATCGGGTAGATTGTGTCAAACATATCATTGAAAGAATTTTGGCTATGTTAAATGGTTCAAAGGAGATAACTCTTTCCTATGGTGGCAAGGAAGCTTTGTTGAAAGGGGTGGCCGAAGCCATCCCAATGTATGTGATGAGTGTGTTCACATTGCCAAAGAAAATTTGCAAGGGGATCACTTGCAATGTCGCAATATTGGTGGGTGATGAGGAAAACCAACAGATGTTGCATTTGTTTGCATGGTGGAAGATATGCATGCCAAAAGAGAGAGGAGGAATGGGCTTTCGTGGTGTGAATAGTTTTACTTTGGATATGTTGGCCAAATAATGTTGGAGGCTTACTAAGAATTATAGATCCTTGTGTGCTAGACTGTTGAGTGCTAGATACTAACCATCATGTGATATCCTTAACTGTGAGTTGAAGAAGGGGTCCTCTTATGTGTGGCAAAGCATATTGTCTGATATCCAAACTTTCAAAAAAGGTTGTATCTGGAGAGTGAGAGATGGAGCAAAGATTAACATCTGTAATGACTATTGGATAACAAATAGTGCCTCAAGAAAAATGTTACAACTCATGGAAACCAAGTTCTGACAAGATTTTGTGAGCTAATTGATCCAATAATGGGAGAATGGGATGATGATGAGTCCCTTTACTGATCCGGTAAAGGAGCATAGCCTTTTCCCCAGAGGTGACCCTGAGTTATTGCCACTTGTGATAGGCGTTGGGTTTTCCCCAAAGAGGAAGGGTAATGTAGTATAGTAGTATATAATATGTCCCTCAGTTAAGAACCAAGGTTTATCAAACCACTAGGACACTCCATAAGCGAATGTCAACCGTATCTGCACACACACGCAACAAATACTTGCAAAAGAAAATAAATTGCAGCAAGGATATTTACGGTTTTAGTAAATATAAAGTGAATAGACCCGAAGGCCAAAACATTCACCCGAGGCATCTTTCATGTGCATAGCAATGTTTGATAAACAAATTACTGTTGGGCAATTGATAGAAAAGCGCATAGTGATATGTCTCCAATGTATTTATAATTTTTGATTGTTTCATGCTATTATATTACCAATCTTGGATACTTTATATGTCTTTTTGTGCTATTTTACATCATTTTTTGGGACTAACCTATTCACCCAGTGCCTAGTGATAGTTGCTATTTTCTGCTTGTTTTTGGTTTTCCAGCAAATCAATACCAAACGGAGTCCCAACTCTACGAAATATTTTTGACGATTTTTTTTGGACAAAAGAGACCCTAGAAGCTTCAAGAGGAGACCAGAGGACGAATGAGGAAACGACAAGGCAACAGGGCACGCCCTGGGGGGGCTGTTACCTTGTGGGCCCCTCGAGCCTCCGTCTGACCTAATTCCACTTCTATGAATTCTCAAATATTGGGAAACCAACTGAGAGCCACGTGAAACCCTTTTTCTTCCACCACAAGTTTCTGTTCTTCCGTGATCCCATATGGAGGCCTTTTCCGGTACTCTGCCGGAGGGGGAATCGATCATGGAGGCCTTCTACATCATTCTTGCTGCCTTCCGATGATGCTGAGTATTTCACAACAGACCTACGGGTCCATAGCTAGTAGCTAGATGGCTTATTATCTCTCTTTTATCTTCAATACCATGTTCATCTCGATCTTCTTGGAGTTCTATCCGATGTAATCTTCTTTTGCAGTGTGTTTGTTGGGATCCAATGAATTCTAGGTTTATGATCAGATTATTCATTGAAAGTAACCGAGTCTTTTCTGGAATTTATTATGCATGATTGTTATAGCTTTGTATTTATCTCCAATCTATCCGTTTGGTTTGGCCAACTAGATTGATTTATCTTCAGTGGGAGAAGTGCTTTGTGATGGGTTGAATCTTGCGGTGCTCTATATCCCAGTGACAAAAGGGGACAAGGCACATATTTGTATTAGTGCCATTAAGGGTAAAATAATGGGGTTTATTCATATTTATTGGGTTTACTTTGTCTACATCATGCCCTCTTGCAAAGGCATTACTCTGTTTTTCATGAACTTAATACCATAGATGCATGCTGAATAGCGGTTGATTGGTGGAGTAATAGTAGTAGATGCAAGCAGGAGTCGGTCTACTTATCTCGGACATGATGCCTATATACATGATCATTACCGTGTATACTTCATAACTATGCGCTTTTCTATCAATTGCCTAATAGTAATTTGTTCACCCACCGTATGCTATGTGTTCGAGAGAGAAGCCTCTAGTTAAAACTATGCCCTCCCGGGTCTACCTTTATCATATTGTAAAATGAAAAAAAATACTTTTCTGTAATTTATTTATTTTATTTTACTTTGCAATTTATCCATCTACCTATACAAGATTTGATCCTTGCAAGTAACGAGTTCAAGGGGATTGACATCCCTCTTGTCCACGTTGGGTGCAAGTATTTGCTTTTGTGTGTGCAGGCGCTATTCATGAGGGTTTGGGTGATTCACCTATTGGTTTGATAAACCTTGGTTCTCACTGAGGGAAATACTTATCTCTACTGTACTGCTTCTCCCCTCCTCTTCGAGGAAAATCCCAACGCAACTTACAACTAGCCGGAAGAATTTCTACCGCCGTTGTAGGGGAGACATCATCAAAACCTACCAAGTACCTTTACACAAACTATAATATACTTGCTCTACTTTTTATTTGCCTTTGCCTCTCGTTTCCATCTCCCCACTTCTCATAAAAATAAAAAACACAAAAATATTTTACTTTGCTTGTTTGCTTGCTTTCTTATTGCCTTCATGACTCAAGAATAGAAAGTAAAATCACAAATTAAAGATAACTATGGATCCTCATCCACTTGCTAATCTTTCCAAACTTCCTGCTTATTGTAAACCAATAGCTAATAATGAAGAAGTTATACAACTCAATGCTATTGGGATACATTTATTGAATGAAAAGCATGCTTGCAATGACGTTAATATGAATTCTATGAAATTAAATTGTGCTAAGGATCATGATTGGGGTGATGATGTTTCCTTTGATCTTGAAAATTTATTTAAACCTCATAATGTATCTACTATTGATAATGAAATTTGCAATAGTATTGAAAGTGGGTTTGGAAGAGCGTCAACTTTAGGTAAAGTGAATCCCACATATTTGGAGAGTGTTCGATCTTATGAATACTTTGATAAAAGTGGCTTTGGAGAGGTCATGACTTTACTTGATGCTAATCCTATCTTGGATGATTGCAAAACCTTTATGCATGTGGATCATGGAGAGAATATTTTATATGATATCTATATTGTTGAATTTGATTACGAGCCTACATGTAATTATTATGAGAGAGCAAAATATGGTTGAAGAAATTTTGATGTTACTAAATTACCTCTCGTTATGTTGAGATTGTCAATGTTTTATTCTTCTCCCTTGCATATGCTAGATATTTCTTGTCTTGATAATATCTTTGCTTATAAAATGCCTATGCATATGAAATATGTTAGACTTAAATGTGTTTGTCACATGTTTTATGATGCTCTCTTTGTGCTTCATTTCTTGTCTTTCATGTGAGGATCATTGAAATCTCAAAGCATATCTTAATGGCTATAAAGAAAGAGCTTGTTGGGAGACAACCCAATACCTTTTTCTCTCTGTTCTTGAGTGTTCACACAATTATTTCTACTGTTATGATTGCGTTTTTATGTTTTAATTAGTGTTTGTGCCAAGTAAGCCTTTGGGAAGATTTGGTTGATAGTTGACTTGATTCTGTGAAAAAGAAGAAACTTTTGTGCCCAGTACTGGAATTATTATAATTCACTAGAAAGTGAAAAAATTATGATTTTTTACACATTATTGATATACCAATTTCTCACGTTCTCCTATTTTTTCAGAATTTTTGGTGTTAGATAAGTATAGTGTTTGTTCAGATCATTACAGACTATTCTGTTTTAGACAGATTTTGTTTTCTATTGCATAGTTTGCTTGTTTTAATGATGATATGGATTATATCATGGGGTATAAGTCATGCAGAAGTTAGTATACAGTAGGTTTTATGCAAGAATAAAATATGAATGGGTTCATAACAATACCTAAACTTTATGATTTGCTTATTATACTAACGGATCTCATGAGGTTTCTGTTGAGTTTTGTGTGCTGAAGTTTTCAAGTTTTGGGTGAGAACACGATGCATGAAGGAATAAGGATTGGCAAGACCCTAAGCTCGGGGATCCCTAAGGCACCCCAAGGTAATATTCAAGGAAGATCCAAGCGTCTAAGCTTGGGGATGCCCCAGATGGCATCCCCTCTTTCGTCCACAATCCATCGGTATACTACTTGGAGCTACATTTTAATTCATCACATGATATGAGTTTTGTTTGGAGGTATTGTATTATAGTAGTCTTTGCTCTGCTTGCTTTTTAGATTGCCACACTCATTTTTTGCTGCACACACCTTTTGAGAGGGACACACATTTATTCGTGATTCGTTAGAATACTCTATGTGCTTCACTTATATCTTTTAAAGCACGACAGTGGCTATATTTTAAAGAAATAGTTGCACTCTCATGCTTCACTTAAATCTTTTTGAGAGTCTAATAAATAGTCATGGCAAGATGCACGTGTTATGAAATTGGTCCTAATATGATAGGTATTCAAGAGGGATATAATAAAATCTTCCATGTAGATCACTGAATATGATAAGTTTGATTCCTTGCAATCATTTTGCAATATTAAGATGGTAATATGTGGGGGTACTGACGACTCCAAACAAGTCAACTAGCTTATGGCGTCCCCTCTCCCACCCCTCCCACCTCTCCCCTCTCCCACCAACAATGGCGACCTCTAGTCTAGATCAATGGAGGGCCTTCTACATTGGGATTTCTCCCCTGGACAAGCAGTGGAGACTCAGGTGCGCAAAAGATTTGGTACTACTGTTCATTTCTCCCCCATTGGAGAGGCAACGGAGTTTTTCCTAGTAGTGGCTTTCTCCTCTGCCTCCTTCCCCCTTTCGGTTGATTCGGTTGGCCTTGCCTTACAATGTGGCATTGGTGGATCATCTCTGGGTTTCAAGGTCAAGCATCTTGCTGGTAGACATTTTCGTTTCTCTGTGGCCTCAAATAAAGTTGGTCATTTCATCTATGGTCTTAAGGACCGGGTTTGGCCCGATTTTGTTTGTCATTTCAACCTCTATAGGCACAATGCTTGGTTTAACTCTAATTCTGATCAAACTTGGAATTCAGACCAAGAACTGAATGAGGTGGTTTTACGTTCTCCGTTGGCTATCAAGACAAAGTTTCAATTTTTGCCTAGTGATGTTCATCAACATTATAATTCTGCCAGTGAGCTTGCAAAATTTGGTTTCAATATGCCTCATTCAAGCATTGTCGCTGGAAACGATTCAAACACTCAAACGGATCATTCTATGATCCACACTGACAAGCTTATTTTTGGTAGTTTCCAATCGGACATTCCCATGCATGACATAGGAAACAATTCTATCCGTTTTGGCAATTTCCTTTCAGCTTTTAATGCTGATATTCAAGTGCATCAATCTACATTTATTGGCAATAACTACCGGGCTGCTTACTGGGATTCCATTCCAACTTTTATCCTTTTACATATTATGGATTTCCGACAGGCAGGATATGGTGACTCACAAATTGCAAAAATTTGGGCCTTGGATTCGGTCCCATCTGCACAATTTATTTACAAGAAGGTCAACATTTGCTCACGATGCAAACAATTGGGCCACCTTGGACCTAGTTGTAATAACCATGATATTGAAATTCAAACGGCCCAGGTAAATGCCACAAAGCCCAGCCCGGACCGTCGGCCTTCCGAGACCAGTTCCAAGGTTCTAAAACAAAGGTTATCTTGCATTATTTGTTCCTCTACGGATCACTTCTCGGATTTCCGCCCTTCCAAATTATTCTGCCAATATTGCCACCTTTTAGGTCACTTACCTTTTGACTGTGGCAAGACAGATTGTACCTACCTGTGGTGGCGACCCATTGAGACTTGCAAGGAGCGTCTACCTACAGATGATACAATTTTATTCAATAATAATGGCCAGGATTGTATTCCTAACAGTGGGCGTTTAGCAAAAAATACTGACGCCTCTTGTGTTATCAACTCAACGTCACATCAAAATCAGATATCCACTTGCCATAGCTTATTGATTACCTACCTTGACCGAGAAAAAATTGCAGAGGAATTTACAGCCCTGCGATGTAGTATCTGTGGCCGGTCTGGACACCTGGCGCAGTCCTGTTGGAAGGAGAGAGAGGCGCAGAGGCTAACTTGGAAGCCTAAATCAATTATAGCTGCCGATACGCATTCCACTTCCTCTCCTCGGCCTTCCTCGAGAGCTCCTCCTTCTGCAACAATGGCGAACTACCCTGTCAACGTCGTCCCCTACATTCCTACGGGGATTACCATCGAGCTTGGGCCGGAAGATCGGATTGTTCGCAGAGACATGGCAGTGCACCCGGTCCCTCCCCTCAACCACGACTTCCTGGCCATTGCAGAGGTGAACCACCATGTCCCGTTCCACCACAAGGCTGCTATGAGGCAGGTAATCACTAGTCTGCTGCATGAATCCAACTTTGTTCCAACAGAAGTAGATGACCACCCACTAGGCATTGCTATATATGGATTTCCCAGTCCGTTGATGCGAGACAATGTGGTGGGTACTACTTTTGAGATTGATGCTGAGGAAGAAGGGGCTGTTAACACTGTAGTTTCTTTTGTTCCGCATGATGAGGCACTCAATATGAGGCTCACTACCTTCGGGCCGGATGTTTGGATTCTTTACATTGGTTTTCCTCAAGATTACTAGACATATCATTACCTGCATAGATCTGTAGATGGTTTTGGTAGTCTGACACACTGGCACAATCCGAGGGGAGACAGGAAGCTAGTTCTTCTCCGTGTTAAAGTTATACACCTTAGGTTGGTTCCAAAGAGCTTGGTGATCCGCCAGCTGGGTGGAAGTCGCCGGTGCTGGACAGTATGTGTCACAATGCTGAGAAGCTCCATCGAATGCTCATTTGCACGAAGTTCCTCCCCGCTGGAGAAGATCCACCTCCTGCTGACGGCATTCCTCACCCTCTCTATGGGGAAGGCCTCAATGCTGAACAGATCTACCAAATGCAGCTCAACAATTGGATGGCGCAACAGGGGGCTGGCAACAATGTTGCAGAAGATGTGGGGGAAAATGCTGCAGGCCAAGATGACATTGAAATACATCCTCAATGGGGTGAATGGCCAGCTCCTCCTCCACCGGCACCACCTGCATTGTATAACTTCCAGGAGTGGCTGACCATTGAAGGTCTACAAGTTCAGGATGGAATCTTGCCAAGCTACAACCTGCAAGACAGCCCATATGCAGCTTGGAATGATTCCATTACATATAGCAGCTCCACTTCAAGTTCTGACTCTGATGCTTTGGTCCTGGTTCCAAATTTAGTGTTCTGCAGGCTCTGCAAAGGAATGGCTCTCTGAATTTGGCAAACACTTCGCTCCTCATTCAAGATCGCACAATGAATCGATGATTCCCAGAGCGTAGATCCGCACCCTACAGATTCAGCTCAAGATTTACATCACTAATCTTTGGTATGAACATTAGTTTTTCTCACGACAATGAGTTCATGAATGGGATGCTAATTGCGTAACCTCCATCTTATGTGCCAATCACTAATTTTCTTTCAAGTGCCATTATGCCAACTCTGGCCACTATTGGCCCTTGGGCACATGGATATGGAATTAGGCCAACTAGGTTGGATATTCAACTGTCCCTCTCTGATTTTGAAGGTTCAGTTCAGGTTACTTCTTGCATCCCTCAAGGTGAAGCTGATGGCACAATTACTTCGACTGTCCAAGTCTGGTCTGTTGACAGAGAGGAGATGCAAGCTCTTCCTGATGACACCCAGCCAGCGACTCTCCCTGCAGATACTCAGGATGTGTCCTTCTCTGAAACTTCAAGGTAATCACAGGTGGGATATAATCAATCTTTGGTCGGCTCTTCAAGGGTGGGGACTCAAGGCAAACGCAGAAGAATAAAGCTCTGCCTCTGTGGGCTGCAGCGAGAAGCGCCGCTCCAACAAGTATGATGGTTTCAAGGTACCTGCACTCACCGACAAGAGGGCCAAAATGTCCAAGGTGAAGCCAGAATCATACCAAATGTCAAGTCATTGTGGTTATCACCGAGATCATCAAGATCAGATTGAAGAGGGTGAAATACCACCTCCCATGTCAGTTGAACAAATTCAGAACATTGCTGTGCAGAAATGTGCTGTACCGTTGGAGGAAGTTACTGAAGAAGTGCTCATGGCTGACATGGGGGCCGGCCCTTCTTCCTCTTCGTCTTAATTCAAGCTTTATTTCCTTGCTTTTATGGTCTTCCTTTTGAACTGGAATGTTTTATGTTGGAATATTCGGGGCATGAACTCAGACCCTAAACTTTTGGCTCTATCAAATGCAATCGCTACTAGTGGATGCTCAGTTGTTTGCCTACAAGAAACTAAAAGATCTGATTTTGATAATTCTTATATTAAGTCCTGCTGCCCCAAACGCTTTGACAAGTTTGCTTTCATCCCTTCAAGGGGTGCATCAGGTGGTATTATAACTATTTGGAATAGTGCTATCTTTATCGGGTACAAAGGTTGTTTGAGGAAGATTTTGCCCTAGTAATTAACTTTAAATCAACCCAAAATGCCCAAATGTGGACTCTGGTTAACATATATGGTCCATGTCAAGGTGATGCCAGAGTTGACTACACAAACTGGTTACTCAATCTTAATATACCAACCAATGAAGACTGGCTTCTAGTGGGAGATTTCAACTATATCCGCAGCCCCACTAACAGAAATAAACCTGGTGGAAACTTTAATGATATGATCACCTTCAATGATTTCATCCGCATATTGTGGCTTGATTGAACTTCCTTTAAAAGGAAGAACATTTACTTGGAGTAATATGCAAGAGGATCCTTTACTTGAACAGTTAGACTGGTTTTTTTACTTCAACCAATTGGACTAATTCTTACCCCAACATAATTGTAAAACCACTCTCCAAACCAGTTTCAGATCACATACCTTGTGTGATTTCCATAGAAACAGACATTCCTATAAGTAACCTCTTCAGGTTTGAATCTTATTGGGTCCAACACCCTGGTTTTATGGATTTGGTTGCCTCAACTTGGAACAAAAGTGTTCACTCAGCTAATTATGCCACAGTTATCTCCAAGAAATTCAAAGCACTCCGATATGAACTAAAAAGATGGAGTAAACATATTTCCAAGCTTTCTACAACCATAGCTAACTCTAATATTACACTTGCTGATCTGGACTCATTGGAAAATAAACGGCCTCTCACAATCCCAAAGTGGAACTTCAGGAGAATTCTCAAAAATCACTTACTCCGTTTACTAGACTACCAAAAGCAATACTGGAGGAAAAGATGTACCATCAGATGGGCTACGTTTGGTGATGAGGACCCAAAAATTTTCAAGGCAATGGCATCTGAGAGGTATCGAAGGAATAATATTCCCTCTCTTAAATTGGATAATGGTACTAGTTTAGAAGACCACATTGGAAAAGAAGCTGTAATCTACCAAAGTTTCAAACAGAGATTGGGAACCTCAGGAGCTTTTCAAATGAAATTCAACCTAGCAAACATAATCAAAAAAAGAAACGACCTAGACCAATTGACAACTCCATTCTCCAGGGAAGAGATTGATAATGTCATTAAAGAAATTCCTGCAGACCGAGCCCCTGGACCTGATGGTTTTACACGTATATTTCTTAAAACCTGCTGGCACATTATTAAGGAGGACTTCTACAATCTATGTGATCAATTTCATGCTGGTACCTTAAACCTGGAAAGTATCAATGAAGGATATATCACCTTGATTCCTAAAATTTCTTCTCCGGAAACAGTAAATGACTTCAGACCTATTACACTCCTTAACTGCTGTCTTAAAGTGATTACAAAACTTCTTGCCAACCGCTTGCAAAATATTATTTTGAAGATAATTCACAGGAATCAATATGGCTTCATTAAGGGAAGAGCAATCCAAGACTGCCTCGATTGGGCCTTTGAATACATACACCAATGCCAGAACTCCAAGAATAAGATCGTTCTCCTTAAACTTGACTTTCCAAAGCATTTGACACCATTGAACATGAGGCAATGTTAGACATAATGAAACAGATGGGTTTCAATGATAGATGGCTTTTATGGATCAAATCTTTATTCTATTCTGCCAAGTCTTTTGTTCTACTGAATGGTGTACCGAGCAGACAATTCATCTTTAAAAGTGGTGTTTGGCAGGGTGATCCGCTCTCTCCCCTCATTTTTGTTCTTGCTGCCGATCTCTTACAAGCAGCCATTAATGATGCTTCCAGACATGGCCTGCTACAATTACCTTTCCCTAAACAACTCCAAATTGATTACCCGGTCATTCAATACGCGGACGACACTATTATCATTATGCCAGCATGTCTTGATCAAGTGCAAACAATGAAAGATATCCTCACTGACTATGCTATTTCTATTGGTCTCAAAATCAACTTCCACAAATCAACATTGATACCAATAAATTGTG
This sequence comes from Aegilops bicornis, assembly GCA_021605145.1. NCBI lineage: Eukaryota > Viridiplantae > Streptophyta > Magnoliopsida > Poales > Poaceae > Aegilops > Aegilops bicornis. Next base: position 286,602,689 of record CM038670.1, read on the forward strand.
ATGAGGTATTAAGTAAAGATATAGCTCAAATCTTTGGATGCACAATCGGCAAAATGCCTTTTACATACCTTGGATTACCTCTTGGGACTTCCAAACCTACGATCCAGGATCTAATGCCTATTGTCTCGCAACATGGAAAGAAGGATCACTTCTACTTTAGCCACGATGTCGCAGTTCTAAACTTGCCTTACTAAACACAATCATCACCTCACTTACAATTTTGCACTATGCACTCTGAGATTCCCACCTAAAATCCTCGGAGCTGTTGGATAAGTTAAGAAGGAGATGTCTCTCGGACAAAGAAAACAGAACAAGGTGAAAAATGCAACTCACTAGTTGCGTGGGATAGAGTGTGCAGGCCTAAGAAGAGTGGGGGGCTTGGAATTATAAATCTCAAGGTGCAAAGTGATGCTCTGCTTCTCAAATATTTACACAAATTCTACAATCGCCATGACCTTCCTTGGGTGGAACTGATTTGGAACACCTACTACACAAATAAAATTCCACATGCCTCGGACCCCTGTGGATCATTCTGGTGGAGGGACATCCTCAAATTAACTCCTATCTTTAGAGAAATTTCAAAGGTGCAAATGAGACGTGGGGAAAATGTTCTAATGTGGAAAGACATGTGGTTAGAAGATGTCTTATCTGACACACACCCTAGGGCATTTTCATACGTCAGGAATGACGATTGCTCAGTCAAAGAATTCTTGACCATTAACTCACTGGAAGAAGCATTCTTTGTAACATCCCAAAATTTAGAATTTTGGAATTTTATATTAGATAAATAACTATGCTTGTTGTCTGATTGATGGTTTGATTGATTGAGTGAAACTGAGTGGAATTTGAAAACTTTTGAAAGTTGAATGGGAGGGAATGAAATGACTTTCCCAAAACTTTCCCATCTGTCTTTTGGATCCCAATGAATTCAAGTTCATTCCAACACCAAACCCTAGAGTGAAGATGACATGACTTCTTCCATTTTGAAATGAATAGGGTTTTTGAAAAGATTTGAATTTCATTTGGGAATATTTCAAATTCAAAGCTTTATGCAACTCAATGACTTTCATGAGGGAAGATAAAATGACTTCTTCAATTATATGAAATATGAGTTGGAAGTTAAAAAGTATCAAATTGAAAGTCATTTGAAAGTGCCTTGAAACCCCTTTTCAAAAATTGAGTTTTGGTATTTGAATTCAAATTTTGGCAAGTGGAATTCATTTCAAAAACTATGCTGACAACTACTTGAGAAAAAGTATGAGAGGAGTAACATGACACTCCAAATATGTCAGAAGAAAACAATGCCAAAAGTTTTGGATTCAAATCTGAATTTTATTTGAAATTGAAAAAAATGGATTTTTTTATAAAGTTTGGATTTTGCCTTTGGAAAAATGTTCAAATGATAGGAATATTCCCTGATCATTTTGGTATATATATACCCTATATAAAATATTTATAGTTATTGTTTTAATTCTGTTTTGTTTTATTAAAAAAAACTAAAAAAAAAATAGAAAACCCCTGGCGCCACCAGCCTCGCCCAGCCAGCGCCAAGAACCCCACCGGCCCACCTGGCCAACTGGCCAGCCCAGCGCCCGGCCTCACTCACCCCGCGCCCGAACTCCCTCCGCTTCGGCCACCCGCTCGCCTTCTCCTCTCCCTCTCACCGACCACGGACCCACCTCTGCCTACCCCTCGCCCCACGCCACGCCGCCGCCATGGATCGCCGGATCGAAGGATCCGGATGCCGATCCTCCGATCGCCCCAAGCGAGACCCGAGGCCCCGCCTATTTAAGTCGACCCCCGCACTCCCATTCCCTAGCCCTCGCCGGACCCTCTCCTCTCCGCTCGAGCTCACCGGAGACCCGAGGCGGCCACTTCCCCGAGCTCACCGACGACCGGAACCCTCGCCGCACTCTCGCCGCCGCCTTGCCGCCAACGCCAGAAGTCACGGAGACACCACTTCCCGTCCGATCTCTAGTGAACGGCTAGGATTAGACCCCGAAGGGGTATGTTTTTATTAAGAAAACCGGCCCGGTTCATTCGGTTTAGTTAGTTAGGTTTTTAGTATTTAGCCGGCCCGTTTTTAGTTTTAACCCGAGGCCCGTTTAGACTATTTGACGCTCAGGGCACAGTATAGGCCCATTAGGCCTTTTTCTTTTATTTTGATTTTCCGTTTTAGCAGAATAGTTTCTGTTTTGAAAAATTGATATCTTTTATTCTGTTTATTATTTTTAGATGATTATTTTTTTGTTGGATTGCAAATTTTATGTAATTTCTGTAGAATATATATTTAGCTATGTTAAAATTAATTAAAATTGCTTTAATTTAGTTTTAGCCAGAATAGTAAATCTGCTATAACTTGAGTTAGAAAAATTATTTTTGCATGATTCTTTTTGTCACAACTTTATTTTGACATTGCCAAACCATAGAAATTAATTTGGGTATTTTAGGATAATTAAAAAATTAGTTTAAGCAGAATCCTATTAATCCTAATTAATTAGCTAGCTCCTGTTTTCCTATTATTTTAATTAGTAAATAAATTTATTTTTAACATGTGATTTATTATTCTAGGATAGTTTCTGTCACTTTATAGGATGAACTTTTATTTACAATAAATAAAAGTTTTATTTTATTTTCCTTAATAGAAATTGAATTAGGCCTAATAGGAGTTTCATATTAGATTTTAAATTAATTCTTTTTGCTCCTAGTTACTTAATGCATCCTTTTCTGTTAAGTTAACATAAAACCATGATTAGGTTATGTTAGAAATTTTTTGTTATATAAACCTATTCTTGTTGTTATTTGAAGTAGGAAAACTTTGAGTTGTTTTTCTTTAAGTTTTCCCTTTGGGTTTTGCTTTGTTGGTTTTGGTGTGTTACTTTGTTATGCTATTGTGTTAAGTGATGTTATGCTATGTGCTTATTATAGTTATTGTTTGCCTCGGTAGAGTTTTCGGAGTGCGAAGATTGCTACTACGAAACCCTAGTTTTCAAGATCGCCAACTGTGCAAGTTCACTTTGACCATGCTTTCATACCTATGTTTTATTGCATTTAGTGACATCTTTGCAATCACCCTCAGAGTGTTATTGAATCCTTGTAGTTGAGTAGTATGCATGAGGTAGGAACCCATCACCCTGTTACCAAGCCCGGGACGATATTTTATTTTGATGCTACGCTATAGTAGACGGGGTTTGGTATGAGTGCACGAGAGTGGTGTGAAGAAGGAGGATTCTACGTCAATGACGACAACTCCATGATGAAAGCTGCAAGGACTGCATCTTCAAGGCCTCAAGACTTCAAGACTCGAGACAAGAATTCAATACACACTCATTGGGTGAAGGATTTGTTGACGGGCACCTGGAGAAACCGGTGGTTGGCGGGATGCATGGAGAAGCGCCATGACATCTTGCGGAAAGCTTCACCCAGACTCAAAGAGACGGAAGAATACTTCATGCGGAAGCTTACCCGTGCAACCGCAAGTCATTATGGGCTCTGGCTTGGTTGACCTTAGTGGTGACTCTGGCCGACGGTACTAGCAGATGTAGAACTACGGTAGGATGGGATGAGTACGGACGGTGGTCGAGGAACTCTTCGAAGACCATGTTTCGTCGTCTTGTTCTCAAACACCACAAGTGCGAGAACGTAAAAGAGGGATCGAATCTTTGGGTAAAGTGTACAAACCTCTGCAGAGGGTTTTAAACCTAATCGATTAGCCGTGTCCCCATTCACGGACAATTTGAGCATCCGGACTTGGATCTATCTGGAACTCTCAACACCGGATTGATAACTTAATTGTGGGCAACTTATGATGAATTTGGGCTATGAGACATCGGTTGGAGGAACCATGTCATGATAGAAAACTCCATAGTACAGACTTCATTTATTCCTTGATGTAGGTAAAATAAAATCAGCTTTTACGCAAACAAAACTCAGATACAGAGCCACAAAGCCAAATTGCATATAGTATAGTTTTACCATCTGTTTAATCATGTTGTGATCTTGCAGGTACATTCAATGTCTTGACCTACACGGCTGCAACGTATCATGTTGCAGATATTTCCTCGACAGTAAGAGTTACGACACAGTGGTTACGGTCTACACTCAACCTCGCCGATGGCGTTGATGGGACTCCACACCCGCTTGATTGTTTCCACGAGTATTATGAGGTATATATCAGTTTTACGTTATTTATGCATGTGATTGCACTTTGATATATACATTGATGTACTGTGTGTGCCGACATCTGATCCGAGGATGGCATAGAACATGAGGCTTGACCGTCGAGGTCGGGTCGCTCTGAGAGATGGTATCGAGCACATGTTGACTGTAGGACGTGACCCTAGAAACCGGAAAAGCCCTTAGGACAGGATATCTCAAAACTTTATTTACAAAAAGACTCTTACTTCTCATCTTTTCTGAATTTATCAAATAGACCCTCTCACCTCAAATAGTTAGAATATACCCTTATCCTTTGATCACCCGGAGGATCAATCAAGACGCCCAAGAAGGATTTGATATCGGAGAACTGATGACACCTTCAGAGTAAAGAGGATTTCACCATGTATTAGAAGCTACAACAGTTGAAGACTCCGAAGATTTGAAGTTCCTGAAGAAATATTTGACCTTTAGAAGACCAAACCCCTGTTACACACTTACGTTAGATGCGACGATGTGTGAGCTGTCATTTGTTTGATGTTTTTACGACAGCCACAAAGTAAAACTTGTTTCATCAAAAAAAAACTATTGTTTGTATTGTGTGTATCCCTCCCCACCTCTCTCATATCTCATCCCCAAACCCTTGAACCCCATAGATGATGAATGAAGTTGGACTGATATTCTCTGGACCGAAGACTCAGCCCGAGGCAGAGCTATGGATTCAGAACATGGAGATACATCCCTTGTTCTGAGCACCTCTCTTATCCTACACATGCAGATGTCAACCCTTTATGAGTCTTTCCTTAAAGGTCCGGAAACAATCATGACCTGACGAGTGATCATGATTACGAAGATCTGAGGGACATGATGAAGCATATTCACCTTGAAGGAGATCACGGTCTACAAAGGCTACCCTTTCATGCAAAAGGGAGTGGAACTTTGGTATGTGGAGGTACACCTCCACCATTTGAAAGGAGTTTGCCCAAAGATGATGGGGCAGTACTTTTCATTTCACGTGTGCCACAAGCAACTTTCTTCGATGTTGTTCGTGAAGCAGCCATGGAAGCCATACGCCAGATCGGAGAAATACTTGAAGCAAGACTCCGTTATACTCAGGAATACCTACGCGAAGTGCGTGCAGAGATGATGGTGATGAAGCTCAAGGCCACCACGATGAAACATAAGATTGAAGATTTCAAGGCTCATGTCGCACAATTCCAGTGGGACTGAAGAATCCTCAAGGAGGAAAAATGAATAAAGTTGGAAGTAATGTCTGACCGTACCAAACCATGTGGGTGGCAGCATTTGTAACAAAGTACCTTTTGGAAATTTGGATTTACGAAAATGGTTAAGGATGTAATGAAAGATTGATATGAGAATAATGAGATTTTATGGATAAACTTGTGCATTCTTTTGGTCATAGTACTCTGTAAAGCCACAAGATCAATGAAGAAAGAAATGTGTTATTCATGACGGCCCATAGAAGGAAGCTGGACAATATAAGTTGGAGTTTTGTTTTGATATGATGTATGAAGAAACAGAGTACTACTGGATTTAAGGAGGTGTAACAACAGAGTTACTCCAAGGATGAGTCAAAGCTGCACTAGTGTTGAAGTGGGCCATAACCCATGTGCCCGTGATTTTTTGAAAAGGAACAGATGTAACCTTGATAAAGGAATAAATTTGGAAGAATCGGTGATCCAATCAGCATACGCTTTACGTAGGGAGGTTACGCCAAAACCCGAGAGTGGTGAAGTAACGATAGATGTTTCGCTTGGCTTGCGTAAACCATGGATTTACTCGAAACCAGTTCGAGAACAAGAGAAATTCTGCAATGCTTGTGAGTATGCCCAAGTGTTAGAATACGTGATTCGATATTTACGTATGTGGTAATGATTCAAGTACGGGATGGATTGGCCCCCATGCCGAAGACTTCTATCATGAACTATCATATGTTGATGGAAAATCAGAGAGCCTCGAAAACCTTAGAAGAGTGTCGACATGATAAGCCATAAAACCATAGAATGGTAGTACAATGGAACCCTTTACAGGCAACCGTTGCCAATCATAGGATATACGGTGAAGTTCAACCTGCACCTGCTTCTGCAGGAGAAACCATTAATGGTAGACCACCATGAGTGTTTCGATAGTTGTCTAGAATTGACACAGACCTATCACTAAGCAGATCCGGTCTCGGACGAACTTCAACTTTGATAAACCGACCCAAGATTTTGAGAAAACTCTATGCTTCTGACAGAAGAGCGCTAATGAAGGAGCTATTGTAAGATATGTGAAGAGACATACATTGTCAACACTCCAGAGGAAGTATCTGAGTTTATTGGAACCGTAACCTTGTTTTTAAGTGTGGTAGCACCCCTGACCTTCTGACCAAAATATTTACTAGAAGACCCCAACCCCTAACCTTTTCTTGTTAGTTTCTTGAATCTCGAGGACGAGATTCATTTTAAGTGTGGTAGGTTTGTAACATCCCAAAATTTAGAATTTTGGAATGTTATATTAGATAAATAACTATGCTTGTTGTCTGATTGATGGTTTGATTGATTGAGTGAAACTGAGTGGAATTTGAAAACTTTTGAAAGTTGAATGGGAGGGAATGAAATGACTTTCCCAAAACTTTCCCATCTGTCTTTTGGATCCCAATGAATTCAAGTTCATTCCAACACCAAACCCTAGAGTGAAGATGACATGACTTCTTCCATTTTGAAATGAATAGGGTTTTTGAAAAGATTTGAATTTCATTTGGGAATATTTCAAATTCAAAGCTTTATGCAACTCAATGACTTTCATGAGGGAAGATAAAATGACTTCTTCAATTATATGAAATATGAGTTGGAAGTTAAAGAGTATCAAATTGAAAGTCATTTGAAAGTGCCTTGAAACCCCTTTTCAAAAAATTGAGTTTTGGTATTTGAATTCAAATTTTGGCAAGTGGAATTCATTTCAAAAACTATGCCTGACAACTACTTGAGAAAAAGTATGAGAGGAGTAACATGACACTCCAAATATGTCAGAAGAAAACAATGCCAAAAGTTTTGGATTCAAATCTGAATTTTATTTGAAATTGAAAAAAAATGGATTTTTTTTATAAAGTTTGGATTTTGCCTTTGGAAAAATGTTCAAATGATAGGGAATATTCCCCTGATCATTTTGGTATATATATACCCTATATAAAATATTTATAGTTATTGTTTTAATTCTGTTTTTGTTTTATTAAAAAAAATAGAAAACCCCCTGGCGCCAACAGCCCCCTGCCCAGCCAACAAGAACCCCCACCGGCCCACCGAGCGGCCCAGAGGCCACCAGCCGACCGACCGGCCTCACTCACCTCAAGGCCCGAACTCCCTCCGCTTCGCCACCCGCTCGCTCTCTCCTCTCCTCTCACGACCACGGACCCACCCCGTCGTCTACCCCGCCCCACGCCACGTCACCGCTGCATGGATCGCGGATCCCGAAGGATCCGGATGCCGATCCTCCGATCGCCCAAGCGAGACCCGAGGCCCCGCCTATTTAAGTCGACTTCGCACCCCATTCCCCTAGCCCTCGCGGACCCTCTCCCTCTCTCGCCGAGCTCACCGGAGACCCGAGGCTCCGCCGCCGCCATTCTCCTCGCCGACGCCTCTAGCCCTCCCGACCACCCCGACCCCACCAAACCCTCCCCGAAGCTTCCCAGCCTGACCGCCACTTCCCGAGCTCACTGACGACCGGAACCTCGCAGACTCTCGCCGCCATTGTCATTGAACGCAGAAGTCACGGAGACACCCCGTCCGATCTCTAGTGAACGGCTAGGATTAGACCCCGAAGGGGTATGTTTTTATTAAGAAAACCGGCCCGGTTCATTCGGTTTAGTTAGTTAGGTTTTTAGTATTTAGCCGGCCCGTTTTTAGTTTTAACCCGAGGCCTGCTTTAGACTATTTGACGCTTTCGAGCACGATATAGGCCCATTAGGCCTTTTTCTTTTATTTTGATTTTCCGCTTTAGCCTAATAGTTTCTGTTTTGAAAAATTGATATCTTTTATTCTGTTTATTATTTTTAGATGATTCTTTTTTTGTTGGATTGAAAATTTTATGTAATTTCTGTAGAATATATATTTAGCTATGTTAAAATTAATTAAAATTGCTTTAATTTAGTTTTAGCCAGAATAGTAAATCTGCTATAACTTGAGTTAGAAAAATTATTTTTGCATGATTCTTTTTGTCCCAACTTTATTTTGACATTGCAAAACCATAGAAATTAATTTGGGTATTTTAGGATAATTATAAAAATTAGTTTAAGCAGAATCCTATTAATCCTAATTAATTAGCTAGCTCTGCTTTTCCTATTATTTTAATTAGTAAATAAATTTATTTTTAACATGTGATTTATTATTCTAGGATAGTTTCTGTCACTTTATAGGATGAACTTTTATTTACAATAAATAAAAGTTTTATTTTATTTTCCTTAATAGAAATTGAATTAGGCCTAATAGGAGTTTCATATTAGATTTTAAATTAATTCTTTTTTGCTCCTAGTTACTTAATGCATCCTTTTCTGTTAAGTTAACATAAAACCATGATTAGGTTATGTTAGAAATTTTTTTGTTATATAAATCTATTCTTGTTGTTATTTGAAGTAGGAAAACTTTGAGTTGTTTTTCTTTAAGTTTTCCCTTTGGGTTTTGCTTTGTTGGTTTTGGTGTGTTACTTTATTATGTTATTGTGTTAAGTGATGTTATGCTATGTGCTTATTATAGTTATTGTTTGCCTCGGTAGAGTTTTCGGAGTGCGAAGATTGCTACTACGAAACCCTAGTTTTCAAGATCGCCAACTGTGCAAGTTCACTTTGACCATGCTTTCATACCTATGTTTTATTGCATTTAGTGACATCTTTGCAATCACCCCTCAAGAGTGTTATTGAATCCTTGTAGTTGAGTAGTATGCATGAGGTAGGAACCCATCACCCTGTTACCAAGCCCGGACGATATTTTATTTTGATGCTACGCTATAGTAGATGGGGTTTGGTATGAGTGCACGAGTGGTGTGAAGAAGGAGGATTCTACGTCAATGACGACAACTCCATGATGAAAGCTGCAAGGATCTGCATCTTCAAGGCCTCAAGACTTCAAGACTCGAGACAAGAATTCAATACACACTCATCGGGTGAAGGACGGTTGACGGGCACCTGGAGAAACCAAAGGGTTGGCCGGGATGCATGGAGAAGCGCCATGACATCTTGCGGAAAGCTTCACCCAGACTCAAAGAGACGGAAGAATACTTCATGCCCGGAAGCTTACCTGCAACCGCAAGTCATTATGGGCTCGCTTGGTTGACCTTAGTGGTGACTCGCTGGGACGGTACTAGCGGATGTAGAACTACGGTATGATTGGATGAGCACCGGACAGTGGTCAGAGGAACTCTTCGGAAGACCATGTTTCGGTCGCCTTGTTCTCAAACACCCTGAAGTGCGAGAACGTAAAAAGAGGGATCGAATCTTGCGGGTAAAGTGTACAAACCTCTGCAGAGGGTTTTAAACCTAATCGATTAGCCGTGTCCCCAGTTACGGACAATTTGAGCATCTGGACTTGGATCTATCTCGGAACTCTCAACACCGGATTGATAACTTAATTGTGGGCAACTTATGATGAATTTGGGCTCTGAGACATCGGTTGGCGGAACCATGTCATGATAGAAAACTCCATAGTACAGACTTCATTTATTCCTTGATGTAGGTAAAATAAAATCAGCTTTTACGCAAACAAAACTCAGATACAGAGCCACAAAGCCAAATTGCATATAGTATAGTTTTACCATCTGTTTAATCATGTTGTGATCTTGCCGGTACATTCAATGTAATCGACCTACACGGCTGCAACGTATCATGTTGCGTATATTTCCTCGACGAGTAAGAGTTACGATACAGGGTTACGGGTTCTACACTCAACCCGCCGATGGCGTTGATGGGACTCCACACCCGTTGATTGTTTCCGCTGAGTATTATGAGGTATATATCAGTTTTACGTTATTTATGCATGTGATTGCACTTTGATATATACATTGATGTACTGTGTGTGCCAGCATACTGATCCAGGGATGGCATAGAACACAGAGGCTTGACCGTCTGAGGTCGGGTCGCTACATTCTTTCTACCACTCTCTACGCAAGCCCTAGGGGAGCTACAAGATTTACAAAACTTGGTGACAGACATTACGCTAGAAAACAGCCAGAATGCAAAAGATAGCTGGACTTACCCATGGAAACGAAGAGAATTTTCGCCAAAGAATATTACAAATTCTACTTTAGGGATATGAAGGCCCACAAAACATACATCTGGTTATGGAAATCTAGGGTTACTACTAAAATCAAGGTCTTTGGGTGGCTCATGCTATCTGATAGGTTGAACACCCGTAACATACGTCAAGAGAAGGCATTATAACATTGGTACTAACCTCAATTGCCTGCTTTGTGGCCAAAAAGAAGAAGACATTGACCACATGATCCTCACTTGCCCATTTAGCAGAACCTGCTGGGCAACCTTTGGGCTAGACCCTGGTGATCAGGCAACTAGACTGTCCTGGTTAGAACAAGCTAAAATCAATTGGGGCAGGCCTTTGTTCATGGAGATCATCCTTCAAGCATCCTGGAGCATTTGGAAAGAAAGGAACAATAAACTTTTCATAGATATAAACCCATCCTATCACTCTTGGCTGGGCAGATTCAAGGAAGACTTTAGTCTCCTTCAATATAGGGTTAAAGATAACAAGAAAGAGTTTATCTTCTTACTTTTAGACTCCCTACCTACTGATTAGTTCTACCTTCCTAGTTATTCTCTAATCCACTACAAAATGTAGTGGAAGATGTACATGCTGTAATTGCAGCCTTGTAATTTTTTACATCATATAATATAATATATATGACAGTGGGAGCCTCTCCCACTGTCCCGGTTCCTCAAAAAAAATATGTGGGGGTACTAGTGAATGATTGTGGTTTAGTAAGAATATTGGTGTTAAGGTTTGTGATTCCCGAAGCATGCACATATAGTCTCTAGTTATGCGATGAAGTTGGAGCATGATTTATTATTGAGTGTCTACCTTATGAGTGGCGGTCGGGGATGAGCGATGATATTTTCCTACCAATCTATCCCCCTAGGGGCATGCGAGTAGTACTTTGATCAAGGGCTAATAAACTTTCACAATAAGTATGTGAGTTCTTTATGATTAACGTGATCGAGACCATGGATTATACGCACTCTTACCTTTCCGCCATTTGCTAGCCTCTTCGATATTGTGCACATAGCAGGAGGATTACCCCATGAGTTAGCCGACGATCTCAGGGATCTCTGACTGGAGATAGTTCCGTGAGGATTTGTCACCACCCTGTATATTCAGTCCACTCTGACCGAAAGAATCCGAGAATCCCAGAAGTCGGGCAAGGAAACTGCAGAGATAAAGGAAAATCTATAGGTTTTCATGAGGATGAACATGGAACTATATGGTTTGAGGATCGTATCTATGTGCCCAATGATCAAGAGGTCAGGAAGTTGATTCTGCAAGAGGCCCATGATTCAGCATACTCGATACACCTAGGCAACACCAAGATGTATCTGGACTTGAAGGAAAGTTTCTGATGGATAGGTATGAAGAAGGATATTGCCGAGTACGTAGCAGTATGTGATGTTTGTCAGCGAGTAAAGGCAGAACATCAGAAGCCAACAGGGTTACTTGAACCTTTGCCAATACCCAAGTGGAAATGGGAAAAACTTGGAATGGATTTTATCACAAGATTACCCATGACTCGTTCAGGTTATGATTCTATCTAGGTAGTGGTTGAACGCTTGACCTAGAAAGCTCACTTCATTCCCGTGAAGACCACATATACCAGTGCTAAGTTAGCCAAGATATAGATGACCAGGATCGTATGTCTGCATGGAGTTCCGTGGAGTATCGTGTCAGATAGAGGAACACAATCTACCTCAAAGTTTTGGAATTAGTTGCACGAAACTTTGGATACGAGGTTGGAGTTCAGTCCAGCATTTCACCCGCAGACAGATGGACAGACCGAGAGTCAACAAGATTCTAGAGGACATGTTGAGAGCTTGTGCGCTAGACTATGGAGCTAGATGGGATGATAATTTGTCCTACACAGAGTTCTGATACGTCCATTTTGCATCATGCTTTTATATCAATATTTATTGCATTATGGTCTGTTATTACACATTATGTCACAATACTTACGCCTATTCTCTCTTATTTTACAAGGTTTACATAAGGAGGGAGAATGCCGATACCGAATTTCTAGCGTGAAAAGGAGCAAATATTAGAGACATATTCTGCACAACTCCAAAAGTCCTGAAACGCCACGGAAGTTGTTTTTGGAAATAATAAAAAATACTGAGCGGAAGAAATACCAAAGGGGCCCCACACCCTGTCCACGAGGGTGGGGGGCGCGCCCTACCCCCTGGGCGCCCCCTGCCTCGTGGGCCCCCTGTTGGCCCTCCAGTGCCCATCTTCTGCTATATGAAGTCTTTCATCTCAGAAAAAAAATCATAAGCAAGCTTTCGGGACGAGACTCCGCCGCCACGAGGCGGAACCTTGGCGGAACCAATCTAGGGCTCTGGCGGAGCTGTTCTGTCGGGGACACTTCCCTCCAGGAGGAGGAAATCATCGCCATCGTCATCACCAACGCTCCTCTCATCGGGAGGGGGCCAATCTCCATCAACATCTTCACCAACACCATCTCCTATCAAACCCTAGTTCATCTCTTGTATCCAATTCTTGTCTCTAAGTCTGGGATTGGTACCTGTAGGTTGCTAGTAGCGTTGATTACTCCTTGTAGTTGATGGTAGTTGGTTTATTTGGTGGAAGATCATATGTTCAGATCCTTTATGCATATTAATACTCCTCTGATTATGAACATGAATATGCTTTGTGAGTAGTTACATTTGTTCCTAAGGACATGGGAGAAGTCTTGCTATTAGTAGTCATGTGAATTTGGTATTCGTTCGATATTTTGATGAGATGTATGTTGTCTCTCCTCTAGTGGTGTTATGTGAACGTCGACTACATGACACTTCACCATTGTTTGGGCCTAGAGGAAGGCATTGGGAAGTAATAAGTAGATGATGGGTTGCTAGAGTAATGAAGCTTAAACCCTAGTTTATGCGTTGCTTCGTAAGGGGCTGATTTGGATCCATATGTTTCATGCTATGGTTAGGTTTACCTTAATACTTATTTTGTAGTTGCGGATGCTTGCAATAGGGGTTAATCATAAGTGGGATGCTTGTCCAAGTAGGGGAAGCACCCAAGCACCGGTCCACCCACATATCAAATTATCAAAGTACCGAACGCGAATCATATGAACGTGATGAAAACTAGCTTGACGATAATTCCCATGTGTCCTCGGGAGCGCATTTCTCTATATAAGAGTTTGTCCAGGCTTGTCCTTTGCTACAAAAAGGATTGGGCCACCTTGCTGCACTTTATTTACTTTTGTTACTTGTTGCACGTTACAAATTATCTTATCACAAAACTATCTGTTATCTATAATTTCAGTGCTTGCAGAGAATACCTTGCCGAAAACCGCTTATCATTTCCTTCTGCTCCTCGATGGGTTCGACACTCTTACTTATCGAAAGTACTACGATAGATCCCCTATACTTGTGGGTCATCAAGACTCTTTTCCGGGCGCCGCTGCCGGGAGTGAAGCGCCTTTGGTAGGTGGAATTTGGTAAGGAAAAATTTATATAGTGTGCTGAAATTTCATCACTTGTTACTATGGAAAGTAATCCTCCGAGGGGCTTGTTCGGGTATCTTCACCTCGACCAAGAGAGCAACGAGTTGCTCCTCAACCTACTGAACCTACTGAAAATGAAAATGTCTACTTTGAAATTCCTTCGGGTATGGTAGAAAAACTGCTAGCTAATCCTTTTGCAGGAGATGGAACATTACATCCTGATGAGCACCTAATATATGTGGATGAAGTTTGTGGATTATTTAAGCTTGCAGGTATACCCGATGATGTTATCAAGAAGAAGGTCTTCCCTATCTTTGAAGGGAGATGCATTGACATGGTATAGGCTATGTGATGATATGGGATCATGGAACTACAAACGGTTGAAATTGGAATTTCATCAGAAGTTTTATCCTATGCATCTTGTTCATCATGATCGCAATTATATATATAATTTTTTGGCCTCGCGAAGGAGAAAGCATTGCTCAAGCTTGAGGGAGGCTTAAATCAATGTTATATTCATGCCCCAATCATGAGCTCTCAAGATAAATGATTATTCAAAATTTTTATGCTCGGCTTTCTGATAACAATCGCACCATGCTCGATACTTCTTGTGCTGGCTCTTTTATGATGAAGACTATTGAATTCAAATGGGATTTATTGGAAAGAATTAAACGAAATTCTGAAGATTGGGATCTCGACGAAGGTATGGAGTCAGGTATGACACCTAAGTTTGATTGTGTTAAATATTTTATGGATGCCGATGTTTTCCGTAAATTTAGCACTAAATATGGACTTGACTCTGAGATAGTAGCTTCTTTCTGTGAATCCTTTGCTACTCATGTTGATCTCCCTAAGGAGAAGTGGTTTAAATATCATCCTCCCATAGAAGTAAAAGTAGCTGCTCCTATTAAAGTTGAAGAAAAGACTATCACTTACAGTGATCCTATTGTTCCTACTGCTTATGTTGAGAAACCACCTTTTCCTGTTAGGATAAAAGATCATGCTAAAGCTTCAACTGTGGTTCGTAAAATCAATATTAGAACTTATGCACCTCCTGAGCAAGTTAAAGTTGAACCTAATATTGCTATGGTTAAAGATCTCTTGGCTGATAATATTGATGGGCATGTTATTTATTTGTGTAATGAGACTGCTAGAGTTGCTAAACCTTGTGCTAAAGATAAACATAGACCTGTGGTAGGCATGCCTGTTATTTCTGTTAAAATAGGAGACCATTGTTATCATGGATTATGTGATATGGGTGCTAGTGCTAGTGCAATACCTATTGACTTATACAAAGAAATTATGCATGATATTGCACCTGCTGGGTTAGAAGATATTGATGTCACTATTAAGCTTGCCAATAGAGATACTATATCACCAATTGGAATTGTTGTACATGTTGAAGTCTTGTGTGGGAAAACTAAATATCCTGCTGATTTTCTTGTCCTTGGTTCCCCACAAGATAGCTTTTGTCCCATTATATTTGGCAGACCCTTCTTGAACACTATTAATGCTAAGATAGACTGCGAAAAGGATGTTGTTACAATTGGTTTAGGTGATATGTCTCATGAGTTTAATTTATCTAAATTTCGTAGACAACACCGTGAAGAGGAATTGCCTAATAAAGATGAAATTATTGGTCTTGCTTCTATTGCCGTACCTCCTAGTGATCCTTTAGAACAATATTTGCTAGACCATGAAAATGATATGTTTATGAATGAAAGAAGGGAAATAGATGAAGTGTTCTTTAAACAGGGTCCTATTCTGAAACACAACTTGCCTGTTGAAATCTTTGGGGATCCTCCTCCACCCAAGGGTGATCCCGTGTTTGAGCTTAAACCATTGCCTGATACTCTTAAATATGCTTTTCTTGATGAAAAGAAGATATATCATGTTATTATTAGTGCTAACCTTTCAGAGAAGGAGGAAGAAAAATTATTGAAAACTCTGAAGAAGCACCGTGCTGCTATTGGATATACTCTTGATGATCTTAAGGGCATTAGTCCCACTCTACGTCAACAAAAATAAATTTGGAGAAAGATGCCAAACCAGTTATTGATCATCAACGACGGCTAAATCCTAAGATGAAAGAAGTGGTAAGAAAGGAAATACTAAAGCTCCTTGAGGCAGGTATAATCTATCCCGTTGCTGATAGTCAGTGGGTAAGTCCTGTCCATTGTGTCCCTAAGAAAGGAGGTATTACTGTAATTCCTAATGATAAAGATGAATTGATTCTGCAAAGAATTATTACAGGTTATAGGATGGTAATTGATTTCCACAAATTAAATAAAGCTACTAAAAAGATCATTACCCCTTGCCATTCATTGATCAAATGCTAGAATATCCAAACATACACATTTTTGCTTTCTAGATGGTTATTCTGGTTTCTCTCAAATACCTGTGTCAGCTGATGATCAAGCTAAGACCAATTTTACCTGCCCTTTCGGTACTTTTGCTTATAGACGTATGCCTTTTGGTTTATGTAATGCACCTGCTACCTTTCAAAGATGCATTATGGCTATATTCTCTGACTTTTATGAAAAGATTTGTGAGGTTTTCATGGACAATTTCTCCGTTTATGGATCCTCTTTTGATGATTGCTTGAGAAGCCTTGATTGAGTTTTGCAGAGATGTGAAGAAACTAACCTTGTCTTGAATTGGGAGAAGTACCACTTTATGGTTAATGAAGGCATTGTGTTGGAGCATAAAATTTCTGAAAGAGGTATTGAAGTTGATAAAGCTAAAGTTGATGCCATTGAAAAGATGCCATGTCCGAAGGACATCAAAGGTATAAGAAGTTTCCTTGGTCACGCCGGATTTTATAGGAGGTTCATTAAGGACTTCTCAAAAATTTCCAGGCCTCTGACTAATTTATTACAAAAAGATATACCATTTGTCTTCGATGATGATTGTGTAGAAGCATTTGAAATACTTAAGAAAGCATTGATTTCTGCACCTATTGTTCGGCCACCTGACTGGAATTTACCCTTTGAAATTATGTGCGATGCTAGTGATTATGCTGTAGGTGCTATTCTAGGGCAAAGAGTTGATAAGAAATTAAATTTTATTCAATATGCTAGTAAAACTCTAGACAATGCCCAGAGAAATTATGCTACTACTGGAAAAGAATTCTTAGCAGTTGTATTTGCTTGTGATAAGTTTAGACCTTATATTGTTGATTCTAAAGTAACTATTCACACTGATCATGCTGCTATTAAATATCTTATAGAAAAGAAAGATGATAAGCCTAGACTTATTAGATGGGTTCTCTTGCTACAAGAATTTGATTTGCATATTATTGATAGAAAGGGAGCCGAGAACCCTGCTGCGCATAACTTGTCTAGGTTAGAAAATGTTCTTGATGACCCACTACCTATTGATGATAGCTTTCCTGATGAACAACTGAATGTCATAAATGCTTCTCGTACTACGCCATGGTATGCTGATTATGCTAATTACATTGTTGCTAAATTTATACCACCTAGTTTCACATACCAGCAAAAGAAAAAGTTTTTCTATGATTTGAGATATTAATTTTGGGATGACCCACATCTTTATAAAGAAGGAGTACATGGTGTTATTAGACGTTGTGTACCTGAGCATGAACAGGAACATATCCTACACAAGTGTCACTCTGAGGCTTATGGAGGACACCACGCTGGAGATAGAACTGCACATAAGGTATTGCAATCTGGTTTTTATTGGCCTACTCTCTTCAAGGATGCCCGTAAGTTTGTCCTATCTTGTGATGAATGTCAAAGAATTGGTAATATTAGTAGACGTCAAGAAATGCCTATGAATTATTCACTTGTTATTGAACCATTTGATGATTGGGGCTTTGATTATATGGGACCTTTTCCTGCCTCTAACGGGTATACACATATTTTAGTTGCTGTTGATTATGTTACTAAGTGGGTAGAAGCTATTCCAACTAGTAGTGCTGATCATAACACCTCTATTAAGATGCTTAAAGAAGTTATTTTTCCAAGGTTTGGAGTCCCTAGATATTTAATGACTGATGGTGGTTCACATTTATTCATGGTGCTTTCCGTAAAATGCTTGCCAAGTATGATGTTAATCATAGAATTGCATCTTCATATCACCCACAGTCTAGTGGTCAAGTAGAATTGAGTAATAGAGAGCTCAAATTAATTTTGCAAAATACTGTTAATAGATCTAGAAAGAATTGGTCCAAGAAACTTCATGATGCATTATGGGCCTATAGAACTGCATATAAAAATCCTATGGGTATGTCTCCGTATAAAATGGTTTATGGAAAAGCATGTCACTTACCTCTCGAACAAGAAAATAAGGCATATTGGGCTATTAAAGAGCTCAACTATGATTTCAAACTTGCCGGTGAGAAGAGGCTATTTGACATTAACTCACTTGATGAATGGAGAACCCAAGCCTATGAGAATGCCAAGTTGTTTAAAGAAAAAGTTAAAAGATGGCATGACAAAAGAATACAAAAGCGTGAGTTTAATGTAGGTGATTATGTATTGCTATACAACTCTCGTTTGAGATTTTTTGCAGGAAAACTTCTCTCTAAATGGGAAGGTCCTTACGTTATCGAGGAAGTCTATCGTTCCGGTGCCATAAAAATCAACAACTTCGAAGGCACAAATCCGAAGGTGGTGAACGGTCAAAGAATCAAACATTATATCTCAGGTAATCCTATAAATGTTGAAATCAATGTTATTGAAACCGTAACCTCGGAGGAATACATAAGGGACACTTTCCGGAACGTTTCAGACTCCGAAAAGGAATAGGTATGTGGTACGGTAAGTAAACCGACTCCAAACAATTCTAATGGCAATTTTTCTCCATTTTGGAATATTTAGAAAAATAGAAAAATAAGAAGCAGTCCGGGAAGGACATGAGGGCTCCACGAGGGTGGAGGGCACGCCCCCTGCCTCGTGGGCACCTCATGCGCTTTCCGGACTCCGTTTTCTTGCACGATTCGTATTTTGGTCGGTAAAAATTCATTATATAATCTCCCGAAGGTTTTGACTCCTGTATCACACAATTATCCTCTGTTTGTGTTTCGGGCTGTTGCTGCTGCAGACTAGAGCAAGATGTCTTCTCAACAGTCAGTCAGGGAGAGCCGGGTGTCTCATCCGGCATCGAGACCAAGGACAAACAACAATACTGACCACTTTGGGCCAGCAACGGAGGAAGAGATGGAGGCTGATTTGAAGAGGATAGATGGCATGGAGGAGGATCAAGAAGTCACTTCTCGCTTCCGAGCTGGATTCACAATGGGGGAACTGCAGAGCTCAGCTATTCCAAACTCGGCTATCCCTTCCAATGTTAGATTTCTTTCTTATGAAAATATGAAGAAGAGTGTCACTTGTTCTCCTGCAGCTATGGAACACCCTTGGGTGCAAGGAGTTTCGGCCGTTACAGGAAAGCTTCGAAAGGAAAAAATGGACCTCAAGCAGCAAGTCAATAAGCTCGAGGAGGAGAATCGTATCCTGAGGGGCATCATCGCCAAGAATATCACATCACCATCTCCAAGAAGGAGATATAACGACATGGGTATGGGCACTCCTTGGCAATCGCCAAGCTTGGGGGAGGTGCCCCGGTATCGTATCACCATCACATCCCTATCTTTACCGTTTTTCTTAGTTCGATCCTTTTAGTAATATTTTGATCTAGTAGAATAAAGTTTTTAGCATGATCTAGTTTTGAGTTTTGCATTATGATCCCTTTATGTAATCGAGTCCGTGAGCTATATAATAAAAATTAGTGTTGAGTCAAGGGCTTGATTATCTTGCTATGATCTTGAGTGAATAAAAGAAAATAGAAAAGAATAAAAAGAAACAAAGAGATCGTATTGATCTTATGGACAGTAATGACTTCACATAGAAAGAGTATGATGATTAAAAATTGTTGAGAGTTGAAAAACATAGCTTTGGTCATCGTTGCAATTAATAGGAAGTAATAAAGAAAGAGAGGTTTCACATATAAATATACTATCTTGGACATCTTTTATGATTGTGAGCACTCATTAAAATATGACATGCAAAAGAGTTGATGTTGGACAAGCAAGACAACGTAATGGGTTATGTTTTCTTATATCTGAGATAAACTATATTGTCATGGATCATCCAACATGTTGAGTTTGCCTTTCCCCCTCATGCTAGCCAAATTCTTTGCACCAAGTAGAGATACTACTTGTGCTTCCAAATATCCTTAAACCCAGTTTTGCCATGAGAGTCCACCATATCTACCTATGGATTGAGTAAGATCCTTCAAGTAAGTTGTCATCGGTGCAAGCAATAAAAATTGCTCTCTAAATATATGATTGATTAGTGTGGAGGAAATAAGATTTATACGATCTTGTGATGTGGAAGAAATAAAAGCGACGGACTGCATAATAAAGGTCCATATCACAAGTGGCAATATAAAGTGACGTTATTTCGCATTAAGATTTTGTGCATCCAACCCTGAAAGCGCATGGCAACCTCTGCTTCCCTCTGCGAAGGGCCTATATTTTATTATTATCTTCTACCTTATGCAAGGGTCATGGTGATCTTCACCTTTCCTTTTTACATTTTATCCTTTGGCAAGCACAATGTGTTGGAAAGATCCTGACATATATATCTAATTGGATGTAAGTTAGCATGAACTATTATTGTTGACATTACCCTTGAGGTAAATGGTTGGGAGGCTAAACTATAAGCCCCTATCTTTCTCTCGTGTCCGATTAAAACTCCGTAACCACAAGTATTGCGTGAGTGTTAGCAATTGTGAAAGACTAAATGATAGTTGAGTATGTGGACTTGCTAAAAAGGTCTGACATAGACTCTTTCTGATGTTATGATAAATTGCAATTGCTTCAATGACTGAGATTTAAGTTTGTTAGTTCTCAATAAAGTTTCTGATTCATACTTTGCATTGTGAATAGATTATTACTTGAGCATAAGAAGTCATATGACATTATCCATATATGTTTCTGTTATAAGAATGATCATGATGCCCTCATGTCCGTATTTTATTTTATCGATACCTCTTCCTCTAAACATGTGGACATATTTATCGTTATCGGCTTCCGCTTGAGGACAAGCGAGGCCTAAGCTTGGGGGAGTTGATACGTCCATTTTGCATCATGCTTTTATATCGATATTTATTGCATTATGGGCTGTTATTACACATTATGTCACAATACTTATGCCTATTCTCTCTTATTTTACAAGGTTTACATAAGGAGGGAGAATGCCGACAGCTGGAATTCTGGGTTGGAAAAGGAGCAAATATTAGATACCTATTCTGCACAACTCCAAAAGTCCTGAAACTCCACGGAAGTTGTTTTTGGAAATAATAAAAAATACTGAGCGGAAGAAATACCAGAGGGGCCCACACTGCCACGAGGGTGGGGCGTGCCCTACCCCGGGCGCCCCGCCTCGTGGGCCCCCTGTCCCTCCGTGCCCATCTTCTCGCTATATGAAGTCTTTCGTCCGAGAAAAATCATAAGCAAGCTTTGGACGAGACTCCACCGCCACGAGGCGAACCTTGGCGGAACCAATCTAGGGCTCTGGCGAGCTGTTCTGCGGGGACACTTCCCTCCGGGAGGGAAATCATCGCCATCGCCATCGCCAACGCCTCCTCTCATCGGGAGAGGGCAATCTCCATCAACATCTTCACCAACACCATCTCCTCTCAAACCCTAGTTCATCTCTTGTATCCAATTCTTGTCTCTAAGTCTGGGATTGGTACCTATAGGTTGCTAGTAGTGTTGATTACTCCTTGTAGTTGATGCTAGTTGGTTTATTTGGTGGAAGATCATATGTTCAGATCCTTTATGCATATTAATACTCCTCTGATTATGAACATGAATATGCTTTGTGATTAGTTACGTTTGTTCCTGAGGACATGGGAGAAGTCTTGCTATTAGTAGTCATGTGAATTTGGTATTCGTTCGATATTTTGATGAGATGTATGTTGTCTTTCCTCTAGTGGTGTTATGTGAACGTCGACTACATGACACTTCACCATTGTTTGGGCCTAGAGGAAGTCATTGGGAAGTAATAAGTAGATGATGGGTTGCTAGAGTGACAGAAGCTTAAACCCTAGTTTATGCATTGCTTCGTAAGGGGCTGATTTGGATCCATATGTTTCATGCTATGGTTAGGTTTACCTTAATACTTCTTTTGTAGTTGCGGATGCTTGCAATAGGGGTTAATCATAAGTGGGATGCTTGTCCAAGTAAGGGCAACACCCAAGCACCGTCCACCCACATATCAAATTATCAAAGTACGGACGCTGAATCATATGAACGTGATGAAAATTAGCTTGACGATAATTCCCATGTGTCCTCGAGCACTTTTCTCTATATAAGAGTTTGTCCAGGCTTGTCCTTTGCTACAAAAGGATTGGGCCACCTTGCTGCACTTTATTTACTTTTGTTACTTGTTGCTCGTTACAAATTATCTTATCACAAAACTATCTGTTACCTATAATTTCAGTGCTTGCAGAGAATACCTTGCTGAAAACTGCTTATCATTTCCTTCTGCTCCTCGCTGGGTTCGACACTCTTACTTATCGAAAGGACTATGATAGATCCCCTATACTCGTGGGTCATCAAGTTCTCATACAACAACAGCTATCGGACCAGTTTGAGATGGCCCCTTTTGAGGCTCTATACAGAAGGAGGTGCAGAACACCGTTGTTATGGGATGGTGTTGGAGACCGAACACTTTTTGGTCCCGATCTTATCAGAGACTCCGAAGAGGAGGTCAAGTTGATTCATGACAGACTCAAGATAGCTCAGTTGAGACAGAAGAGTTATGCAGACAGTAAACGCAAGGAGGTAACGTACAAAGTGGGAGACCGAGCATATCTTCGTGTGTCTCCACTTCGAGGAATCAAGAGGTTTGGTGTTAAAGGAAAGTTAGCACCTAGACTTATAGGCCCATATAAAATTCTTCAACATATAGGAGAAGTTGCATACAAGCTGGAATTGTCGGAAGGATTGTTACGAGTTCACGATGTCTTTCATGTTTCCCAGCTGATGGGCTCTCAAAGGAATATCAGCCATCTCGAGGTTCTGTGGAGTCACCACTCCGAGGAGGAAGCCACCTGGGAGCGAGAAGAAGACCTGTGTCGAGACCACCATCACCTATTCTGTACCCAACCCGAATCTCGAGAGCGAGATTCATCTTAAGGTGGGTAGGTTTGTAACATCCCAAATTTTCAATTTGGAATGTTTTACAATTATAGCTAAGCATCTATTGCATTTTGTTTGAATTGTGGTGGAATTTGAAAATTTTAGAGGCATTTGGATTTTCTGTTGGAATTTGAGTTCACTTCAAACTGGCATTTGAAATTCATTTAAAAAATTCCTGACAAAGACTTTGGTCAAAAAGTATGAGAGGGGGGTAACATGACATCTCAAAAGTCAGAAGAAAAATAATGGCAAAAGTATTTGAATTCAAATTTGGGTTTATTTGAATTTTTCAAAAAAAAATGATTTTTTAAAGTTTATATTTTGCCTCTGAAAAATAGTTCACCATTTAGGATTTATTTTTTTTGATCTTTTTTATATATATTGTCTATATAAAATTATTTTAGTTTTCTTTATTTCTGTGTTCTTCTTTTCTGGCCAAATTAAAAAAAAGAGAAACCCTCAGCCGACGCGAGCCATGCGTTAGGGCTGCTGCCCACTTCCTCAGAGCCCACAAGCGCCTGCTACCAAACCTCCTCCCTCGGTGACCCGACCTGGCCACCATCTCCCCGCCCATCGACCAGCAGGGCCGCCTCGTCTCCTTCCTCCAAACAGACGCCTCAGATCTCGGCGCTTACAAGACGGTCGTGCCTAGGCCCGTCCGAAAATCCTAGCTAGACCTCGCCCCTCGCCCAATAAAGCTGCCTATATATACCCCTAACCCTCCTCTCTCACCCTAGCCAATCCAACCTCGCCGGCCGCCGCTTCTGTCGACGTCGATTCCATCGCCGGTAGGTTCTCCCGAGGCTGTTTCTTCCGCCCTTCGGCTTCTATTGATGCCCCACACCGTTTTGACATGGTCTCGCCGTCTCTTTTTCCCAATAGAGACAAACCGGAGCGCGCCGGACACATGAACCTTGCCGAGCTTGCACCACTCCGTCCTGCCATCCTCGAGCGCCCTTGACCCCACCCGACCTCGCCTTGCTCCACCGCACCCACCCGACCCCTCCACCCTTGCCGCCGACGACCGAAGGAGCCGAGCCGCCGCCGCCCGAGCCGCCCTTGCCGTCGAACACCTCGCTATAAGTCGCCACCGCCCTCCGCCGTCGGATCAACGCTCGTCGATTTAGATTAGATCATATTGATCGGTTAGGTTTTTCTATTTATAAATGTTTATTTACGGTTTAGTTACGGTTTAGATCGAACCGGTACGCCGATTTTCTTTTGTTTAAACGCACACGGGCGGTTTAGTTAGATCTCGGCAGAGCGTAGTTTTACTTCTGTCGCACACCCCCTAGCCCAATGACAGCCCGCCACGTAGCACATGCCCGATCTGTTTTTTATATTTTATTTTCGTTTCTGTTTTTAAAAAATAAATAGTTTCAATCTTAGAAAATTCACATCTCCTAGGATATTTGGTATTTTAATTTGATTCTTTTTGCATTAGATCAGAATTTTTATGAAGATTCTGCAGATAACAAGTTTGACTAGATTTGAAAATTTGAATTTGGATTTACATTAAATTTGCTCAACTCACTAGATTGGCTATAACTTGAGCTAGGAATAATATTTTTAGTGATTCTTTTTGCTTCTGGTTCTTTGTGACACTTTTTATTAGTAGGAATAAATTGGTGAATTCTAGAATTACTTAAAATTAGGTTTTCACTAAAACAATAATGTTTTAGTGGTTTATAGCTTTTGTGCCGTTTCTTTTATTTTTAATTGATTTAAATTGTTTTCTTTTGTTCTTTTGATATGTTAATATTAGTTTCTTTATAGTTATCAGTATCAATTTTATTTGAAGTAAAAAATATTTTAGTACTTTATTTCTTTTTATCTTACTAGGAAAATTGTTTTGAGCATAATAGGAGTTTTATAAAAGGTTTTAATGTGATTCTTTTTGCATAAAATTTCTTTGTTGTTTTCCTTCCTGTTATTTAGCAAAAACTTTATTTTTGTTCCGTTAAAAGTGGCAGAAAACTTAGTACTCTCTCCGTCTAGGTGTGTAAGTCACCTTACTAAAACCAAATAATCCCAAAACACTTAGGCATAGTACATTAACTTCCTCCTCGTTTCTTGTTTTGTGACATATCAACCAATAAGAGATGTGGGTTGTGCATGCTTTCAATGACTTGAGAATACCAAACATGACATGCAGTGGTTAGTTCATTGCATGCAATGCTATTAATTAGCAAAAAGACATTAAGTTTTCTCGTTTTCCTCTCCGCCTTGGTCGTGATGCACAACGTAAGATGACTTACACACCTAGACGGAGGGAGTAGTAGCTTGTTTCATTTGCAGTTAAGCTTTGCATTGAGTTGTGTTGTTTTCTTTGGTTTAGTTTTCATTTTCATCGTGTGTCATATTGATTATTTATTTACTAAGTTTTGCTTGTTGTTATGTTATTATTTTTGTGTGATGGTCCACTTATTCATGTCTTGTTTGTTTTGATAGAGTATCCGGAGTGCGAGGCTTGTTACTACGAGTCGTTAGAGTTCGAAGATCATCACCAAGGCAAGTCTTGATCATATATTTTCTTTATTACCTATGTTTTTATTGCATCAGTCGATATCCTCACCATCATGCATGCAAGTAGGTGAATTTAAGTTATGTTCTTGAGTAGTATCATGTGGTAGGATGAACCCAAATTCCCCATGTCACCAATGCTCGGGACGTTGTAGTTATTTTGCTATGCTTCGTAGAAGAGGTTGATTGAGTGAATTACATGGGAGTTGTGAGAGTCAAGATGATGACAACCCCAAGACTTCAAGATGCTCAAACGGACTTCAATACACTACTGGGTGGAGGACGGATGGACGGGCACCATGGAGTACCCAGTGGTTGACCCATGGATGCATCGAGAAGCACCATGACATCTTGCGGAAAGCTTCACCCAACCATGAAGAGACGAATGGATACACCTTGACCAAAAGCTTACTCGTGCAGCCGCAATTCACAATGGGCTCTGGCTTGGTTGACCCTAGGTGTGACTTTGGAGGGACGGTGCCAGCAGATGTAGAAGAACGGTAGGAAATGGATATGCACCAGCAGTGGCACGGAGGAACTCTACGGAAGACCTTGTTTCGTTCGTCCCGTCTTCAAACACCATGCAGTGCGAGGACATAAAGGAGAGAATGATTTTTACGGTTAAAGTGCACAAGACTCTGCAGAGTGGATTAGCCGTGTCCCCGGTTACAGACATATGAGCCTCTGGAATTGGATTTATTCGGAACTCTCAACACCAAACATAATTAATTAATTGATGGGTTATTAATGATTTCGGGTATGAGACACTAGTTGGCGGAACCATCTCAATAACAACAAATATTTTGTAGTAATTGCAAGCAAGTCCTTTTATTGTAGGAAAAAATTGCTTTTCCTAAAAACTTAAACTTAGAGCCCCACAACCAAAATTGCATATAGATATAACATTTTATTATTATTTCTCTCTCTATGACTTGCTGACATATTCAAAATGCTGACCTACATGGCTGCAATGTCTTATATTGCAGAGGATTATTCCGACCAGGAGTGAGGCTACGATCCACGCTCGGCCGTTGCCCTTTGGAGTCGGATGGACTCCCTTTTCGTCTACGCTTCTGCATTAGTTTTATCTCATGAGTTAGCCTTCGGCCGAATTTATTATGATGTAATAAAGACTCTATATGAGATTCGTGTAATAAATCAGGTGTGATTGAACTTTGATATTTTCATCAATGTACTATGTGTGCCAGCATGATCTTGGGATAGTACAGATACACATAGACTTGACCATTTTCGGGTCGGATCGCTACAAATGAGTCAATGATTTGCATGTTATTATTAATAAAATTGAAAGTGCCCACGTAGAACCACAATGTCATCAAGCTTACTAGTAGGTCCAGATGACAACAACAACAACAACAACAACAAGAAGTTGGGGTAGGCTAGAGGTGAAACCATATGATCTTCCGACCAACTCATCATCTTATTGTTTCATGCATAACCTATGTTTTAAAATATAAATGTACAGAATAACTTAAATTCTCCGTTGTTGCAGTCGTAAGAGCATCTACAGCCGGACACCCCAAACCCGCCTCAAACGCCCGGGCGGACGGCTCGGTCATGAAAATTTGACCCAGACGGGCTCCTCAAACAGGCCTCAAATGCTCGAGCTGAATGGCACCCCTCATATCCAGCCCAAATATGGGCCGGATAGGGGGGCGCCCGGGCGCATACGCCACGTCGGACTGACGTTGGAGTCCCATGCAGGATTGCCCGAAAACTGGATGGTCTGACGGACGTCTCCTCCGGTGGGGGCTATGAACGGCGCATGGCACCAGTCCAGTTCGCCGCCCGAGGCCAAATACATCTATTTAAGCTAGCCCGTTCCCATCTAGCTCGTCTCTCCCGCTCTAGTGCTCTTCCCATGCTCTCTGTCTTCGCCATGGTCCGGAACAAGGTAACCACCTATGTTATGCTCACGCCGGAGTGTCGCTACCAGCTCGAGCAGGAGATCTGGGTGAGGCGCGCCACCCGAATCGCTTTCGGACTGCCTCCGGACTTGCAGGAGCCAGAGGAGGAGGAGCAGGCG
Source organism: Aegilops bicornis (assembly GCA_021605145.1). NCBI lineage: Eukaryota > Viridiplantae > Streptophyta > Magnoliopsida > Poales > Poaceae > Aegilops > Aegilops bicornis. Next base: position 286,630,312 of record CM038670.1, read on the forward strand.
GAGGACGAGAAGGGAGAGGAGCATCAGTTGGCTCTGATGGAGGTGGCAGATCCAGAGGACGACGAGGAGGCGGAGCAGCCGGAGCAGGAGCTGGCGCCGACTCCGGGCTTTAACATGGAGGATGCGGAGGCGGAGTTCACCGTTGCCCATGCGGATGAGACGGCGGAGCAGAAGGCCATCCTGGAGTCCATCCAGGATGAGGCATATGTGGAGGCCAATCGGTGCTTCATCCAGCATGAACGGGCGGCAACCAACGCTCTCTTCGACGAGGTTGAAGCGGAGATGGATGCGAAGGCCTCTGCGGAGGATCCACAGTTGCGGCTGCCGCCGATGTACCCGACGCCGGTCATAAAGATATGGGACATCTCCGACAAGGACTAGGTTAGTTCATCTACGCAGTACGTAGGATTTTTTCTTTGCATGCTTTTCTATCGATTTAAGATTTCTAGCATGAGGTATTCAGATGCAGACAAACAAATTTGAGGCTTGACCGTGTAGTGTGTCCGTGGACGCGCCCAGGCATGTCCGCAGGCATTTGAGGGCCCGGATTTTCCTACTCTAGCTGTACATGCTCTAAGCTGCTACGCAACACAGGTATTCCGTTCTAATCCCATCTCTTTTTTCTTTTTTGTGATTAATCCCGTCTTCTTACTTCGGCCACACAACCAGCTCCCTCGGGACCTCCTACCGCCACCCCCCGCGGTCGGCAACATTGCCATGCGCCCCACTCTACCGAACCTCGCCTGAAGCGCGTCTTAGGTCATTCCTCTAATTCTCTCCGGAATTGAAGCATCTCGCCGGTCGAGACCGCCGCCCACAAGCCACGTCCCGGTCTCCGCGCCATTGAATGTCGGAGTGACTTGACCCAATGGCCCAGGACGACTCTTTATGCATTAAACTGGCTGCCCGTCCATCCATATTCCTCCATTTAACATGCGCGACGGCCGAGAAACTCACTCCAGTGCCTGCATTCACACAGCTTGCCGCTATGATCGCGAGCTACAGAGTGATGTGGGCGAGCCTCTCGATGGAGCAGAAGTAGGAGCTGGCTGGAACTGCTTCCAACTGGTGATGACCCACAAGTATAGGGGATTGATACGTCCATTTTACATCATGCTTTGATGTTGATATTTATTGCATTATGGGCTATTATTTCACATTATGGTACAATACTTATGCCTTTTCTCTTATTTTACAAGATTTACATGAAGAGGGAAAATGCCGGTAGCTGGAATTCTGGACCGGAAAGGAGCAAATCTAAGATACCTATTCTACATAACTCCAAATGTCCTGAAACTATAGGGAGGATTATTTTGGAATATATAAAAAATATTGGGCAGAATAACAGAAGGGGACCCACCAGGAGGCCACAAGCCTGGGGGGGCGTGCCCTACCCACAAGGGCGTGCCCCCAGGGCTTGTGGAGCCCCTGCCATCATCCAGTGCCCATCTTCTGCTATATGGAGGGTTTTGACCTAGAGAAAAATAAAAAAAAAGCTTTCGGGATGAAGCGCCGCCGTCTCGAGGCAAATCCTGGGCAGGAGCAATCTAGGGCTCCAGCAGAGCGATTCTGCCTGGGAAACTTCCCTCCGGGAGGGGGAAATCAAAGTCATCATCAAAACCAACGATCCTCTCATCGAGGGAGGGGCAATATTCATCAAAATCTTCACCAGCACCATCTCCTCTCAAACCCTAGTTCATCTCTTGTATTCAATATTTGTCTCAAAACCTCATATTGGTACATGTGGGTTGCTAGTAGTGTTGATTACTCTTCATAGTTGATGCTAGTTGGTTTATTTGGTGGAAGATCATATGTTCAGATCCTTAATGATATTTATTACCCCTCTAATCTTGAACATGAGCATGCTTTGTGAGTAGTTACGTTTGTTCTTGAGGACATGGGAGAAGTCTTGTTGTAAGTAATCATGTGAATTTGGTATTCATTCGATATTTTGATGAGATGTATGTTGCCTTCCCTCTAGTGGTGTTATGTGAATGTGGACTACAAGACACTTCACCATGATTTGGGCCTAGGTGAAGGAATTGGGAAGTAATAAGTAGATGATGGTTCGCTAGAGGGACAGAAGCTTAAACCCTAGTTTATGCGTTGCTTCGTAAGGGGCTGATTTGGATCCACATGTTTCATGCTATGGTTAAATTTATCTTAGTTCTTCTTTCATAGTTGCGGATGCTTGTGAGAGGGTTTAATCATAAATGGGAGGCTTTTCCAAGTAAGGACAACACCCAAGCACCGGTCCACCCACATAAAAAATTATCAAAGTAACAAACGTGAGTCATACGAGCATGATGAAAACTAACTTGACAGTAATTCCCATGTAGCCCTTTGCTTTATATAAGAGTTCGTCCAGGCTTATCCTTTGCTACAAAAAGGATTGGGCCACCTTGCTGCACCTTTGCTACACTTGTTACTTGTTACCCGTTACGAATTATCTTACTACCAAACTATCTGTTACCAATAATTTCAGTGCTTGCAGAAAATATCTTGCTGAAAAGCGCTTGTCATTTCCTTCTGCTCTCGTTGGGTTCGACACTCTTACTTATCGAAAGGACTACAATTGATCCCCTATACTTGTGGGTCATCAAGACTCTTTTTTGGCACCATTGCCGGGGAGTGAAACACCTTTGGTGAATGGAATTTGGTAAGGAAACATTTATATTACGTGCTGAAATTTATTGTCACTTGTTACTATGGAAAATAATCATTTGAGGGGCTTGTTTGAGGTATCTTCACCCGACCAGAAGAACAAAGAGTTGCTCCTCAACCTACTGTACCTACTGAAAATATTTATTATGAAATTTCTTTGGGTATGATAGAGAAACTGCTAGCTAATCCTTATGTAGGAGATGGAACATTATATCCGGATTTGCATCTAATCTATGTGGATGAAGTTTGTGGATTATTTAAGCTTGCAGGTTTACTTGGAGATGAATTCAAGAAGAAGGTCTTCCCTTTATCTTTGAAGGGAATGGAATTGACATGGTATAGGCTATGTGATGATATAGGAGCTTGGAATTACAACCGATTGAAATTGGAATTTCATCAGAAGTTTTATCCTATGCATGTGGTTCATCGTGATCGGAATTATATACATAACTTTTGGCCTCGTGAAGGAGAAAGTATCGCTCAATCTTGGGGGAGGCTTAAGTCAATGTTATATTCATGCCCCAATCATGAGCTCTTAAGAGAAATTATTATACATAATTTTTGTGCTCGGCTTTCTAGTAATGATCAATCCACGCCGATACTTCTTGTACTTGTTCTTCTATGAAGAAGACTATTGAATTCAAATGATATCTCTTGGAAATAATTAAATGCAACTCTGAAGATTGGGATCTCGACAAAGGTAAGGAGTCAGGTACAAACCTTGAGTTTTCTTGTGTTAAATCTTTTATGGATACCGATGTTTTTCGTGAATTTAACACTAAATATGGACTTGACTCTGAGATAGTAGTTTCTTTCGTGAATCATTTGCTACTCATGTTGATATCCCTAAGGAGAAGTGGTTTAAATATCATCCTCACATTGAAGTAAAAATAGTAGAACCCATTGAAGCTAGAGAAGAAACAACTACTTATAATGTTGATCCTGTTATTCCTACTGCTTATATTGAGATACCACCTTTTCCTGTTAGGATAAAAGAACATGCTAAAGCTTCAACTGTGGTTCGTAAGAGTTACACAAGAACACCTCACCCCCTGAAAAAATTAAAGTTTAACCTAATGTTTATATGGTTAAAGATCTCTTGGTTTAAAATATTGATGGGCATGTTATTTATTTCTGTGATGAAGCTACTAGAATTGCTAAACCTGATGAAAAGGATAAACATAGACCTATTTTTGGCATGCCTGTTGTCTCTGTTAAAATAAGAGATCATTATTATAATGGCTTATGTGATTTGGGTGCTAGTGTGAGTGCAATCCCTTTTACTTTATATCAAGAAATTATGAATGATACTGCACCTGTTGAAATAGAAGATATTGATATTACTATCAAGCTTGCTAATAGAGATACTATTACACCTCTTGGGATTGTTAGAGATGTTTAAGTACTGTGTGGGAAAATAAAATACCCTACTGATTTTCTAGTTCTGGGTTCCCCACAAGATGATTTTTGTCCCATTATATTTGGTAGAACTTTCTTGAACATTGTTAATCCTAAGATAGATGGTGAGAAAGAAACTGTTAGCGTAAGTTTCGGGGATGTGCCCGATGAGATTAATTTCTCCAAATTTAGTAGAAAACTCGTGATCCAATAGGGGCATGGTGCCTCCTACCGATCCTTTAGAAAAAATATTTGCTAGACCATCAAAATGATATGCATATGAATGAAAGAAACAAAATAGATGAGATATTCTTTAAACAAATGTCTGTTTTGAAACACAACTTGCCTGTTGAAACTCTTGGAGATCCTCTTCCACCCAAGAGTGATCCTGTGTTTGAAACAATTACCTCATACTTTGAAATATGCTTATCTTGATGAAAATAATATATATCATGTTATTATTAGTGCTAACCTTCCAGAGCATGAAGAAAAGAGACTATTGAAAACTCTGAGAAAGCACCGTGCCGCTATTGTATACACTCTTGATGATCTTAAGGGCATTAGTCCCACTCTATGTTAGCATAAAATTAATATGGAACCTGACGGTAAACCAGTTGTTGATCACTAGTGATGGTTAAATCCAAAAATGAAAGAAGTGGTAAGAAATGAAATATTAAAGCTTCTGGAAGCATGTATAATCTATCCTATAGCTGATAGTAGATGGGTAAGTCCTGTTCATTGTGTTGCTAAGAAGGGAGGTATTACTGTTGTTCCTAATGATAAAAATGTACATATTCCATAAATAATTATCACATGTTATAGAATGGTAATTGATTTTAGAAAATTAAACAAAGCTACTAGGAAAGATCATTATGCTCCACCTTTCATTGATCAAATGCTAGAAAGACGGTCAAAACATACACATTTCTGCTTTCTAGATGGATACTCTGGTTTTTACCAAATACCTGTGTCCCAAGAGGATCAAGAAAAAACTACTTTTATATGCCCTTTTGGTACTTTTGCTTATAGACGTATGCCTTTTAGTTTATGCAATGCACCTGCCACTTTTCAAAGATGTATGACTGCTATATTCTTTGACTTCTATGAAAAGATTTTTGAGGTTTCCATGGATGATTTTTTCGTATACGGAATATCTTTTGATGATTGCTTAAGCAACCTTGATTGATTTTTGCAGAGATGTGAAAAAACTAATCTTGTCTTGAATTGGGAGAAGTGCCACTTTATGGTTAATGAAGGTATTGTCTTGGGGCATAAAATTTCCAAAAGAGGTATTGAAGTTGATAAAGCTAAAGTAGGTACTATTGAAAAAATGCCGTGTCCTAAGGATATCAAAGCTATAAGAAGTTTGCTTGGTCATGCTGGTTTCTATAGGAGATTTATTAATGAATTCTCTAAAATTTCTAGGCCTCTCACTAATATTTTGCAAAAAGATGTTCCATGCGTTTTTTATGATGACTGTGTGGAAGCATTTGAAATACTTAAGAAAGCCTTAATTTCTGCACCTATTGTTCAACCACCTGATTGGAACCTACCCTTTGAAATTATGTGTGATGCTAGTTATTATGCTGTTAGTGCTATTCTAGGATAAAGAGTTGATAAGGAATTAAATGTTATCCATTATGCTAGTAAAACTCTAGACAGTGCTCAAAGAAATTATGCTACTACTGAAAAAGAATTTTTAGCAGTTGTGCTTGTTTGTGATAAATTCAGATCTTATATTGTTGATTCTAAAGTAACTGTTCACACTAATCAGGCTGCTATTAAATATCTTATGGAAAAGAAAGATGCTAAACCTAGACTCATTAGGTGGGTTCTCTTGCTACAAGAATTTTATTTACATATTATTGATAGAAAGGGAGCTGAGAACCCCGTAGCAGACAACTTGTCTAGGTTAGAAAATATTCTTGATGACCCACTACCTATTGATGATAGCTTTCCTGAGGAACAATTACTTGTTATAAATACTTCTCATAGTACCCCCATGGTATGCAGACTATGCTAATTACATTGTTGCTAAATTTATATCACCTAGTTTTACATACCAACAAAAGAAAAGTTTTTCCATGATTTAAGACATTACTTCTGGGATGACCCACACCTTTATGAAGGAGTACATGGTGTTATTAGACGTTGTGTACCTAAGCATGAACAAGATTCGCAAGTGTCACTCCGAGGCTTACGGAGGACACCATGCTGGAGACAGAACTCCACACAAGGTATTACAATCTTGTTTTCATTGGCCTCCTCTTTTCAAGGATGCTCGTAAGTTTGTTTTGTCTTGTGATGAATGTCAAAGAATTGCTAACGTTAGTAGACGTCAGGAAATGCCTATGGATTATTCACTTGTTATTGAACCATTTGATCTTTGGGGATTTGATTATATGAGACCTTTTCCTTCCTCCAATGGGTATACAAATATTTCTGTTGCTGTTGATTATGTTACTAAGTGGGTAGAAGCTATTCCAACTAGTAGTGCTGATCATAACACCTCCATTAAAATGCTTAAAGAAGTTATTTTCCCGAGGTTTGGAGTCCCTAGATCTTTAATGACTGATGGTGGTTCACATTTTATTCATGGTGCTTTCCATAAATTGCTTGCTAAGTACGATGTTAACCATTGAATTGCATCTCCATATCATCATCAATCTAGTGGTCAAGTAGAATTAAGTAATAGAGAGATAAAATTGATCTTGAAAAAGACTATTCATAGATCTAGGAATAATTGGTCTAAGAAACTTGATGATGCATTATGCGCTTCACTACAAAAAAAGACACATCCGTGACATTTTGGGCCGAACGAATTTTTTTCCTGTCATGCTTATGACACTTCTATGACGATAATTGTGACAAAAGCATGTATCATGATAGATGTGGTGGGCTCCTACTTCTATGAAAAAAATCATGACAAAAATGGGCTTTTCGTCCTAGGCGGCCAAGGATGCACCTGAATGACATTCTTTGGGCCATCCATGATGGAAAAATAATGGTAGAAGCGAGAGCGAGGAAAATATCGGGGAGTTCCCGGTTAGCGATGCACGGAGGTTTGCACATTTCTCTCGTACACGTACGTGCGTGGGTGTGAGGTGCTGGTTTCTAACTGAACCCAAGCGAGGCGTTCGCTTACTGAACCCAAGCGATTGCACTAGCTACGTTACTGAACCCGAACAGTCGATCCTTGGCTGTTAACTGAACACTAATGATTCCTTCGCTACTGCTGCTAACTGCAGCCAATCGGACCTGCTGCTGCCTCTTGATGAACAATGACCGTTGTTGGGGTTGGATGAGTAGTTATCAATGGGGGTTGAATGAACAGGACCCGTGGTAGTAGAGGTTGTTGCCGCTGGATGAACAGGACCCCGATCGAGGAGGTAGGGGTGAATGAACAAGACCCCGTGGAGGGCTGGTTGAATACTAGCTGGTGGAGGCTAGATGAACAGGACTCTGTTGATGAACAATAGCTGGTGGAGGTTGGAGGAAGTCGACGGTGGATGAACAGTAGTAGGTGGAGGCTGGAGGAAGTTGACGGTGGATGAATAGTAGCCCGTGGAGGCTGGAGCGAGGCAGTAGACGGTGCATGAACAGTATCCCGTGGAGTCCCATTTTGTGGTACGCCACACCCCTCCTGATGAACAGGACCTCGTTTCGACCGTAGGCGCTCTAACACAAGTCCATTTCCTCCGTTTTGCGGTACGCCATACCCCTCCCGATCAACAACACCCTGTTTCGACCGTAGGCACTCGTATAGAAGGCCATTTCCTCCGTTCTGCGGTACCCAGACCCTCCCCGATGAACATGACCCCGTTTCGACCATACACGGTCGAACAGAAGGCCATTTTCCTCCATTTTACAATACACCAGACCCCGTTCCAGCTGTTCCGTCCAAGCCGGTTGGCTCCCGATGAACAGGACGCGTTCCGACCCAGTGGCTTCGCTCCCGATGAACAGGACGTGTTCCAACCCAGTCACTTGGCAACCGGTGAAAACGATGTTGTTTTCTCCATTCTGACCCAGCCGGTTAGCTGCCAATGTCGCTTTTGTCTGTTGCCTCTCCATGTACACGAGCACTGGCCGTCCGTATGCGCGAGTACGCATTCAAGACCCTGCCCGTATGTACGTACGTGGCCGTATTTTTGGCCCTGTGGCTGTACGTACGTGTAGAGGATTTAGACGGGACTGCATGAACTGCTACGTCGGGTGCTCTACTACGACATGTGCCGCTACTACTCGGCCACGGTTCATACTTGCAGAGAGAACGATCGACTAGTACATACGTGCACGTTTGCGACCAGACAGACAACGCTACGTATGCTTCGACCGGATGGGTTCCAACTATCAGGGAGGATAAGGAGGCACTTTCTTGCGTGCGAAGATATAACTGGTGGGTCCTAGCTGTCAGGGGGAAGAATCATTTTTTTTGCCCGTAATATTGACGCACTTCCTTGCGTGCGAAGATGTAGCTGGTGGGTCCTAGCTGTCAGTTGGAAAATGTATTTTTTGAAAAATACAGAGGCCCTTCCGGTGGGCCCCCGCTATCATGTGGAGGAATAATTATTTTGCACGTAATAAGGAGGCACTTCCTTGCTGCGGCTATGGACCCAACTGTCAGCCTCTCCACGTACAGTCCTCTTCCGATGGAAGTCGTTCCTTGACCACGTTGACCACGCCACGCAAGGAGCACCAAGGCAGTGGACAACGGCGAGGCCTAGGAAGGGAATGACCCAGAGCCGGAGAAGACTAGGCAGTTGTTTCCCATGTGGAAGGGAGTACGAGGGTTTACTGTTTCGGCTGCAGTGTGAGGATGCCGTAACCGGAGAATAACTGGAGGTCTGGGTGAGTACAGGGATGGCCAGGCCAGCTTTGGCAGTAGGGTTGGGTGGTGAGGCCTGTGCGGTAGCACAACCGACCACGGGAGGCAGGAGCAGGCAGCATGACCGGCGCTGGTTTGGGCGGCTAGAGCAAGAAGACCAGAGGTTGAAGAATCACGAAGACCGTTGGATGGACATCGTATGGTCACCGCAGCTAGAATCGTTTATATTGACTAAGTTGACAAAGCCCTGTGTCTGCGTCAACTTAGTGGGCGCACAAGTTAGCCTCCAAATATGGTGGGTCCCACCTAGCAGCGGGGGTATTCATTTTTTTTGTGCGTGATAAGGAGGCACTTCCTTGTGTGTGAAGATATAGCTGGTGGATCCGAGCTGTCAGCGGGGGAATGTTTTTTTCGCGAAATACAGAGGCCCTTCCGGTGGGTCCCTGCTGTCAGGAGGAGGAATCATTATTTTGCGCGTAATAAGGAGGCACTTCCTACTAGAAAAAAAAAGAGGCACTTCCTTGCATGCGGCCGTGGACCCAGCTGTCAGCCTCTCCACGTACAATCCTCTTCCGATGGATGTCGTTCCTTGACCGTGCTATGCCGAGAGCACCAAGGCGGTGGACGACGGCGAGGCCAAGTAAGGGAACGACCCAGAGCCGAGGAAGACTCGGCAGTTGTTTCCCACATGGAGTTGGTACGAGGGTTTACTGGTTCGGCTGCAGTGTGAGGTTGCCTTCGCTGGAGAATAACAGGAGGTGTTGGTGAGTAGAGGGATGGCTAGGCCAGGTGTGCGAGTATGCTGGGGCCGTGAGGCCTGCCTGGTAGCATAGCCGGCCACGAGAGGCAAGAGCAGCCGGTTCCGCCGGCGCTAGTTTGGGCGGCTGGAGCAGGAAAATCAGAGACTGAAGAAGCACGATTGCCGTTGGATTGACATCTAACGGCGTGACGCTGGTAGAGTCGATTGTTGACTAAGTTTATTTTTTTGAGAAACCTTGTGTACGCATGAACTTAGTAGGCCCACAAGTCAGCCTACAAATCTGTGGCAGACAACATAGAGCCCGTTTGCTATTTTTTTTAATAATTTTCAGCCCATTTGCTAATTCTTAAGGAATTTATTACAATCCATTTTTTGCCCAGGACCACGGTCAAAAAGTTCAACCTAATTTTGCATATTTCGGTGGAGTCCGAACTATTTTAATCCAGAAATGATCAACATTTATTTTTAAGAACTTATTGACTTGCCAAATAAAATATTGTTTTATTGTTGTAAGCTAATAAGACGTGGGACAATTGAGTTGGTTTTAGGGAAAACCAATGGTAAAAATCAGCGCTGGGAGGAAAAAATAAGGATGTAAATATGAAAAGGGAACTTTATGTATTTTCAATAATAATACATGTGTATGAACTAGTAAAACTATAGGTAGAGATTAGAAAACGGAAGTAGGACATGGCGTTTCAAGAGGAAAATAGAACTGGGCTGTGTGTTTTCTTCATAAAAAAACTACCTGCGGATGTTCTAAGAGAAAATATAAATAATACTGGTATAGCGAGGTGCTATACAAACGGTTTTTAACCCCTTTCCGCAATGACATTTGGAACCGTCACCAAGTGAGTGTGGGTGATAGGGGGCCCTTCCCACACGACCCATAAACCGTCAGGGATAGGCCCTCTTGGCACACAGGCTGGGGCAAAATGAGCTCGTGTACGATCGGGCGAGGCATCGAAACCCAATTGTTTCCGTTTGTATGTACATCCCACACAGTCAGACCCAAACAAACTTTTCCGTTTGTTATGTACATTCCACACAGTCAATCCAAGGAATACGTTTCCGCTCTTATGTACATCCCACGCAGTCAATCCAGGGAAAATGTTCCCGTTCATATGTACATCCCACACACTCAATCCAGGGAAAACGTTCCCGTTCGTATGTACATCCCACACAGTTTTATGTATAGGCTCATGTGTGATAGGTGTAATTATCACACACGCTCTGCCTTGGTTAACCGTTTGCTTTTATTCAACTACATCACACACGATTTGATGAATAAAACTATGTGGCATTTGGCTATCCATCACAAGCGCTTTTACTGCTAGAACCTTTGCAAAGTTCCATGACCCATTTAGTAGGTTTATTAGTTTACAATTAATAAGTCCAGTATTATGCAAATTCACATTTCATATCGAACAGCTGTTTGCCAATTTCATATCAGGCACATAAATATATTTTAACATCGATAGCTACCTGAAAACAGCACATTACAACATATAGCTAGTTCAGCTTCATAAGAACAATATTAGAACAATATATTCATTTCCCTAATCGAGATCATCCAAGCTCGTCTTATCCACCTCTGCTTTCAGTTCAGTAAGAACCTGTTTTGCACTGGCCAACTGGGAAAGTGCCTCCTCCTTCGCCAACACCATCTTAGCAAAGTCTAGTTTAAAAAATCTGAGCTCATTCTCCATCTTCCTCATTTTATCCCGCATCTTCAAATATTCTTCAGCGTTGACAACACTTTATCTAAGCCTACCTCTGTTCTCTTCCTCATACATGCTCTAGAGCTTTGCTAGGCACATCTTCAAAGACTGTGGCCACTCTTGATCAACCCACTCCAAGTAAGAACACTTCCGCTCATCCTATAATATTTAAAACTACATCAGTAACAATTGTAGGAGAAATGGGTTTATAGAAACAAAGAAAATCACCAATACTTATTTTGAAAAACTGAAGAAACAAGTTAATTATGACATATATTCTCAAAAAGATCAATGTGCAAATGAATTAATTGCTACTGAGACAACAACCAAATTCTGAAACATCAGAAGCTATAATTAACTACAACATCGCTACAAGTTCTTACTCATGTACTATAAACAAAAAATTGAACATTTTATGAGGAAGCTAAATATAACTGCAACAACGTAGCGACAGTGTTTGGATGACAGCAAATTCATACTAACAGGTGTGTACATGCACAAATTTAGTAACATAGAACTAATAACACTAAGGCCGTCCACTATGTATGCCAAAACCGGTGTAAAGACAACTGTTGCTACATCTCGCACCGGTGCCCTGCACTGGCGAGCCGATGCAGCGGATAAAAATGAGGGACTCGGACTCTGGAGCACCTAGTTGCTCCGATGCCTAGTTCCTTCGTGCCATAAAGATTTAATATTTTACTGCTTGGCGGCTTGGATTTGTGGACCAAAGTTGGCTGCACAAAGTGCTGAAGCGGTGCCAAATAATTTTCTAATGGCACCGCTGATGAGATGGCAACATTTTTAGATACTAGGATGCGTTTGGTTGAAGGTGTGGTATGAATGGGTTGGGACCGTGACAGTGTCTGAATCACATCTAACAAATTATTTGTAATAACGAAAGAGGGGCTAACCTTCTCTGCACATGCCAGAAACTTCCTCCCGCTGTCCACAGATTCAAACGCAACTAGCTCCACGCATGGATATTGATGGTGACAACGAGCAGACATATCTTTAGCCACCCTGTTCCATTCGTTGCAACTGATGGTGCTAGGGAGCTACAAGAGGAAGAAATGACTCAAATCGACCACCGATTAAAATCCTTCATTCCAAGTCATAGCGTGCAAGAGATAAGAGAGGCATACCTGGGTGGTGAAGGAGTCATCGGAGGAGGAACCACTGGAGAGGTCATTGAAGAAGTCCATGGCGACCCCGGCGGTAGGATGCGAGACGAAGAGAGCGACGAGGTTGCGCCGGACCCCCCAACTTTGGATTGGTTTTGGGGCCAGTACAATCTTAGTCTGTGGAAGTCGCTGCCGCCGGCTGAGAAAGCCAGGCAAGTGGCGTTCAAGAAGGAGATGGCGGAGGAGGATGCCAGGTACTAGGCGGCCTGTGAAGCCCGTGATGCCGCCTGGAAAAAGGAGGCGGTGGAGCTTGGGGGCGGGCGCGTCGTCGTGCGGAGGAGTTGTATGAAGACGGGTACTTCGTGAGGAAGGTCAAAGGCGCTAGGCGCCTCATCGCTGCGTGGAGGTGGACCGATAAGCTCCAGCGTGCCACCGACGAGGAGCTCTGGTTGGCGCCCAACAAAATGGCAAGATCGTTCGCACTCGTCCGCCAGCAAGAGGCAGATCGGTACGTCAAGCGCTGCAAGGCGGAGGAGGCGGGGTACTGCCTCCACGCTAGGAAGATGCCACGCACCAGGGAGCTGCTGGCGAGGGGCTACCGGAATACTGCCCCTAGGAGGGATTATTAGTTTTACTATTGTTCATTTTCAATTTTATGCATTGTACCTAGTAGTATACGTGATGATATTATATATATTCTGTGATGAACTAATGAACAATTAATATATATATATATATTATGAATTCCATTTTCTATCTGTTTTTGTATACTAATCTATATCTAGCTGTTATCGTCCACATATACAGAATGGAAAACGTATATACACACATTGAAACAGAACATATAAGAACGGAAAATAGAGTACACACATTGAAAAAGAGCAATAAACAGAGCAATATTATGATAGTTGTGAATACATAGCAGTCCACGCTGAAATGAATCAACAAAGTAAAACGCGTCCATGAGACCATGACCAGCAGCCCTTGCCTACGGTAGCTCTTGGCTCCGCCTGAACTTGTGCAGGCGTTCGTCCAAGCGGTCGACACACTCGCGGTACATCTGGAGCGCGATCTAGAGCTCCAAGTTGGCTATTTCATCGAAGATCACCAGCTCGAGGATGCGACGGGCATGTTCCTCTACTGCGCCTATGTGGACACCTCGGCCAAGGAGGCGCTCGAGCCTAGCAACCAGCGCGTTGGCATCGAGCGGGCCGCGGGCAAGGCGAACGACGCGACCCATGCGAAAAGCGCAGCCGGCGTCCGGTGCAAGTACGGCGTGGTCGGCCTCTGGTGCAAGTATGACGCAGAGGGCCTCTGCCCACTCCTTGCAAGGAATGGGGGTACTAACGGGACGTGTACCCAGCTGCGACGCCCTGTCGACAACAGGCAAGCACCGATGGATCCGCTCTTCCTATGCGGCGCGCCGCACCTCTCGCTCTGCGGTGCTCCAACGGTCTCGCTGTGCGGCGAGCTGCAGCCTATCGGCGCGGACGCGCCTAGTTTCCTCTGCGGCGTGCCATCGATTATGTTGTGTGGCGAGCTGCAGCCTCTCGGTGCTGACATGCCTATCTTGATCCGCGGCGTTGAAGCGCCATGCGCCAAGGGTCTGCTCAACCCTAGCGATGATGCACATCACGGTGTCATCCATCACATTGTCGGGGAGCGCCTCAGCCTCGACGGGCCATGGCCCCTTCTCATTTTCCTCGTCGACAAGGTTGATGGCAGAGGCGGCGCTTTGGTGGGTTGGCTTGCTTGGAAAAGGTGGATGTGCTCCAGGCTGCGCTTGTTGCCTCCGTGCATCATGTGCCGCCTACGTTTATGCGCAATATCGCTGGGTGGCGGGAAACCGGTGAGGAAATGGTGGGAAACGGTGGCATGTTCATAAAACGCCATCAATTGATGGAAACTTAGCATAGAAGGAACATCGAGCTAGCACAAGAAGTAGATGATGATCAGATGATTGTTTATCCTAGTTAATTATGCATGTAATAGTTTACTTTGGTGTGTGGAAATGTCATGTGTGTACTAGCCACCTATGTAAATGGATGTTTGCCGCGTATTACACACATCTTGTTTATGTGAAATGTTTATGTTCTCTTGGCTCAACACAAACAGCTTATCGCAATGAACCGTATGCCGTATATCGCTCACACCTTTATCTGGCTGACCGTTTGTTTTGTGTTGCCTAATCACAAACAGTTCATCTGAGTGAACTATATGCCGTATATCACACACACCTTCATCTGGCTGCCTGTTTCTGTTGTTCTGCCTCATCACAAACAGTTCGCTCGAGTGAACTGCATGCCGTATATTGCACACGCCTTCATCTTGCTTCCCGTTTATTTTGTTCTGCCTCATCACAAATAGTTAATTGAACTGAACTGTATGCCCCGCATTGCACACGCAACTAAAATCTGAACCGCGTTTGATGTATCCTTCATCGCAAACGTTTTGCATCTTTTTTGACGATTTTTACATTACCTTTTGTGATTAATGCATCGCACACAGTTTCGTCAAAGGGTTTCTGATCATAGTGTCGCGTTAGCAGCATCCTGCAGTAGTGTAAGGCTGGTGGGCCAGAGGCCAGTTGATACCAGCTCGATCTTTGTGCCCCATTGTCGTCATGGGCTGGGCCTATTAAAAACAAAAGCAAGCCTGGGCAGTCTATAGCCCAGTTGAAACTAGCTTGACTAGAAAAAACAATATACCTGCTGGATCCCAGTTATCAGTCTGTACTTGCAGAATTCTCTTGTTTATTGACTATGTTGAAAAGTTCATGGGTTTCACCGTCTTAGACGTGAGCATTACTTTTTCAATGTGATAATAAGTGCATGCACTTGCTTGCGTACGGCCATGGACCTGCTGGTTCCGTACGGCAAGGCTCTGTATGGACAACCGTCTTGTGGTTCCATGGACGAATTTCATGCAAATCGGATGGTTTTCAGTGAAACCGGACTAAATTCATTGCATTTTACATATTTCTTTTTATTATGGCATATTTTACATATTTCAACTAATAATAACCGACTAGGCCTTTTTTAGTCCATGGGATGCGCTTCACGATCGATGTCGCGACACTTAACTATTCTGGAAGGCCCAAATCCATCGGTCCTCTCTTTTAACAATTTGCAGCTGGGCTTGGCATGCGACAACCCAGTTCCGACGTGCTGCGTCCAACTATCAGCCTGTGAAACCGGATGGATCCCGTGCGTACTTCGAAGATGTAAAAAATTTGGAGAACTGGGAATTCGAGCGACACGTGTTTATGCTACCCATCAAATAAAAATCAGGTGCCCAAAAATTCGTTTCGAAACAAATGATTCAACTTTATATCCACGTCGACCCTCGACATGATGGTCGGAAGCAAATACCAAGTTCATACTGAAAGATCCTTAACAACAATACCAACTTGTAGACGACCAGGTAGTACAAGTACCAATACCAAACTAACTTATAATCTTTTTAGTCCTGGCCCTAGTGTTGGTCTGGTAGAAAATTTCACAGACGACCAGCTCCCGCTCCTTCTCCTTCTCCAGGTCCCCGAGGTGGTACTGGTGCATCATCCAGTTGGTCCTCTGCTGCTCAAAGTTCTTGTTGGTGTGCAGCACCAGAACCTTTTTGCTGCCCGTCTGCCGGCCGTTGACCATCACCGGCAAGGTATTGCCGGTCTTGTGCCACATTGCGTGCATGCTGCACTCCGACTGTATCTTGCGACGCATCCGCGTGCCCCTCTTGAATGCCCTGGAGTTGCGCTAGAAGAAATGCTTGCTTAGGCCACTCAGTGTGATACCTGCAGTACTGGCGAATATATAGGTTTTAGGGTATGTAGTTGGCATTTTCATAACATCTTTGGCATGTAGCAGTCACTTACTTCACTTTTTATTAACTGTCAAATTGTAATTGCTTCACTAGGTCTGCGTCTAAAAAGAAAAATAGAGGTATAAACAAAGGAATATGTTTGTGCAAGTAGACGGTCGATCGCTGTCTGACCTGGAAGTTTCTCAGGATGGGTGTAGCATATGCCGTGCTTGCTGTCGATGGTTGGTATGAACAAATCAATGAGAGGGTGAGATCTCGTGCTGTCAGCACTCACGTTGGCCTCAAGGTGCTCGATCAGCTCCTGATCCATGAGATCAAACTTGACGTCTGCCGGAAGCACCGACCAATCCTTCTTGGACTTGCATCGGTTAATTCCAGTTAAATGGTACTCAATGTATGATCAATCATCTGTTTAAGTAAATGATGAAAGATTTTGACAGATAAGTGGTACTCTAAAGCCGAAGTCCACAATACCCGAACAAACTGGGGTCTCAGCTTCATTACTACATGCAGATCCTAAAGACTTGAAAACCCCCATAAAAATCGAAATCAACATACAGGGCGACGGGACGAAACCTCACATGAGCGGCCTCGCTGGTTCCTTCCTTCATCCGGCTAGCTTGAAGAGCATCCTTTTTTAGATTGATTTTTTCAACGTCTTCCTTTTGACTGCTTGCAATGAAGTATATCAGCTCCAGTAGCTCATAGCTCATCGTACCAAATGGATCGGAACAAGGCGGCGGCTGGAAGGCGGGGATACCGGGAGAGAATGGGAGAGTGATTTTGTAGAGAATGCGAGAGTGATGTTGTAGTACGAGAGGGGTGAGGCTCACTTTGATGAACCGAACACGCCGCTGGGGCTCTTGTGTCACCTCACGCACGGCGTGTTGTCACGTCAACTCAATGTGAGGACATGATGAATAATTTGATCGACGTATACTAGTACTGCTGTACTACTTACCAGTCGTATTTAGTGTCACATTTTAACCATAGGTTTAACTAACAAAATGTCAATGCATGCCACCGAAAATTATACCATTGGAAACTATGTTCAAATACAAATCCAATGATATATTTTTTTGTGACATGCATTAACATTTAGTTAGTTAAATTTATGGTCAAAATTTGACACAAATTACGAAGGGGACCAATAAACCAAGAGGAGGTATAGAAGAGTACTAGCACTAGTACACATTTAGAAATGGAGTACGAAGTTACAAGGCTGTGCGACAGACTTTGTAGGCTACATGAGTAATAAAAAATATAATTCCCATTGGACAACACTTTCACTAACAAGTACGCACTTGAAGCCTAATTGATATATAGTCCATCATCATTATCAGTACATGCTACCCAGGTGATCGAGTTAAGATGCACTTGATCCCAGAAAAATGTCTATCCTTCAAACTAACTACAGTACGTAATATCCAACAAAAGAGGGTCATGAACCAGATCTAGATATCACTAGGAATCAAGTTGTGCATATTTGCTATTGGCATGAACCAGATCACCGCATGTCGGGTTTGCAAAAGCCATTCATCGCTTGGAAGCTTGATGCCTTTCACACACTGAAGATCATCTGGCAACAAGCTGTGTCGACGAATCTCTAGATATGGTGATTCATGAAACCCATGGTACGATGTGTAAACACAGTTCCCTAGCGAATTGAAGTTGCATAGCACAGTAATCATCGTCGGTGATATGATCGATGATTGGTTGGATGATCAGATAATTGAGCCCGAGGAACATGGAGTGGTTGCCGAGGCTCTAAACTCGCCTCCGGTTGTATACACCTAGCCCAACGGAGCTGGGATCTTTCTCGAACACGAAGCATCCATAGCCATCACAGTCACGAACGCCCCAGGCATTGTACTGCATGTGGTTTGATGAAATGGTTTGGTCAATTTGGTACGTGCGAATGAGCATCAAATGACCACCGTCAGTTGAACGAGCGATAAACCACCACCCATTGACTTGTATATTTCTAGGTCCTGGAATTATGAAGGCTAGCGCATTTGCGTCTGCTGCAACAAATCAAATTGGAGACCAAAAGGACAAAAATATACAATCATGTTCAGAATATGTGTGGAATTAAGATTATTATAACAGCGGCACAAATCATAGCCAGTGAATTGCAATGATGTGGTCATAATCAAACCCCAAGTTAAAAAAAGCCAATGGCTTTCATATTCTAGCAATATGTCATGGTTCAAACATCATGTACAAATGAGAGGAAAACATCTATGCCAGGGCCTACTCATATTCTACCATATCAGTTACTACTGTTCTCGTATCAACTCTAATAATAACATGCGTGGTTATAAAAATCTTGGAAATGAGAGTAACATATAGCAATCATGAGGTTATACTCATAATATATATTCTAACAATCATTAGATGCCAATTGTTCTCATATCAACTCTAACAATAACATGTGTGGTCATAAAAATCTAGGAAATGAGAGGAACATATAGCAATGATGTGGTTATAGACATACTATCTATTCTAAATTTCTAACAATCAACAGGCAGTCGTATTCATAAGGTAAAGATGAGATGAGATAGAACAATTAAACGACGATAGATTCCACCAGTATAGGCAGCCAATCTGTGCGTCGACCGCGTAAATGATGACATCATGCACTATAGCATCAGACATAAATGGAGGGTTAACAGGATTGATGATGAGCCATAACCATGTATGGTGACCGGATTCTAGATAGAATAATCCCCCATCGAACAAGGCAATGAGCTTGTAATCGATGTAGTCTTCTGATGATGTGGGCACTTCGCAGGTTACAACCTTCAGCAAGCGGAGGTCGTACCAAAAGCTCGACGCGTCTCATGCGTAGTAGGCAGGAGTGTCCAGTGGGCCATGAGGCTCGATGCCGGCGGTATCCAACGATGGAAGGGTGATCTCTCGATGGGTGTAGATGTCCACGAGACGCCATGGACTACTGGATTGGTGGATGAGGACGGTCCAGTTGGACATCATGCCTGCCCAGTAGTGGCCGTGCATGAAGGAGAGGTGGGCAGGTAGTGGTAGCATGTCGAGGGGCACGAGACAACCTCCGTAGGATCGTCAAGTCGGTGTCTGGGCCACCTGCAAGGATCGGGCATTAGCAAGCAAGGTGTCTTGAAAAGGGCCGGCCGGTTGCAGACGAGTACACGGTACATAGATGATAACCCACAAGTTTAGGGGATCGCAATAGCTTTCGAGGGTAGAGTATTCAACCCAAATTTATCGATTCGACACAAGGGAAGCCAAAGAATATTCTTGAGTATTAGCAGTTGAGTTGTCAATTCAACCACACCTGGATAACTTAGTATCTGCAATAAAGTGTTTAGTAGCAAAAGTGGTATGATAATAAAGGTAGCAGTAGCAAAAGTAAAGATAAATGTTTTTGGATTTTTGTAGTAGTTGTATGATGTAGCAGAAAAGTAAATAAGCGAAGAACAATATGTTAAAAGCTTGTAGGCAATGGATCAGTGATGGATAATTATGCCGGATGCGATTCCTCATGCAATAGTTATAACATAGGGTGATATAGAACTAGCTCCAGTTCATCAATGTAATGTAGGCATGTATTCTGTAAATAGTCATACGTGCTTATGGAAAGAACTTGTATGACATCTTTTGTCCTACCCTCCCATGGCAGCGGGGTCCTAGCGGAGACTAAGGGATATTAAGGCCTCCTTTTAATAGAGAACTGGAACAAAGCATTAGCACATAGTGAATACATAAACTCCTCAAACTACGGTCATCACCGAGAAGTATCCCGATTATCGTCACTTCGGGGTTGTCGGATCATAACACATAATAGGTAACTATAGACTTGCAAGATAGGATCAAGAACACACATATATTCATGAAAACATAATAGGTTCAGATCTGAAATCATGGCACTCAGGCCCTAGTGATAAGCATTAAGCATAGCAAAGTCATAGCAACATCAATCTCAGAACATAGTGGATACTAGGGATCAAACCCAAACAAAATTAACTTGATTACATGGTAAATCTAATCCAACCCATCACCGTCCAGCAAGCCTACGATGGAATTACTCACGCACGGCGGTGAGCATCATGAAATTGGTGATGGAGGATGGTTGATGATGACGATGGCGACGAATCCCCTCTCCGGAGCCCCGAGCGGACTCGGACCAGCCCTCCCGAGAGATTAGGGCTTGGCGGCGACTCCGTGTCGTGAAACGCGATGAAACTTTCTCTCTGATTTTTCTCCCGAGACGAAATATATGGAGTTGGAGTTGAGGTCGGAGGAGGTCCAGGGGCCACGAGATAGGGGCACGCCCTAGGGGGGCGCCTGCCTCGTCGTGGACAGGCACTAGGCCCCCTGATGTATTTCTTTCACCCAATAATTCTTATAAATTCCAAAAAGTGCCTCCGTTGATTTCCAGGTCATTCCGAGAACTTTTCTTTTCTACACATAAAACAACATCATGGTAGTTCTGCTGAAAACAGCGTCAGTCCGGGTTAGTTTCATTCAAATCATGCAAATTAGAGTCCAAAACAAGGGCAAAAGTGTTTGGAAAAGTAGATACGTTGGAGACGTATCAACTCCCCCAAGCTTAAACCTTTGCTTGTCCTCAAGCAATTCAGTTCATAAACTGAAAATGATAAAGAAAAAATTTTACAAACTCTGTTTGCTCTTGTTGTTGTAAACATGAAAAGCCAGCATTCAAGTTTCAGCAAATATTATGAACTAACCATACTCACAATAACACATAGGTCTCACAATTACTCATATCAATAACATAATCAGCTAGCGAGCCATAATAATAAAACTCAGATGACAACACTTTCTCAAAATAATCATAACATGATATAACAAAATGGTATCTTGCTAGCCCTTTCTGAGACCGCAAAACATAAATGTAGAGCACCTTTAAAGATCAAGGACTAACTAAACATTGTAATTCATGGTAAAAGAGATCCAGTCAAGTCATACCCAATATAAACCAATAATAATGAATGCAAATGACAGTGTGCTCTCAATGAGTGCTTTTTAATAAGAAGGGTGATGACTCAACATAAAAGTAAATAGATAGGCCCTTCGCAGAGGGAAGCAAGGATTTGAAGAGGTGCCAGAGCTCGATTTTAAAATAGAGATTGAATAACATTTTGAGCGGCATACTTTATTTGTCAACGCAACAACTATGAGATGGCTGTATCTTCCATACTACATGCATTATAGGCAGTTCCCAAACAAAATGGTAAAGGTTTATACTCCCCCAACCACCAACAAGCATCAATCCATGGCTTGCTCGAAACAACAAGTGCCTCCAACATATAACAGCCCTGGGGGAGTTTTGTTTAATTATTTTGATTTGCTTTTATCTTTTGGATCATGGGACTGGGCATCCCGGTTCTGGCCCTTTCTAAATGAATGAGGAGCGGAGTCCACTCCTCTTGAGAATAACCCACCTAGCATGGAAGATATAGGCAGCCCTAGTTGTACATGAGCTGCTCGAGCATACAAAACAGAATTTCATTTGAAGGTTTGGAGTTTGGCACATACAAATTTACTTGGAACGGCAGGTAGATACCGCATATAGGAAGGTATAGTGGACTCATACGGAACAACTTTGGGGTTTAAGGAGTTTGGATGCACAAGCAGTATTCCCACTTAGTACAGGTGAAGGCTAGCAAAAGGCGGGAAGCGACCAATCGAGAGAGCGACAACGATCGTAAACATGCATTAAAATTAATTCACACCGAGAACAAGCATGAGTAGGATATAATCTACCATGAACATAAATATCATGAAGGCTATGTTGATTTGATTCAACTACATGTGTGAACATGTGCCAAGTCGAGTCACTCAATTCATTCAAAGGAGGATACCATCCCATCATACCACATCATAATCATTCTAATAGCATGTTGTACGCATAAGGTAAACCATTATAACTCATAGCTAATCAAGCATGGCACAAGCAACTATAATCTCTAAATGTCATTGCAAATATGTTTACTTCATAATAACTGACTCAGGAACGATGAATCATCATATTTACAAAAACAAGAGAGGTCGAGTTCATACCAGCTTTTCTCATCCCAATAAGTTCATCATATATCGTCATTATTGCCTTTCACTCGCACGACCGAACGATGTATAATAATAAGAGTGCACGTGCATTGGACTAAGCTGGAATCTGCAAACATTCAACTCAAGAGAGAAGACAAGTAATATGGGCTCTAAATTAAATAAACAATCATGCATATGAGAGCCACTAAGCATTTTTCAATATGGTCTTCTCGACACCCAAAAGAAAGAAAAGAAAATAAAACTATTTACACGGGAAAGCTCCCAACAAGCAAGAAGAAGAACTAGAAATCTTTTTGGATTTCCATTTTAATTTCTACTACAAGCATGGAAATTAAACTAACTAATTTTTTTGTTTTTTCTAAAGGTTTATCAAACACACAAGAAGAAAACTAGAAAAAAGAAATTAAACTAGCATGGATAATACAATGAAAGAGTATGAGCACCGACGACTAGTGTGTGAACATGAATGTAAAGTCGGTGAGAAATACGTACTCCCCAAGCTTAGGCTTTGGCCTAACTTGGTCTAGTACCAAGGACCGCCGCTACTCTCCCGGTGTAGTGGGAGGTGTAGTCGAGATACCACTGGCTGGTCATCTCCGAATCCCAATCGACAGATGATGCACGATAAGGGTCGATTCAGGTTCGGCTCGAGTTCGTGTTACGGAGTAAAAGCTTGAGATCGGTGATTGTACACCGCTTCCGGTGTAACAAGAAAATTATCTGCAGTCAAATCAAACAACAGAGGCGCAGGCAAAATAATAGTCTCATTGTGTTTCTTATTAAATCTAAGGTTATCCAAGAGCATCTTCTCTTTGTTATCAACAATAAATTTGTGTGCTACCATGCTCTTGTAATCTAAAATGTGAGGAGGTAATTTTGTCTCCTCCTCCTCATGGTGCCTAATGGGTATCTGAAAATGTTCAGCAAGACGTGAAGCATAGATACCTCCAAATATGGGGCCTTTGTACGATTCAAGACTAGCCGTTTAGCAACGACGGCACCCATACTAAAAGTGTTGTCTCCCAGCAAAGCATGTTGAAGAATAATAATATCTGGAACACTCAAATTTCCACTATTTCCACGACCCATCGAGCATATACTAGCAAATATAGCAAAATAGCGTAAAACAGGGAAGTGTATGGTAGAGACCTTCTCCTTGGAGCCCTTCTTTGGCTCCTCTACAGCAATAGTATTAACAAAGCCACCCACATCTTCACGATGGGGTTCATCTAATTCTCCCTCATAAGGTATCCTACATACCGCGCAAAAATGACGTAAAGACATTTCTTTGAATTCATCATATAAATGAAATGATACTGCAAGCGGTGATTTCTTAGGATAATAATAAAAGTTTTGCATGAAAGTATTGGTGAGTAAGAGATACTAATCGATTCGGTCGTTGATGAAACCGGTGAGGCCTGCAGTCTCGATTAAATCATAAAAATCTTCATGAATTCCGGCTTCTTTCAAGAAATCCTCGCATGGCCATTCACACGACCGTACTTCCGCTAAGCGAGGAAGATTATACTTGGGTTTTTCCTTCTCTTTGTCTTGTTTTTCCTTAGAGCTTTGGCTAGAAGAGCCTTTAAAGAGCCTTCTTAACATTTTCTGAAAATTTCCAAAATTTTAGTAATCTTGAAAATAGAAGTGAACAAAACTAAACAAGATTGATAGCAACTACTCCTACAAGTGCCTAGAGCCTATATCATGCGTTGGAATTGCTTGGGACCTCAAAAATGTAACATGCAAGCTCAAGAACATGGTGACCTATGTAGCAAAAATTTGCAATCAATAAAGCATTAGAACAAAAACTAATTGGACCAATGGAGGAGTCACATACCAAGCAACAATCTCCCAAAGCAGTTTTGTGAATGGAGCTTTGAGCAAGGAGATCGAAAATCGCAGCAAAACGAGCTAGAACTCGTGCTTGAGCTGGATGGAGATTTTTTGGGTGGAAGATGAAGTGTGTGGGTGCAGGAATAAGTGGAGGGGGTCCACCAGTGGCCCACGAGATAGGGGGGCGCGCCTTACAAGGGGGGTGCCCTCCTCTCTCGTGGCCTGGTGCTTGGCCCTCCTGCAGTGTTTTCAGTGCCTAAAATCCTCAAATATTCCAGAAAAAATCATACTAGATTTGCAGGGCATTTGGAGGACTTTTATTTTCGGACTATTTTTTAATGCACGGATAATTCAGAAAACAGACGGATAATACTATTTTTGCTTTATTTCTTCTAAATAACAGAAAGTAAAGAGAGGTACAGAAGGTTGTTCCTTCTAGTTTCGTCCGTCTCGTGATCATCAAAATGAACCAACTAACAAGGTTGATCAAGTCTTGTTAACGAACTCATTCCGAATAACACGGAACCGGAGAAATTTCTAATAACACTAAGTTACCTCAACGGGGATATGAAAATCCCCAACAATAAGAATATCATACTTTTTCTTGACAGTTGGGAGAAGAAATTTAAAACCTCCAAAAATGATAGTTGGAACTTTTTCAATAGAATTGATGCTATGGACTTGTGATTGTTTCCTCGGAAAATGTACCGTATGCTCATTACCATTAACATGAAAAGTGACATTGCCTTTGTTGCAATCAATAACAGCCCCTGCAGTATTAAGAAAAGGTCTACCAAGGATAATAGACATACTATCGTCCTCGGGAATATCAAGAATAACAAAGTCCGTTAAAATAGTGACATTTACAACCACAATAGGCACATCCTCACAAATACCGGCAATTATAGCAGTTGATTTATCAGCCATTTGCAAAGATATTTCAGTAGGTGTCAACTTATTCAATTCAAGTCTACGATATAAAGAGAGAGGCATAACACTAACACCGGCTCCAGGATCACGTAAAGCAGTTCTAACATAATTTCTTTTAATAGAGCAAGGTTCAGTTGGGACACCCGGATCTCCAAGTTCCTTTGGTATTCCACCCTTAAAAGTGTAATTAGCAAGCATGGTGGAAATCTCAGCTTCCGGTATCTTTCTTTTATTTGTGATGATATCCTTCATATACTTAGCATAAGGATTTACTTTAAGCATATCAGTTAAGAGCATACGTAAGAAAATAGGTCTAATCATTTTAGCAAAGCGCTCAAAATCCTCATCATCCTTTGACTTGGATGGTTTAGGAGGAAAGGGCATGTGTTTCTGAACCCATGGTTCTCTTTCTTTACCGTGCTTCCTAGCAACAAAATCTCTCTTATCATAACGTTGTTTCTTTGATTGTGGGTTATCAAGATCAACAACAGGTTCAATCTCTACATCATTGTCTTTGCTAGGTTGAGCATCAACATGAACATTATCATTAACATTATCACTAGGTTCATGTTCATCACCTGATTGAGTTTCAGCATCAGAAATAGAAATATTATTGGGATTATCAGGTGTGTCTACAGTAGGTTCACTAGCAGCATGCAGAGTTCTATCATTTTTCTTCTTCTTCTTTTTAGAAGAACTAGGTGCATCTAAATTATTTCTCTGAGAATCTTGCTCGATTCTCTTAGGGTGGCCTTCAGGATACAAAGGTTCCTGAGTCGTTCTACCAGTTCTAGTAGCCACTCTAACAGCAAAGTCATTTTATTATTTAATTCATCAAGCAAATCATTTTGAGCTTTAAGTACTTGCTCAGCTTGAGTAGCAACCATAGAAGCATATTTGCTAACGCGGTGAAGTTCATCTTTAACTCTAGCCAGATTATCACCTACGCATCCTATCTCAAAAGCATTATTCTTTAACTCTCTACCAACATAAGCATTAAAACTTTCTTGCCTAGCCATAAAGTCATCAAATTAATCTAAGCATGGGCTATGAAATTTAGTAGAGGGTATTTCAACTTTATCATATCTATAGAGAGAATTTACCTTTACTACCCGTGTCGGGTTATCAAGACAATGTAGTTCTTCAGGCGGTATATTAAGACCATTTATTTCTTCAATAGGTGGTAAATTCTTAACATCTTCAAATTTAATACCTTTTTCTTTCATTGATTTCTTTGCCTCTTGCATATCTTCAGGACTGAGAAATAAAACACCTCTCTTCTTTGGAGTGGGTTTAGGAATAGGCTCAGGAGTTGGCTCAATTGGTTCACGAATTACTTCAGGAACTGGCTCGGGAAGAGTCCAATTATTTTCATTAGTCAACATATTATTCAATAATATTTCAGCTTAAATCATTGTTCTTTCCACGAAAACACAACCAGCACAACTATCCAAGTAGTCCTTGGAAGCATCGGTTAGTCCATTATAAAAGATATCAAGTATTTCATTTTTTCTTAAGAGGATGATCAGGCAAAGCATTAAGTAATGGAGAAGCCTCCCCCAAGCTTGTGGGAGACTCTCTTCTTTGATTTGCACAATTATATATTTCCATAAGGCAGCTTGTTTCTTATGAGCAGGGAAATATTTAGCGAGAAGTAATAAATCATATCACGGGACTACGCACACAACCAGGAGCAAGAGAATTATACCAAGTCTTAGCATCACCCTTTAATGAGAACGGAAATATCTTAAGGATATATAAATAGCGAGACTTCTCATCATGAGTAAACAGGGTGGCTATATCGTTCAACTTGGTAAGATGTGCCACAACAGTTTCAGATTCAAGACCATAAAAAGGATCAGATTCAACTAAAGTAATAATATCAGGATCAACAGAGAATTCATAATCCTTATCAGTAACACAGATAGGTGAAGTAGCAAACGCAGGATCGGGTTTCATTCTATCATTAAGAGACTGCTGCTTCCATTTAGCTAATAATTTCTTAAGATCATTTCTATCATTGCAAGCAAGGATTTCCAGAGCAGCTTTTTCATTCATAACATAACCCTTAGGAACAACAGGTAAAACATAATCATTGGGGAACCTTCATCATCACTATCATCAATAATAGGTTCTTCAATATTTTCATTCCCCTAACTCTAGCAAGTTGTTCTTCTAGAAATTCACCTAATGGCAAAGTAGTATCACGCATGTAAGTAGTTTCATCATGCATAGCGAAGTGGCATCGTCAATAACATGCGACATATCAGAATTCATAGCGATAGCAGGTTTAGGTGTAGCAAGCCTACTAATAACGGAAGGAGAATCTAGTGCGAGAGATAGATGGCAGTTCCTTACCTCCCTCGTAGTTGAGGGCAAAATCTTGGTTTTAAGCGTCTTCCAAGTTCTTCATAGTGATCAACAGATATAAATCCCAAGTGACTCGAGAGAATAGAGCTATGCTCCCGACAACGGCGCCGAGAAATTGGTCTTGATAACCCACAAGTATAGGGGATCGCATAGCGACTTTCGAGGGTAGAGTATTCAACCCAAATTTATTGATTCGACACAAGGGGAGCCAAAGAATATTCTTGAGTATTAGCAGTTGAGTTGTCAATTCAACCACACTGGATAACTTAGTATCTGCAGCAAAGTGTTTAGTAGCAAAAGTGGTATGATAATAAAGGTAGCAGTAGCAAAAGTAAAGATAAATGTTTTTGGGTTTTTGTAGTAGTTGTAACGATATAGCGGAAAAGTAAATAAGCGAAGAACAATATGTGAAAAGCTTCGTAGGCAATGGATCGATGATGGATAATTATGCGGATGCGATTCCTCATGCAATAGTTATAACATAGGGTGATATAGAACTAGCTCCAGTTCATCAATGTAATGTAGGCATGTATTCCGTAAATAGTCATACGTGCTTATGGAAAGAACTTGTATGACATCTTTTGTCCCTACCCTCCGTGGCAGCGAGGTCCTAAGCGAAACTAAGGGATATTAAGGCCTCCTTTTAATAGAGAACCGGAACAAAGCATTAGCACATAGTGAATACATGAACTCCTCAAACTACGGTCATCGCCGAGAAGTATCCCGATTATTGTCACTTCGGGGTTGTGGGATCATAACACAAATAGGTGACTATAGACTTGCAACATAGGATCAAGAACACACATATATTCATGAAAACATAATAGGTTCAGATCTGAAATCATGGCACTCGGGCCCTAGTGACAAGCATTAAGCATAGCAAAGTCATAGCAACATCAATCTCAGAACATAGTGGATACTAGGGATCAAACCCAAACAAAACTAACTTGATTACATGGTAAATCTCATCCAACCCATCACCGTCCAGCAAGCCTACGATGGAATTACTCACGCACGGCGGTGAGCATCATGAAATTGGTGACTGAGGATGGTTGATGATGACGATGGCGATGAATCCCCCTCCGAGCCGAGCAGGACTCGGATCAGCCCTCCGAGAGAGATTAGGGCTTGGCGGCTGCTCCGTGTCGTGAAACGTGATGAAACTTTCTCTCTGATTTTTTCTCCCGAGGCGGAATATATGGAGTTGGAGTTGAGGTCGGAGGTCGGGGGGCCCGCGATATAGGGCGCACCCTAGGGGCGCCCACATCTCATGGACAGGCCCTGGGCCCCCTGATGTATTTCTTTCACCCAATAATTCTTATAAATTCCAAAAAGTGCCTCCATTGATTTCTAGGTCATTCCGAGAACTATTCTTTTCTACACATAAAACAACATCATGGTAGTTCTGCTGAAAACAACGTCAGTCCGGGTTAGTTTCATTCAAATCATGCAAGTTAGAGTCCAAAACAAGGGCAAAAGTGTTTGGAAAAGTAGATATGTTGGAGACGTATCAATAGACACCAAGCAGGCAGCCAGACGCACGGTGCTGAGCAGGTCCATACGATTACAAATCTGCTCGAAGAGAACATCGAGGAGGGAATTCCAATCGCGGCTCTGCGTGTCAGTCGGTTCTGCCATAGGTTTTTTTAGGGTGCTGAGTGATTGAGGTTTTCGGTGCCCGCGAGCGAGCGGGGAAGTGGATTCGGGCGGGCGAGCAAAGAAGATGGCGTGTGTGGCCGAGCAGTGAGCGGTGGGGATATGGTACGCGCAAGCTACCGAGGAAGATGGAACGGGCGGGCGAGCAGTGAGCGGGGGGAAATGGTGTGCAGCGACGATGGGGAAGAGAGGAGTAAGAAGAAGAGAGGAGGAAGAAGAGGGAAAGACAGGCAAGAAGGTGCATTAAATGTCAATTCTACTAGTACTACTACCAGGATATACCGTCCCACAGAGTGTAAATAGTTAAGCCGATGACATGTGGGTCTACCTCAAGAGGGCCCATATGTCAGTTAATGGAAGAGAGAGGTGCATAGGCGTACTTGCGGAAGCGTGCTCCACTGGCAAACATGATGGCAGTACAGGGTAAGGTTGTTTTACTAACACCAACACGCTGTCTCAGGTTATTAATTAACTGTCCCATCTGCTGCAGCGTTTATTGTCACTTCACTGTGAAGACTAGTTGAATAGTTCTCTCTGACCGAGATGGGGAATAATGGATCGCCAAGGCTTCCTATTGATAGTATCCCTATGCCTCTACTATCATCCTGTCCAACAACAAGAAACATTGGCCAAGGCACCCGGCGCCAATAATGTAGGAGTACTACTAGTATTTTGTGTCAAACTTTGACCATGTATTTAACTAATAAAATGTTAATGCATGTCACCAAAAATCATATCACTAGATTCGTATTTGAACATAGTTTTTAATGGTATAGTTTTTTATGACATGCATTGACACTTTTTTATTTAAATTTGCGGTCAAAATTTTACACTAAGTACAAAGCGGACCAATAAACCGGGACGGAGGTTTATATGTAGGTCAATAAAAAAATCGTCAACCAATGTAGTAGTAAACGATGAGTGCCTGAAGATTTTTTTTCCAAAAGTACTCAATAATGGACTCGTTTTCCTCATGAAAATTGTGTTTATGAACGCATTAATTGGAATGCATGCATGAGGAACAAAAGACCTACATGCATTGGTAAGTTTTCTCTTAATTCTTGCATGCAACATTTTAATGAAGCTTGAAATATGAACATGTCAATGGAAGGGAGTAAAAGCCTCATGCATGCATGCATGCAACACTGACACGTACACATGCACGCACGAACACTCACGCATCCATGCGGCACACATCACACGACGCAACACACACGCTCACGCTCAAGTGCTCAACCTACTCCCTCCATCCATGAAAGATTGTACATATGGAGATTTACACATGGACCAAGAGGAACCGAAACTTCATGGCATAATTAATGCCCAAAAGTAGCAAACTTATGTGTGCATGCGACCATTGAGAGAAGAAGACTAAATGAAGGTTGTTGCATGCTGTAATTAAGGATAGACATGCAGCCTATAGCTAGAGAACAAGTTGGTGCATTAGTCAATCAATGTCGATTAGATTAAAGGCTAAGTGCATTGGAAGTGTAGATGTACACTCTTTGTTGAATTTTTTTCTAATGCTAGATGTACAGTTTTTCATGGACTGAGGGAGTATACATGCATGCACTCGCATACACAGCCAGGGTGGTTCGCGCGCAAGGGTTGGACTTCTGTCGCGCTAGCGTAAAGTTTTGTTTAACCAATTTCTTTGCTCTGCCAACTGATAGGTGGGACCCAAAAACCAGGTGTAATTTTTAACCATTCAACAAAGTGCCACGTCGACTATGTGGCCGGTCAACAGGGTGCAATACAGTGCTCTATGGTGAGCTAGTGACCGTATAATCACCACAAAACTATATAGTGACCGTAATGAGCGTATTGTTACATATGTTGACCGCCAGTGTATTTTTCTCGTTTCAAATTAAGCCATATTAACCGGAAAGGACGCAATATGGACTAGTACTACTTTGATGTGTCCTGTCAACTCGCCGAACAAGGAGAAACTTGCTTACTATGCCCTCTCCCTCGCCCACGCGCGATGGCTCATAGGACGAGGAGAAGGTTGCTTACGACATACGCCTACGCCCTCTCCCTCGCCCATGCGCGCCCTCTCCATTTCCCTCTCCCTCTCCCTCGCCCTCGCGGTGGATGTGCAGTAGTTCATTCGGTGTCAGATTGCTAGAAGCATATTGTATTGTAGTATCATCATTGTTGGACCTTCCGAAGAGGCGGAGAGACAAGTGCAAGGTTCATAGGAGTATGAACTGTTGAACCTCCCGAAGAGGTGAAGAGACAAGCACCATGTTTATAGGAGTTATCGTCCTAGTACTACAACTATAGTGAACGATCGCTACTGTATGATGCCGCCAAGTCACCTATAGCCAAAGTCGTGCCACCTTTTTTTTTCTCACAGAGCGTGTTGGAGCCCATGCAATAGCCACACAACTTGCACGTACACAAAACACATTTACTAGTAATAAATTCTAAAGGACAAATGCTAGCATGCCACATAAGTTCATCTCCACTCAATGTGATAAATTTGTGCACGACTACTCTACATATATTTAAAGTGCTACCATTCACAATTTACCATACTCCACTTACACGTTATAGATGGGCTCCATGTCCATGTCCTCCTCCAGGTTCCAGTCCCAGGTGTTCTTTATAGATGGCACGATCCATAGCGGTGAGCAATGGGAATCATTGTCGCGGCTTTCTAGTACGGTTTCACACGATGGAGACTCATCCAAGCTGAAGCGGCATAAATCAGGGATAGTGTGTCCCAACATGTCGTTCATCCGGCGATGCACACTGAAGACACAACCATGCTTCATGAACGGCAGGCCTTCAGTGTCGTGCATGGAAGGTGGCATCTGCTTCACAATGGGGTAGTTGTCCCCAATGAAAAGCGAGTACTCTCCAAGAGTGTTCCTCGGCACCCACATAGCATCACGGGGGTCGAACTCGGTGCCGTTCATCTGGTACACGCGACATCTCAGATCTGGACACATGGTGACGTACATGGTCAAGGTCCATGCATGATAATGTTGTGCTCAAATATGGCGGTCAGTAATATTCTGCAGCAAGTAGTACTACTCCAGTATAGAGGAAGTAAAATAACCGGCTTATTATATATAGCCACTCCTGGCTACATGGATGAGATAGTAAGACCTGGAAAAGAAATGGTGGGAGCTAGTGGGTTCAAGTCTTCAAGGGCCTAGCTAGCTATACGCGTCCTCCAAGGTAAAAAGTACTAGTACTCCTTACTACTACAATGAAAGAGAAGGTGAGAGGGTTAAAATATTTAATACCAAATTGTAGTACTAGTACTAGTAAACATGTCCCAGTCAAGAAAAGAAAGAACTAACAAGTACTACTACTCTAACACACAACAATGAGAAAATGGAATACCTGGGTAGATGGTGACGGTCCGATCGTGGTAGATGCTACCCCTTGAGCATGCGTTGGTTTTCCCTTGAAGAGGAAAGGGTGATGCAGCAAAGTAGGATAAGTATTTCCCTCAGTTTTGAGAACCAAGGTATCAATCCAGTAGGAGATAACGCACAAGTCACCTAGTACCTGCATAAACAATCAAGAACATTGCAACCAACGTGATAAAGGGGTTGTCAATCCCTTCATGGTCACTCGCAAAAGTGAGATCTAATAAAGATAGTAAAGTAAATATTTTTGGTATTTTTGTTGTATAGATTGGAAAGTAAAGATTGCAAAATAGTAAACAAGACGCGATGTAAATAAAAGAGATGCAATATAATAAGAAAGAGACCCGGGGGCCATAGGTTTCACTAGTGGCTTCTCTCAAGATAGCATGTATTACGGTGGGTGATCAAATTACTGCCGAGCAATTGATAGAAAAGCGCATAGTTATGAAGATATATAAGGCAATGATCATGAATATAAGCATCACGTCCGTGTCAAGTAGACCGAAATGATTCTGCATCTACTACTATTACTCCACACATCGACCGCTATCCAGCATGCATCTAGAGTATTAAGTTCATAAGAACAGAGTAACGCATTAAGCAAGATGACATGATATAGAGGGATAAACTCAAGCAATATGATATAAACCCCATCTTTTTATCTTTGATGGCAATAATACAATACAATACGTGCCTTGCTGCCCCTACTGTCACTAGGAAAGGACACCGCAAGATTGAACCCAAAGCTAAGCACTTCTCCCATTGCAAGAAAGATCAATCTAGTAGGCCAAACTAAACCGATAATTCGAAGAGACTTGCAAAGATATAAAATCATGCATATAAGAATTCAGAGAAGAACCAAATAATATTCATAGATAATCTTGTTCATAAATCCAAAATTCATCGGATCTTGACAAACACATCGCAAAAGAGTATTACATCGAATAGATCTCCAAGAACATCGAGGAGAACATTGTATTGAGAATCAAAGAGAGAGAAGAAGCCATCTAGCTAATAACTATGGACCCAAAGGTCAGTGGTAAACTACTCACGCTTCATCGGAGAGGCAATGGTGTTGATGTAGAAGCCCTCTGATACGTCTCCAACGTATCTATAATTTTTGATTATTCCATGCTATTATATTATCTGTTTTGGATGTTTATGGGCTTTATTAAACACTTTTATATTATTTTTGGGACTAACCTATTAACCCAGAGCCTAGTGCGATTCCTGTTTTTCCCTTGTTTGATGTTTGTGAAAAGGAATATCAAACGGAGTCCAAACGGAATGAAACCTTCGGGAAAGTTATTTTTGGTACGGAAGCAATCCAGAAGACTTGGAGTATACGTAAGGGAAGCAATGATGAAGGAACTAGGCAGGGGGCGCGCCCACCCCCCTGGGCGCGCCCTCAACCCTCATGGGCCCCTCGTGACTCCCCTAATGTATTTCTTCCGCCTATATATATCCTTACACCCAAAAACCATCGGGGAGCAGAATAGATCGGGAGTTCCGCCGCCGCAAGCCTCTGTAGCCACCAAAAACCAATCGGGACCTGTTACGGCACCACGGCGGAGGGATCCCTCACGGTGTCCATCTTCATCATCCGATGCTCTCCATGACGAGGAGGGAGTAGTTCACCCTCGGGGCTGAGGGTATGTACCCGATAGCTATGTGTTTGATCTCTCTCTCTCTCTCGTGTTCTTGAGGTGATCTGATCTTGATGTATCGCGAGCTTTGCTTTTATATTTGGATCTTATGATGTTTCTCCCCCTCTACTCTCTTGTAATGGATTGAGTTTTCCCTTTGATGTTATCTTATTGGATTGAGTCTTTAAGGATTTGAGAACACTTGATGCATGTCTTGACGTGCTTATTTGTGGTGACAATGGGATATCACGTGATCCACTTGATGTATGTTTTGGTGATCAACTTGCGGGTTCCGCCCATGAACCTATGCATAGGGGTTGGCACTTTTCGTCTTGACTCTCCGGTAGAAACTTTGGGGCACTCTTTGAAGTACTTTGTGTTGGTTGAATAGATGAATCTGAGATTGTGTGATGCATATCGTATAATCATACCCACGGATACTTGAGGTGACATTGGAGTATCTAGGTGACATTAAGGTTTTGGTTGATTTGTGTCTTAAGGTGTTATTCTAGTACGAACTCTATGATAGATCGAACGGAAAGAATAGCTTCGTGTTATGTTACTACGGACTCTTGAATAGATTGATCAGAAAGAATAACTTTGAGGTGGTTTCGTACCCTACCATAATCTCTTCGTTTGTTCTCCGCTATTAGTGACTTTGGAGTGACTCTTTGTTGCATGTTGAGGGATAGTTATATGATCCAATTATGTTATTATTGTTGAGAGAACTTGCACTAGTGAAAGTATGAACCCTAGGCCTTGTTTCCTAGCATTACAAAACCTATATCTACCATCCATATTGCACTTGTATCACCATCTCTTGGCGAACTAGTGCACCTATACAATTTACCATTGTATTGGGTGTGTTGGGAACACAAGAAACTCTTTGTTATTTGGTTGCGGGGTTGTTTTAGATAGACCATATTCATCCTCGCCTCCCACGGATTGATAAACCTTAGGTCATCCACTTGAGGAAATTTGCTCTTGTCCTACAAACCTTTGCACTTGGAGGCCCAACAACGTCTACAAGAAGAAGGTTGTGTAGTGAACATCATTGACTCAATTAGGTGTTAATCTTCCTGATGATAGTGTCATTGACAAAGTTCTTCAATCACTGCCACCAAGCTACAAAAGCTTCGTGATGAACTATAATATGCAAGGGATGGATAAGAAAATTCCTGAGCTCTTCGCAATGCTAAAGGCTGCAGAGGTAGAAATCAAGAAGGAGCATCAAGTGTTGATGGTTAACAAGACCACTAGTTTTAAGAAAAAGGGCAAAGGGAATTATTTACCTTTTATGTTGTGTCATCACCTTCTAAAACAAGCGCTAGCCTGAGAGCACAGCTGTCATGACTTATGCATTGTGTGTAGCTAATGTTGGGTGCATCATGACTGGATCTTTTCTACCATGGATTACAATGTTTAGTCGCTGCTTGAACTTTGGAGGTGCTCTGCATTTATGTTTTGCGGCCTCAGAAAGGGCTAGCGAGATACCACTATTGTCATATTATATCATTGTTGTTTTGACAACATGTTGCCGTTTGAGATACCTTATTATTGCTCGCTAGTTGATTATGTCATTGATATGAGTCATTATAATCTTTAAGAGTTATTGTCGGCATGGTTAGTTATAATGTGGCTAAAAACCTGGGTGCTATTTAAGCTTATTTATGCAAACAAGAGCAAAAGAGTTCATAAAAGTTTTTCTTTTTCACTTTCAGTTTATCAACTGAATTGCTTGAGGACAAGCAAAGGTTTAAGCTTGGGGACTTTTATGAACTCTTTTGCTCTTGTTTGCATAAATAAGCTTAAATAGCACCCAGGTTTTCAGCCACATTATAACTAACCATGCCGACAATAACTCTTAAAGATTATAATGACTCATATCAATGACATAATCAACTAGTGGTATCTCGCTAGCCCTCTCTGAGGCCGCAAAACATAAATGCAGAGCACCTCCAAAGTTCAAGCAGCGACTAAACATTGTAATTCATGGTAGAAAAGATCCAGTCATGATGCACCCAACATTAGCTACACACAATGCATAAGTCATGACAGCTGTGCTCTCAGGCTAGCGCTTGTTTTAGAAGGTGATGACACAACATAAAAGGTAAATAATTCCCTTGCCCTTTTTCTTAAAACTAGTGGTCTTGTTAACCATCAACACTTGATGCTCCTTCTTGATTTCTACCTCCGCAGCCTTTAGCATTGCGAAGAGCTCCGGAACTTTCTTATCCATCCCTTGCATATTATAGTTCATCACGAAGCTTTTTTAGCTTGGTGGCAGTGATTGAAGAACTTTGTCAATGACACTATCATCAGGAAGATTAACACCTAGTTGAGTCAATGATGTCTACCACACAACCTTCTTCTTGTAGACGTTGTTGGGCCTCCAAGTGCAAAGGTTTGTAGGACAGTAGCAAATTTCCCTCAAGTGGATGACCTAAGGTTTATCAATCCGTGGGAGGCGTAGGATGAATATGGTCTATCTAAAACAACCCTGCAACCAAATAACAAAGAGTTTCTTGTGTTCCCAACACACCCAATACAATGGTAAATTGTATAGGTGCACTAGTTCGGCGAAGAGATGGTGATACAAGTGCAATATGGATGGTAGATATAGGTTTTGTAATGCTAGGAAACAAGGCCTAGGGTTCATACTTTCACTAGTGCAAGTTCTCTCAACAATAATACCATAATTGGATCATATAACTATCCCTCAACATGCAACAAAGAGTCACTCCAAAGTCACTAATAGCGGAGAACAAACTAAGAGATTATTGTAGGGTACGAAACCACCTCAAAGTTATTCTTTCTGATCGATCTATTCAAGAGCCCGTAGTAAAATAACACGAAGCTATTCTTTTTGTTCAATCTATCCTAGAGTTCATACTAGAATAACACCTTAAGACACAAATCAACCAAAACCCTAATGTCACCTAGATACTCTAATGTCACTCAAGTATCCGCGGGTATGATTATATGATATGCGTCACAGAATCTCAGATTCATCTATTCAACCAACACAAAGAACTTCAAAGATTGCCCCAAAGTTTCTGCCGGAGAGTCAAGACGTAAACGTGTGGCAACCCCTATGCATAAGTTCACAAGGTCACTGAACCCGCAAGTTGATCACAAAAACGTACAACAAGTAGATCACGTGAATATCCCATTGTCACCACAGATAAGCACATGCAAGACATACATAAAGTGTTCTCAAATCCTTAAAGACTCAATCCGATAAGATAACTTCGAAGGGAAAACTCAATCCATTACAAGAGAGTAGAGGGGAGAAACATCATAAGATCCGACTATAATAGCAAAGCTCGTGATACATCAAGATCGTGCCAAATCAAGAACATGAGAGAGAGAGAGAGAGAGATCAAACACATAGCTACTGGTACATACCCTCAGCCACGAGGGTGAACTACTCCCTCCTCGTCATGGAGAGCACCGGGATGATGAAGATGGGCACCGGTGAGGGATGCCCCCTCCGGCAGGGTGCCGGAACAAGGCCCGGATTGGTTTTTGGTGGCTACAGAGGCTTGCGGCGGCGGAACTCCCGATCTAGGTTATTTTATGGAGGTTTCTGTATTTATAGGAATTTTTGGCGTAGGTCTCACGTCAGGGGGGGGTCTCCGAGCCGTCCACGAGATAGGGGGTGTGCCCCCCACCCTCGTGGGCAGCCCGGGACTCTTCTAGCCCAACTCTTTTACTCCGGGGGCTTCTTT
The DNA here is from genome assembly GCA_021605145.1 of Aegilops bicornis. NCBI lineage: Eukaryota > Viridiplantae > Streptophyta > Magnoliopsida > Poales > Poaceae > Aegilops > Aegilops bicornis. The sequence goes on from CM038670.1 coordinate 286,668,250, forward strand.
TGGTCCATAAAAAATCATCAAAAATTGGCACGTCAATTGGACTCCGTTTGGTATTCCTTTTCTATAAAACTCAAAAACAAGGAAAAATGTAAACTGCACTTTGGGCTCTAGGTTAATAGGTTAGTCCCAAAAATCATATAAAATAGCGTATAAATGCATATAAAACAGCCAAGATAGATAATATAATAGCATGGAACAATAAAAAATTATAGATACGTTGGAGACGTATCAAGCATCCCCAAGCTTAATTCCTGCTCGTCCTTGAGTAGGTAAATGATAAAAGCAGAATTTTTGATGTGGAATGCTACCTAACATATTTATCAATGTAATCTTCTTTATTGTGGCAAGAATATTCAGATCCATAAGATTCAAAACAAAAGTTTAATATTGACATGAAAACAATAATACTTCAAGCATACTAACAAAGGAATCATGTCTTCTCAAAATAACATGGTCAAAGCAAGCTATCCCTACAAAATCATATAGTTTGGCTATGCTCTATCTTCATCTCACAAAATATTTAAATCATGCACAACCCGGATGACAAGCCAAGTAATTGTTCCATACTTTTGATGTTCTCAAACTTTTTCAATATTCACGCAATACATGAGTGTGAGCCAGGGACATAGCATTATAGGTGGAATAGAATGGTGGTTGTGGAGAAGACAAAAAGGAGAAGATAGTCTCACATCACGTATCAACGGGCTATGGAGATGCCCATCAATAGATATGAATGTGAGTGAGTAGGGATTGTCATGCAACGGATGCAGTAGAGCTATAAGTGTATAAAAGCTCAAAAAGAAACTAAGTGGGTGTGCATCCAACTCGCTTGCTCACGAAGACCTAGGGCATTTTGAGGAAGCCCGTCATTGGAATATACATGCCAAGTTTTATAATGAAAGATTCCCACTAGTATATGAAAGTGACAACATAGGAGACTCTCTATCATGAAGATCATGGTGCTACTTTGAAGCACAAGTGTGGTAAAAGGATAGTAGCATTGCCCCTTCTCTCTTTTTCTCTCATTTTTTTTGTTTTTTTTGTGGGATTCTTTGGCCTCTTTTTTTTCGTCTGGAGTCTCATCCCGACTTATGGGGGAATCATAGTCTCCATCATCCTTTCTTCACATGGGACAATGCTCTAATAATGAAGATCATCACACTTTTATTTACTTACAACTCAAGAATTACAACTCGATACTTAGAACAAATATGACTCTATGTGAATGCCTCCGATGATTGTGCAGGATATGCAATGAATCAAGAGTGACATGTATGAATGATGAATGGTGGCCTTGCCACAAATACAATGTCAACTACATGATCATGCAAAGAAATATGACAATGATGAAGCGTGTCATAATAAACAGAACGGTGGAAAGTTGCATGGCAATATATCTCGGAATGGATATGGAAATGCCATAATAGGTAGGTATGGTGGCTGTTTTGAGGAAGGTAATGGTGTGTGTATGGTACCGTCGAAAGTTGCGCGGCACAAGAGAGGCTAGCAATTGTAGAAGGGTGAGAGTGTGTATAATCCATGGACTCAACATTAGTCATAAAGAACTCACATACTTATTGCAAAAATCTATTAGTTATCAAAATTAAGTACTACACGCATGCTCCTAGGGGGATAGATTGGTAGGAAAAGACCATCGCTTGTCCCCGACCGCCACTCATAAGGAAGACAATCAATAAATAAATCATGCTCCGACTTCATCACATAACGGTTCACCATACGTGCATGCTACGGGAATCACAAAATTTAACACAAGTATCTCTCAAATTCACAACTACTCAACTAGCATGACTCTAATATCACCATCTTCATATCTCAAAACAATCATAAGGAATCAAACTTCTCATAGTATTCAATGCACTTTATATGAAAGTTTTTATTATATCCCTCTTGGATGCCCATCATATTAGGACTAAATTCATAACCAATGCAAATTACCATGCTGTTTAAGACTCTCAAAATAATGTAAGTGAAGCATGATAGTTCATCTATTTCTTCAAAATAAAACCACCGTCGTGCTCTAAAAAGATACAAGTGAAGCACTAGAGCAAATGACAAACTACTCCAAAAGATATAAGTGAAGATCAATGAGTAGTCGAATAATTGTGTAACTATGTGAAGACTCTCTAACATTTAAGAATTTCAGATCTTGGGATATTATTTAAACAGCAAGCAAAACTAAATAAAATAAAATGACTCTCCAAGCAAAACACATATCATGTGGTGAATAAAAATATAGCCTCAACTAAAGTTACCGATGAACGAAGACGAAAGAGGGGATACCTTCCGGGGCATCCCCAAGCTTATGCTCTTGGTTGTACTTGAATATTACCTTGGGGGGCCTTGGGAATCCCCAATCTTAGGCTCTTGCCACTCCTTATTCCATAGTCCATCAAATCTTTACCCAAAACTTGAAAACTTCACAACACAAAACTCAACAGAAAACTCGTAAGCTCCGTTAGTATAAGAAAATAAAACCACCACTTAGGTATTGTTGTTAACTCATTCTAAATTCATATTGGTGTAATATCTACTGTATTACAACTTCTCTATGGTTCATACCCTCCGATTCTACTCATAGATTCATCAAAATAAGCAAACAACACAATGAAAACAGAATCTGTCAAAAACAGAACAGTCTGTAGTAATCTGTATCATTTGAATACTTCTGTAACTCCAAAAATTCTGAAATAAATTTGTGGACCTGAGTAATTTGTCTATTAATCATCTGCAAAAAGAATCAACCTAAAATCTCTCTCCAGTAAAAAATGGCAGCTAATCTCGTGAGCGCAAAAGCTTCTGTTTTTTACAGCAAGATCGCAAAGACTTCACCCAAGTCTTCCCAAAGGTTCTACTTGGCACAAACACTAATTAAAACATAAAACCACATCTAATCATAGTCTAGATAAATTATTTATTACTAAACAGGAGCAAAAATCAAATAAAAAAATAAAATTGGATTGCCTCCCAACAAGTGATAACGTTTAACGCCCCTGGCTAGGCATGATGATTTCAATGATGCTCACATAAAAGATAAGAATTGAAACATAAAGAGAGCACCATGAAGAATATGACTAGCACATTTAAGTCTAACCCAGTTCCTATGCATAGGGATTTTGTGAGCAAACAACTTATGGTAACAATAATCAACTAGCATAGGAAGGCAAAATAAGCATAACTTCAAGATTTTCAACACATAGAGAGGAAACTTGATATTATTGCAATTACTACAAGCATATATTCCTCCCTCATGATAATTTTCAGTAGCATCATGAATGAATTAAATAATATAACCATCACATAAATCATTCTTTTCATGATCCCCAAGCATATAAATTTTATTACTCTCCACATAAGAGAATTTCTTCTCATGAATAATAGTGGGAGCAAACTCAACAAAATAATTATAATGTGAGGCATAATCCAATTGAAAATTAAAATCAAGATGACAAGTTTCATGGTTATCTTTATTCTTTATGGCATACGTGTCATCACAATAATCATCAAAAATAGGAGGCATGCTTTCATCATAATAAATTTGCTCATCAAAACATGGGGGACTAAACATATCATCTTCATCAAACATAGCACCCCCAAGCTTGTGGCTTTGCATATCATTAGCATCATGGGTATTCAAAGAATTCATACTAACAACATTGCAATCATGCTCATCATTCACATAATTTATGCCAAGCACTCTATGTAATTCTTCTTCTGGTACTTGAGCACAATTTTCCTTCCCATCATTTTCACGAAAGACATTAAAAAGATGAAGCATATGAGGCAACCTTAATTCTAATTTTTTGTAGTTTTATTTTATAGACTAAACTAGTGATAAAACAAGAAAATAAAAGATTCGATTGCAAGATCTAAAGATATACCTTCAAGCGCTAACCTCCCCGGCAACGGCGCCAGAAACTGCTTGATGTCTACTACACAACCTTCTTCTTGTAGACGTTGTTGGGCCTCCAAGTGCAGAGGTTTGTAGGACAGTAGCAAATTTCCCTCAAGTGGATGACCTAATGTTTATCAATCTATGGGAGGCGTAGGATGAAGATGGTGTCTCTCAAACAACCCTGCAACCAAATAACAAAGAGTCTTTTGTGTCCCCAACACACCCAATACAATGGTAAATTGTATAGGTGCACTAGTTAATGAAGAGATGGTGATACAAGTGCAATATGGATGGTAGATATAGGTTTTTGTAATGCTAGGAAACAAGGCCTAAGGTTCATACTTTCACTAGTGCAAGTTCTCTCAACAATAATAACATAATTGGATCATATAACTATCCCCCAACATGCAACAAAGAGTCACTCCAAAGTCACTAATAGCGGAGAACAAACTAAGAGATTATTGTAGGGTACGAAACCACCTCAAAGTTATCCTTTCTGATCGATCTATTCAAGAGTCCGTAGTAAAATAACATGAAGCTATTCTTTCTGTTCAATCTATCCTATAGTTCGTACAAGAATAACACCTTAAGACACAAATCAACCAAAACCCTAATGTCACCTAGATACTCCAATGTCACCTCAAATATCCGTGGGTATGATTATACAATATGCATCACACAATCTCAGATTCATCTATTCAACCAACACAAAGAACTTCAATGAATGGCCCAAAGTTTCTACCGGAGAGTCAAGACGAAAACGTGTGCCAACCCCTATGCATAAGTTCACAAGGTCACTGAACCCGCAAGTTGATCACCAAAACATACATCAAGTAAATAACGTGAATATCCTATTGTCACCATAGATAAGCACATGCAAGACATACATAAAGTGTTCTCAAATCCTTAAAGACTCAATCCGATAAGATAACTTTGAAGGGAAAACTCAGTCCATTACAAGAGAGTAGAGGGGGAGAAACAACATAAGATCCAACTATAATAGAAAAGCTCGCGATACATCAAGATTGTGCCAAATCAAGAACACGAGAGAGAGAGAGAGAGAGAGAGAGAGAGATCAAACACATAGCTATTGGTACATATCCTCAGCCCTGAGGGTGAACTACTCCCTCCTCGTCATGGAGAGCGCCGGGATGATGAAGATGGCCATCAGTGAGGGATCCCCCCTCTAGCAGGGTGCCGGAACAGGGTCCAGATTGGTTTTTGGTGGCTACAGAGGCTTGCAGCAGCGGAACTCCTGATCTAGGTTATTTTCTGGAGGTTTCTGTATTTATAGGAATTTTTTGGCGTAGGTCTCACGTCAGGGGGTCTCCGAGCCATCCATGAGATAGGCGGGCGCGCCCAGGGGGGTAGGGCGTGCCCCCACCCTTGTGGGCAGCCCGGGACTCTTCTGTCCCAACTCTTTTACTCCGGGGGCTTCTTTTGGTCTATAAAAAATCATCAAAAATTGGCACGTCAATTGGACTCCGTTTGGTTTCTATAAAACTCAAAAACAAGGAAAAAAGCAATAGCCTTTGGGCTCTAGGTTAATAGGTTAGTCCCAAAAATCATATAAAATAGCATATAAATGCATATAAAACATCCAAGATTGATAATATAATAGCATGGAACAATAAAAAATTATAGATATGTTGGAGACGTATCAATCAAGTGGTTGTGGTACCTAGACATTCTGAGTATGTGTTCACTGACAGAACTATTCTCCTCCATTTTGCAGCTGTAGAACTTATTGGAGACTTCATATCTCTCGACCGAGAATTTGCTTGAAATATTAACTTCAACTCCTGGAACATGTCATATGCTCCATGACATTCGAAACGTCGTTGAAGTCCCGGTTCTAAGCCGTAAAGCATGTCACACTGAACTATCGAGTAGTCATAAGCTTTGCTCTGCTAGACGTTCATAACATCTGGAGTTGCTCCTGCAGCGGGTCTTGCACCTAGCGGTACTTCCAAGACGTAATTCTTCTGTGCAGTAATGAGGATAATCCTCAAGTTATGGACCCAGTCCGTGTAATTACTACCATCATCTTTCAACTTAGCTTTCTCTAGAAACACATTAAAATTCAAAGGAACGGTAGCACGGGCCATTGATCTACAATAACATAGACATGCAAAATACTATCAGGTACTAAGTTCATGATAAATTAAAGTTCAATTAATCATATTACTTGAGAACTCCCACTTAGAAGACATCCCTCTTGTCATCTAAATGATCACATGATCCAAACCAATTAAACCATGTCTGATCATCACGTGAGATGGAGTAGTTTTCAATGGTGAACATCACTATGTTGATCATACCTACTATATGATTCATGTTCGACCTTTCGGTCTCAGTGTTCCGAGGCCATATCTGCATATGCTAGGCTTGTCAAGTTTAACCCGAGTATTCGGCATGTGCAAAACTGGCTTGCACCCGTTGTTTGTGAACGTAGAGCTTATCACACCCGATCATCATGTGATGTCTCGGCACGACGAACTGTAGCAACGGTGCATACTCAGGGAGAACACTTATACCTTGAAATTTAGTTAGAGATCATCTTATAATGCTACCGCCGTACTAAGCAAAATAAGATGCATAAAGGATAAACATCACATGCAATCGAAATAAGTGATATGATATGGCCATCATCATCTTGTGCCTTTGATATCATTCTCCAAAGCACCGTTATGATCACCATCGTCACCGGCTTGACACCTTGATCTCCATCGTAGCATCGTTGTCGTCTCGCCAACTATTGCTTCTACAACTATCGCTACCGCTTAGTGATAAAGTAAAGCAATTACATGGCGATTGCATTTCATACAATAAGCGACAACCATAAGGCTCACGCCGATTGCCGATAACTTCTACAAAACATGATTATCTCATACAACAATTTATATATCATCACGTATTGACCATATCACATCACAACAAGCCCTGCAAAAACAAGTTAGACGTCCTCTACTTTGTTGTTGCAAGTTTTAAGTGGCTGCTACGGGCTTCTAGCCAGAACCATTCTTACCTACGCATCAAAACCACAACGATTTTTCATCAAGTGTGTTGTTTTAACCTTTAACAAGGACCGGGCGTAGTCAAACTCGATTCAACTAAAGTTGGAGAAACAGACACCCGCTAGCCACCTGTGTGCGAAGCACGTCGGTAGAACTAGTCTCATGAACGCGATCATGTAATGTTGGTCCGGGCCGCTTCATCCAACAATACCGCCGAATCAAAGTTGCTGGTAAGTAGTATGACTATTATCGCCCACAACTCATTGTGTTCTACTTGTGCATATAACATCTACACATAAACCTGGCTCGGATGCCACTGCTGGGGAACGCAGTATTTCAAAAATTTACCTACGATCACGCAAGATCTATCTAGGAGATGCATAGCAACAAGTGGGAGAGTGTCTCCACGTACCCTCGTAGACCGAAAGCGGAAGCGTTTAGTAATGGGGTTGATGTAGTCGAACGACTTCGCGATCCAACCTGTCGGTGGAAAACGACACCTATGGGATCACAAGAATCCCTACTGCGGTTGCGGGGCGCGGGGTCGAGAGAAGAGCGGATCTAACAGAGAGCACGCGGTTCGTTTATCCACGTTCAGGCCGCGAGGATGCGTAAAACCCTAGTCCTAATTTGGTGGATGTATTCTGAGTTCTTGAACTAGCTACGGAGTGTAACGAGCTCCAAAAAGCCGAATCCTTCCCCTCGTCGCCTTGGGCCTCCTTTTATAGAAAAAGGGGTTGCCACAGTGGCACACAGGAGGTGGAAAGGCAACAGTGTTGCGAGGTTATCCTTCGTATTACAGGACAGAGCGCATTTAATACAAGGCTTAGGTGTCCCGGATGGGGGTGAGGCCCGTCCCGTCGGTCGCCGCTCCTCCAAGCTTCGACACGAGCCCTGGCCAGCGATGCATGTGGTGCCATGTAGGCAGGTAGGCAGCTGAGGCGACGCGGTGGTGGAGCCTCCATGAAGGGTTGCATGTTGCCACGCAGGTGCCTGCCCAGCTGGTTGGGTCGGCAGCTGCATGCGAACGGCGGCGGAGACTTGGCTGGTGCGGGCCTGACGGTGGCCCTGCTGGTGCGCTTGGCGAGGGCCTTGCCGGGTGGCCCGGCAAGGGTCTTGCCGTGGCGCGCAGGCGTCCCCGGCAAGGATCTTGCCGGGGGTCTTGTGGGTTTCTTCGGTGAGGATGGCTGCCTTCCTATCCTCCTTCGATTTTGACTATTCTTTGTCTTCACAAATATCTGCATGCCACCACAGAGGTGCCTCCCGAGCCCTGTCGCAATGCATTTGTCGAGTGTTGGTGGGCTCGAGGGTGGCTCGCTCGGCTGGCGTGGGCTAGCTGCCCCGGCAAGGGTCTTGCCGGGGCCGCTAAGGCTGCCCCGGCAAGTGTCCTTACCGGGGAAACCTGCTTCTTCCATCTGATCTTTGTGGCCTTTGTCCTTGTCGTTGCTTTGCTTCGTCTTGTGCCTTCGGCTTCTCTCCGGCTCCCCTTTCCCTGCCCTGTTATGCATGGCCGTGGCGGGAGGCTCTGACTTCCCGTGCACAAGTAAAGGGGTCAAAAGGAGAGCCCCTACTTTTGTATACCGGCAGAGCCGGGCATGGGCCACACATAAGCGCTTGACGTTGTTGGGCCAGGCCCGAGCAGCAGCGGGCTGTTAGGCGGATTTTGCCGCTGATAGCTGCTCCGTCCGCTGCGCTTCTCCACGACCCGTGTTGAACGCGCGACGTGGGGGTCGTGCGCGCGCATGACGGAAGCATGCTGGCGTCATCCCGTGGTGGACAATAAAGAGGCGGCTTGCGTGTCTCTTTGAGACTGCAGGGCCGCTTCCCATTTATTGCCCTCGCTTGGGAACCGTCGCTCCACACATCCCACTGCGCCCACCGCTTGCGCCACGTTCGCTCATGCATAATGCAGAGCAAACGAACGGCGCATGGGATGTGGTAAGTTGTGCGCGTGCGTTGGTCGATTCCCACGCACCTTCAATGGAGCGGGGAGGACGGTCGACGGCCCCGCTTGTGGTCACTTCAACAAGCCGGATTGGCCGAGAGGGGGCAGCCGAGCCCCGCCCCTGCTCCTTTATAAAGAGGGGAGCAGGAGGAACGGTGCCTCTCAACCTTTCGTCATGTGCCTCTCCCCATTCCTTCTTTCTTTCTTCTCCTGCCATGGCGAGGGGGCGTGGCGACGCCTCATCGGTGGCGGCGAGGGTTTCGGCCAGACAGCACGTCGCTCCTTGATACATCTTCAACGTATCTATAATTTTTTATTGCTCCATGTTATATTATCTACTATTTTGGACAATATTGGGCTTTATTATCCACTTTTATATTATTTTTGGGACTAACCTATTAACCGGAGGCCCAGCCCAGAATTGCTGTTTTTTTTTGCCTATTTCAGTGTTTCGAAGAAAAGGAATATCAAACGGAGTCGAAATGGAACGAAATCAACTAGAGAAGTTATTTTGGAAGGAAAGCCACCGGATAGACTTGGACTCTACGTCAAGAGAAACGGGAGGTGCTCACGAGGGTGGGGGGCGCGCCCACCCCCCTAGGGCGCGCCCCCTGCCTCGTGGGGGCCCCGTAGCTCCACCGACGTACCCCCTGCACCCATATATACCTACGTATCGTAAAACTTCCGAGCAGAAGATAGATCGGAAGTTCCGCCGCAAGCCTCTGTAGCCACCAAAAACCTCTCGGGAGCCCGTTCGGCACGGAGGGGGAACCCATCACCGTGGCCATCTTCATCATCCGGCGCTCTCCATGATGAGAAGGGAGTAGTTCACCCTCGGGGGTGAGGGTATGTACCAGTAGCTATGTGTTTGATCTCTCTCTCTCTCTCGTGTTCTCTCTCGTGTTCCCTCTATGGCATGATCTTGATGTATCCCGAGCTTTGCTATTGTAGTTGGATCTTATGATGTTTCTCCCCCTCTACTCTCTTGTGATGAATTGAGTTTCCCCTTTTGAAGTTATCTTATCGGATTGAGTCTTTTATGAGAACACTTGATGTATGTCTTGCCGTGCTTATCTGTGGTGACAATGGGATATCATGTGCCACTTGATGTATGTTTTGCTGATCAACTTGCGGGTTCCACCCATGAACCTATGCATAGGGGTTGGCACATGTTCTTGACTCTCCGGTAGAAACTTTGGGGCACTCTTTGAAGTACTTTTATGTTGGTTGGATGAATCTGAGATTGTGTGATGCATATCGTATAATCATGCGCACGGATACTTGAGGTGACAATGGAGTATCTAGGTGACATTAGGGTTTTGATTGATTTGTGTCTTAAGGTGTTATTCTAGTACGAACTCTAGGGCTGTTTGTGACACTTATAGGAATAGCCCAACGGATTGATTGGAAAGAATAACTTTGAGGTGGTTTCATACCCTACCATAATCTCTACGTTTGTTCTCCGCTATTATGGTTTTGGAGTGACTCTTTGTTGCATGTTGAGGGATTGGTATATGATCTATCTATGTTATTATTGTTGAGAGAACTTGCACTAGTGAAAGTATGAACCCTAGGCCTTGTTCCCTATCATTGCAATACCGTTTACGCTCACTTTTATCATTAGTTACCTTGCTGTTTTATTATTTCAGATTACAAAAACCTATATCTACCATCCATATTGCACTTGTATCACCATCTCTTGGCGAACTAGTGCACCTATACAATTTACCATTGTATTGGGTGTGTTGGGGACACAAGAGACTCTTTGTTATTTGGTTGCGAGGTTGTTTGAGAAAGACCATCTTCATCCTCGCCTCCCTCTGATTGATAAAATTTAGGTCATCCACTTGAGGGAAATTTGCTGCTGTCCTACAAACCTATGCACTTGCATGCCCAACAACGTCTACAAGAAGAAGGTTGTGTAATAGACATCAGGGTCCGGTGAGGAGGAGGCCGTGGCACGGGCGCGAGGGAGGGGGGTCATCGCCGGTGGGTGGCTCGTCCACCGCAGCAGGGTCGCCGGGCGGCGCGGGGCTCGAGCTGTGAGGCGGCGGCAGGCGCAGGCGGCCTTGGGCACTGGTGGCGACGGCGTCGGGTCATCGTACCCCGATCCGATCTGGATCGGGGGAGGGGGAGGAGTGGGACCAGTGGGGAGGGAAGTGGTGTCGGTGGGGGTTAGGGTTTGGTCGCCCACAGGGGTTATAGGCCAGGGGAGGAAGTGGGCCGGCCTGGCAGGCCACTGGCTGGGTCGAGGCCAAGTTGGCCTGGGGGTTTTCTTTTTTATATTTCTTTGTGTTTGCTTTTCTTTTATTTATTTACCTTTTTTGTTTTATTTAATTTAGGGCATTTAAGCATTATATAAAATTGTGTCTTGTTCATCATAATTATCTATGTCATATTTAGTACAAACCAAACATTTTTGTTTTAACGTTTGAAAACTCTTATTATTTACCAAATTTTGAATTTGAATTTTGGACCAGTTTTGATCTAACGATAGATTAGCAACAATAACAGAAGTGACGTGGCATCGTTAATGTGGGATTACTGTAGCATGATTATCCGGGCATTACAAATCTCCTCCACTAAAAGAAATCTCGTCCCGAGATTTAAGAGATAGAGTAAGGGGGAAAGGTCTGGTTACGAAATTCTAACGGATCTTCTCAATCTTGACTGCTCTTCTCGAAGAGATCGATCTATTACATTGATGTCTTCATTCCACTGCTTCAGGTCATCATTATGAAGTCGTCATCCTTTCTTCGGGGGTTCCTTCGTACTTACGGATAGGTAACGGGGCAGATCGGCAATGACAGAATGCTATAAGGGTAATAATCTGGGATTAACCCATGAATGAGCATATGAGCACCTCTCGATTTGAACAATTTAAAACACATCGAGAGTAAAGTTCGAAGGTACCATAAGAAGTTTCAAGCGGATAGACAATCGTTCGTTGCCAGAAACAGAGTGTGACAGGGGTTTAGAGCAACGGGAATAAGTATTGTGTTTCATACCAGAATTGATGATCTCTCGGAAGGTAGCTCGCGAATTACATACGAGGCCACACACGAGGACCATCTTGGGAACAAGGAGTGCAAGAGAGTCAGGTTTCGATCCTATGGAACTGTGGGTTATGGCCCACCATGTGGGTTAAAAGTAGGAAGGGCGGTAACGTCTTGCACGATCATGTAAGCAAGGCATGTCAGAGCTTAGCCTGTCAGTTATGTTGGCAACAACGTTGGTACCAAGGGCGAGGGACGAAGAGAACCATTTTCCTGCTCGTTGAAACGAGGCGGACCAATAGGCAAAGTTCTCGTCCATCGGCGGTTACCAGAATGTCATCAACAATAGTAACAGGGTCTTACTAACAAAGTTGTACACCGAGGTGTTTACATAAGCAGCAGAATATTACTGCTTAGATCATATAGATCACCAGAAAGGTTAAACAAAACAACGGAAAGGTAAAGGTGTTTATCGGATTAACAGAACAATGGAAAGGAAAATGTGTTTAGACACATATTTCAAGGGTATATCGTTCCCAAGCATAAGCAGAGCATGATATCCATGATCGGATCGAAAGTAGAAAACCATTTAGGTAAGGGGAGAGGAATTTCATGACATTACCCATACAACGGTGTTTGGATAATTGATAAAAATAAGTTGGCATTGTGCTTCAAATGCCCTTATTGAAGATCGGAGTACCACAGACATGCTTCAAGATAGTATTTACATGGTCATCAGGTAAAGATAAGACTTTGGACACACAAAGGATCCATCAGGGACGACTTATAGAATAAGTCTTACAATTTCCTCATGGAAGAATGGATAACCTTGCTGGAAAGGAATCTATAACAATAGGGCCTCCGGCCAGGTGTGCTAGGCACGACATCGCCTTACAGGGTCACATAAAGACCATTGTTATATCTCTTGGAAATATATTCCAACCATCATATCTGACCGAGATTCAGATCTGGTTGGTGTCAGGATACCTCAGACTCAGGATCCTGAGATAAAAAGGTGCGACACGAATTGACGAGAAGACATCATAAGATTCTCGGGAAATGAACTATGGAAGCGAGTTCTGAAACAAGAGTTCATGTCGCGACCAGACCCGAATGGATCTAGCGCTCTGTGCTCAGTGTCATCCTGGATCGATGTCTGACACCACCACAGTACTTGAAGGATTTATAGCGAGTAGCAATCACACACTTATTACATCGTTGTCCACAAGGGAACTTAATACAATAATATGGCTTAAGGCCATCTAATAATAACAGCGGAAGGCTTGGAAAACGGGTGAGTCCATCAACTCCAACGGCATCACTAAGTATAGAACCACAACCTAACATCTTACTCGTAAATGCGAAAAGTGCGCAACATGAAAAGTTGCAGCCGAAGCAGTCGACACATGGAATATCTTGGCAATGTAACACATAGAGAACAATGAAGCAATAAGCCTACACTACATGCATATTTGGCTGGTGGTAAGGCTCTCTGATTTACATTTTGCATAAAGCTGATTTTTCCCTACATCAAAGGAATAATTTTATTTAACTATCATGGTGGTTGTTAAACATTGAGAATGGTTGACAGCATCCTCAATCCCAATTAAAAGTACTCATTAAAAACCCAATAACTTTATTATTAGAAGTAACATGTTGAGATTCACATGATATTCAAGTACTAGATACTCAAAACGTCCATAACCGGGGACACGGCTAATCATGATTAGTTTTTACACTCTGCAGAGGTTTGCGCACTTTTCCCCACAAGACTCGATCGCCTCCGTTTGGTTCTCGCACTACATGGTGTTTGAGAGACGGATGACCGAGACACAGTCTTCGAAGCGCTAGCACCTTACATGTGGGTAGACCGTACCAACCTACATCCCCTACATCAGCTAGCCTACCCGTAAGAGTTCGCACAACTTAGTCAACTACGCCGAGCCCATAATTGGCTTGTGGCTGCACACGGAAGTTTCTAGTTTGAATAATCTTATGATCCCTTAGAGCACAGGTGGCGGTCAGAAGAAATACTGAGCAAATCCTGATAGAAACCAGGTGCCTCAATCCACCCAGGATGTGTGTTTAAGTTGCCACCTTAGATAAACCATTAATTAACAATCTCACATACATCATGGATATTCACTCACCCAATCCACGTCTACTAGCATAGCATGGCATAATCAAGCAAGCGTGAAGTAACTCCCAAGGTTTCATAAGTAAACAAGTAATGGGTACTACCTCAATCTACTTCCCATCCCACAATTTAATTAGATCCTAACCATGCAAGTGTTTGAGGGTTTGATCTAATGCATAAAAACTGGGTAGTAGAAAAGGTATGATCAAAGTGTTACTTGCCTTAGCGATGATCCATGAGTCCTAGAGATTGAAGTAACAAGCGGCGCACTCAAGGGTGATCTAACGCAGACAAACAACAAGCATACAATAAGTACTCATCTAATGCACGAAATCTCGAATAAAAGATCTAACGGATAGTTCAACTTAAGAACCACGGTGGCAAAAAATCGAATCAAATAAAGTATCGAAAGTCGGAACTCGAGAGAGAACGACTCGGTTTAGCAATCTGAAATTAGGTCAAAATCTCACAATAGCAAAACTCTGTGAAAATAGGTTAGTCGGAACGGCGGTTTCGTCACGAAACTCCAGGCGCTTGAATCACCTGATTCAGATAAACGAGAAAGAAATAAAACAGTTTTGAAAATAGGATCGTAAATCGAATCGAAAAATAACGGATTAAATCCGATTTAAAAGAAAACGACGACGAACTAAATAGCAGACGTTCGATTAGCGAAACGAATCCAACGAACGCGTTCATTGAAGCGAGCAGGTCGGTGAGCGTTCGTTAATTAAGAAAACCGAAAAAATAAAACCTATCTAGGTTTTCGAAAAAACCGAACATCGCAAAAAAAACCGGATCGGGTCTTTTGAGAAAAACCGGATCGGATCGGGTGGCGGTGGCTACCTCCGGCGGTCACCGGCCGGTCACCGTGAGCTCGTGCGGTCTCCATGAGTCGGGCGGGTCGGTGTGGGTGGCGGGTCGGCGAGGAGCTCCGGGCGGCGGCGTGCTCGGCTGACGAAGGGCGACGGCGCGGCGTTCGGGCTGAGGGCGGCGGCGGCGGGCGAGGTGAGAGTGAGAGGCGTCGGGTTATAAAGGGAAGGGGGCTCGGTTGCGTGGGGAGGGGGCACGGCGGAGCTCCGGCGTGTCCGAGCCGAGTCGAGGCGGCGTGGCGGCAGGACTCCTCCAGCAGGCGTCTTGTGAGGAAGGGAGGTGGGCGGGCTGGGCCTGGGGCTGGCTGGGCAGGTGGGCCTCGGTCCAGGGGGCGCGTTTATTTTTTAAAATTAAAATTAAAACTAAGCGAATTAAAAAAATACCAAATGAATTCCAAATTAAATAAAACAAATTTTCTCCGACTCCTAAAATGAGTCGAACAAAATGAACTTTTAAAAACTGCAACATGCAAATAAATTTTAAAATGCTCATTTTGCCTAAGCAAAATAAATCTTCAAAACCCAAATTTGATTTATTTAAAATATCTTCGATTTTCCTAAATATTGGGAAAGTCATATTATTCCCTCTCTAGATATTTTATAGGAAAAACTTTATGAATATAATTAATTAAATCCAATGATCCTATTTCCATAATTTGAGAAATCCCAAATATGAAAATAATGAAACTTCCAACTCTCTCAGGGTCCTTGAGTTGCGTGAAATTTTCTAGGATCGGAAAATGCGAGAAAATATGATATGCATGATGATCTAATGTATAACATTCCAAATTGAAAATTTGGGATGTTACAAACCTACCCTATAAGATGAATCTCGCCCTCGAGATTCGGGTTAACTAGAAAATAGGTGAGGTGGTCCTTGAGCAAAACTTCCTCTCTTTCCCGGTGGCTTCATCCTCGGTGTGGTGGCTCCTTTGAACTTTGCAAAACTTGATAACCTTCTTTGCGGGTAACTCTGCGGGCATAATCGAGAATCTTAATCGGTCTTTCCTCATATGTCAAATCATCCTTCAATGAATTGCTTCCAATGGTCTTGTGTCTCTTAACGGTACCTCTGCTATCTCTGGGTGACATTTCTTCAACTGGGAAACATGGAATACATCATGAACTCCTGACAGTCCTTCTGGCAATTCCAACTTATAAGCAACTTCTCCCATGCGTTGCAAAATCTTATACGGTCCAACGAAACGGGATGCTAACTTTCCTTTAACTCCAAAAGCGCTTAACTCCTCGAAGCGGGGATACTCGAGATATACTCTGTCTCCAACTTCATACTCAATCGCTGCGCCTTGAATCGGCATAGCTCTTTTATGCAGGTGGGCTACCTTGAGCCTGTCTCGAATCAAATTAACTTTCTGTTCAGACTCCTTAATCAAATCTGGTCCGAACAACTGACGATCTCCAGTTTCGTCCCATAACAAGGGTGTCCTGCACCTTCTTCCATACAAAGCCTCGAAAGGTGCCATCTTCAAGCTGGTTTGGTAACTGTTGTTGTAGGAAAATTCTGCATCTGACAAATTGTCATCCCAGCTAGATCCATAATCTAGGGCACAAGCTCTCGGCATGTCTTCCAAAATCTGATTGACTCTCTCGGTGCATCCATCGATTACGTGGGTGGAAAGCTGTCTTTGAATTCAATCGGGTTCCCAATGTTTCGTACAAGCTGGTTCCAAAATTTCGAGGTAAACTGGGTTCCTCTATCGTCACGATGCTCCTCGGAACTCCGTGTAAGCACACAATTCTGGTCGGTATATCTTTGCCAACTTAGCCTTTGCTATAGGTAGTCTTATTTGGAATAAAATGAGCTACCTTTGTTAAGCGGTCGACTATAACCCAAATCGAGTCATATCTGAGCGAGGTCTTTGGCAATCCTGTGATAAAATCCATGCCTAGTTTATCCCACTTCCATTCGGGTATCGGCAATGGTTGTAACAATCCTGGCTTACGATGTTACGCCTTTACTTTACGACATACGCCATAGCTGCTACATACTCCATAATATCCTTCTTCATTACGGTCCACGGAAAGTATTCTTCAAATCCAAATACATCTTGGTATTTCTGGGTGAATCGAATAGGGTGAATCATGGGCTTCTTGTAAAATCAACTTCGATCTACGGGTCATTGGGCACATAAACACGGTCTTGAACCATAGGGTATCGTGCTCGTCCTCACGAAATCCTTTAGCCTTTCCTTTGCTCATTTTCTCCTTTATAGAGGCAACTTCCTTATCGCCTTTTGGGCTTCTACGATTTTGTCCATCGGTGTTGTTGAATCTCCAATGCTGCTACATAGCCTCTCGGTACTATTTCCAAACATAGCTCTCGAAGGTCCTCGGCTAACTCATTGGGTATTCCTCCCATCATTAGAGTATTGGCGTGGCTCTTACGGCTCAATCGTCTGCCTTTCGACATTAGCCTTCCCGGGGTGATAATGCAATCTCATGTCATAATCCTTGATAAGCTCTAACCATCTCCTTTGTCCGAGATTCAATTCATACGTGTGAAGATGTACTTCAAACTCTTGTGATCCGTATATACTTCACAATGATTTCCAATGAGAAAATGTCTCCACGTCTTGAGGGCATGCACTCTGACTGCTAACTCCAAATCGTGAGTGGCATAATTCAACTCATGGGGATTAAGTTGTCGTGAAGCATCTGAAACAACTCTTCCTTCCTGCATAAACCTTTGCTCCAAGTCCTCGGCGTGAAGCGTGTAATATACCTCATAATCCTTAGTACGATCTGGCAATATCAAAACTGGTGAGGTAACCAATCTTTTCTTCAACTCCACGAAAACTTGCCTCACAGTCCTCGGTCCATATGAATTTGTTTTCCTTCTTCAACAATTACTGTCATAGGCTTAGCAATCCTTGAGAAATTCTCAATGAACCTTCGGTAGTATCCTGCGAGTCCAAGGAAACTCCGAATCTCTCCAACTGTAGTTGGTGCTTCCCATTTAATTCTGGTCTCAACTTTTGTGGGGTCAACTGCTATCCCTTCTCCGGATTTAACATGTCCAGAAATCCAACTTCCTTTAACCAAAACTCACATTTCTTGAACTTGGCATACAAGCTGGTGTTCCCTCGGTTTCTCCAAAACCAATCGTAAATGTTCCTTGTGTTCCTCTTCATTCTTCGAGAAAATCAAAATGTCATCAATGAACACCACGACGAACTTATCCAAAAATTCCATAAACACTTTGTTCATCAGGTTCATGAAATAGGCTGGTGCGTTAGTCAGTCCAAATGACATAACGGTATACTCGTATAGTCCATATCTCGTGGTAAATGCTGTCTTGGGTATGTCCTGCTCCCGAATCTTCAATCGATGGTACCACGATCGCTAGTCGATCTTGGAAAACACCTTGGCTCCTTGCAAGCGATCAAACAGGTCATTTATCATAGGTAGTGGGTACTTGTTCTTGATTGTTACTCCATTCAATCCACAATAATCAACAACCATTCTTAACGATCCATCCTTCTTCTCCACTAGCAAAACGGGTGATCCCCAAGGTGAAGAGCTTGGGTGTATAAAACCTTTATCCAATAGTTCCTTAATCTGCTTCTTGATTTCCGCCAAATCCTGTGCTGGCATCCTATACGGTCTCTTCGAAATCGGGCCTGTTCACGGCAACAGCTCGATCAAAAACTCAATGTCTCTATCGGTGGCATTCACGGCAATTCTTAGGAAATACATCGGGAAAATCCTTCACCTGGTACTTCTTCTGTACCACTCACGATAAGCAATTAACTTGTGCTCTCCTCGGCTCGTAGTGATACATACTTAATCCTTCTTCCTTGGTGTGGTGAGCAAAATTGATCTAGTGGAGCAATCAATGTTTCCTCCATACTTTGATAACCAATCCATACCTAATATCACATCCAATCCTTGGGATTCCGAACTATTAGGTCCGAGGGAAAACATAGTGTCCAATCCTCAATGGCGGTCGATCACACCATTTACTAGCCATGTACTCTGCTCGGGTGAGGTTACTAGCATGGGTGACCTAAGGGCTTGGGTTGGTAACTTGTACTTATCCACAAATCCCTTGATATGTATGAATGTGATGCACCGATGTCGAAAAGAACAAGCTGCGATAAATGACTTAACCAAAAACTTACCGATTCTTGCATCGGGCTGATCTTCAACCTCCTCCACTTCAATGTGGTTCACCTGTCCTCTATTGAAAGGGTTGGGCTTCTTTCGAGCTTCCATTGCCATTTCCATTACGGCCTATACGGGTAGTCATTGGCATAATGCCCGATCTTGCGGCACTTAAAGCAAGTAACATGACTCAGGTCTACTTTGGATGGTGTTGACGGGTTGGTGCGATTACATCGTTGCTTCCTCCATTCCCGTTCCCATTCTTGGTGCTGTTATGGTTATGAATTTCCTCCTCCATGGGTATGCTTTGAAACTGAATTCCTGATTTAGGGGTATAACGAGGTTCTGCTGAGCTCGAGTTATACTTCCCTTGTCCATACTTCCGCTTGCAGTTCTCAATTCTTCTTTGCTTTCCTTCAATCATGAGGGCTCGGTCTACTAACTCCTGGTAGTTATTGAAATTGGCTACCATCAACGGCATCTTGAACTCATCATTCGGTCCTTCTAGAAACTTCTCTGCTTAGCTGCATCCGTAACAACGTCATCAGGGCATAACGTGCTAGTTTACTAAAGTCATCCACGTCTTGTAGCAGTCCTTCCTCCTTGGCGTAAGTTGCGAAACTCACGCTTCTTCATGGCCATAGCTCCTGCTGAAACATGGGCGGTCTTGAAAAGCTTGCTGAAATTGATCCCATGTGGCGGTGTCTACAGGGTAAGTGGGCGTGAAATTCTCCCACCATGCTTCTGCAGGTCCTTCAAGCTGATGTCTGCAAACTTCACTCTTTCACCATCCGTGCATCCTGCGGTGGTCGGCTCCCTTCCTATCTTGCGGAGCAGGTCATACTGCTACAATTGGCTCGGTGCTCTTTGGAATACCTTTGGCGGATTTAGTCTAAGGAAGCGAGAGTCGGATGATCCGCGGTGGTGGTGGCGGTGGGTTGTTGTTGTTGTTGTTTCCACAGTTACGCACGGTGTTTGAATCGAGGTGATTCTTCTTTGGATCGGTTGGGTGATCTCTGGCGGGAAAAGCGAATCCGAGTCGCGTCTCGGAGGCATCGATGGGTTTAGAAAAGATGAGAATTTAGAATAGAATGAGGTCTAAGGGGAATCACTACCCAAATGCACATGGGCAAATACACACAAAATCACTTCATTCAATCAAACAAAGGCTTACAACGATCTAACTATCGCCAAAAGGTGTGGGTACTATAATGTTTACATGGAGGAATACTACTAATATGTGGGGACTTCTACTAATTTGAACGGTGGAAGACTCCATAATATACTGCTCGACCGTCTTCAAAGTCGGGTTCACTTGGATCCGAATCGGTGTCGTCGATGTTGATGTAGTCGCTTGGGCAATCGACATCTTGGTCTTCATTCTTGGCGCCAACTTCTTCTTGAGTTCTTCAATCTCGTACTTAAGATCGTTATTGTGTCTTGCTAGAGCTACGATCTCGTCCATATAGTCCTTGCGAGTTGTCTTTAGTTCTTCTTCAAGCTCGATGATCCTTCCCTTTGCATTACGCAACTCCAACATATCATTGCACATCTGGTTCTCCTGGCGTCGAATGTGCTTTGGTTTAACTCTGGATAAATGCTGCAATGGATCTATCCTTCTTGGTCTTGACGACGTCCCATTTGTCATCTCGGCGTCCGCAAATCTGGTAGATTGTGTCCTTAAGGTCTTCTTGATAAACTTCTCCAATGCGTCCCATGGTGATGTGAGCTGCCATGCCCTTTCCCAGGACTCCAAGTTGGTGCCTTTGAAAACACTATCTATTGGCTTGGTGATTGGGGCGAATGTCCTTCTGGAGCGTGGCGTGAATCTTCCGGCGCTCCTCTTGATGAGTGGCGTTGAAAGTTCCGGAATTGAAACTTGGTAATCCAATGTTCGGTGCTTGGTAACTTCCTTCAAGTGAAATCCAAATGGTGTGCCTTCATCGGTTGGGTGTACTTGATCTTGGCGTCCGTCATCCTAAAGAGAGTAGAAAAGAGGAGGAGTTAGAAAATGGGAAGAGAATAGTGATCTATGGCTTTATCTTAGTGGTCGTGTCCTCTGGTCGGCGTGTGCTCGATACCATTCTCTGTCAGCGACCAGACCGAATGGATCTAGCGCTCTGTGCTCGATGTCATCCTGGATCGATAATCTTTGACACCACAGTGCCGAAGGATTTATAGCGAGTAGCAATCACACACTTATTACATCGTTGTCCACAAGGGAACTTAATACAATAATATGGCTTAAGGCCATCTAATAATAACAATGGAAGGCTTGGAAAGCGAGTGAGTCCATCAACTCCAACGGCATCACCGAGTATAGAACCACAACCTAACATCTTACTGTCGTAAATGCGAAAAGTCTGCAACATGAAAAGTTGCAGCCGAAGCGGTCGACACATGGAATATCTTTGGCAATGTAACACATAGAGAACAATGAAGCAATAAGCCTACACTACATGCATATTTGGCTGGTGGTAAGGCTCTATGGTTACATTTTGCATAAAGCTGATTTTTCCCTACATCAAAGGAATAATTTTATTTAACTATCATGGTGGTTGTTAAACATTGAGAATGGTTGTGACATCCTCAATCCCAATTAAAAGTACTCATTAAAACCCAATAACTTTATTATTAGAAGTAACATGTTGAGATTCACATGATATTCAAGTACTAGATACTCAAAAGCGTCCATAACAGGAACACGGCTAATCATGATTAGTTTTTTACACTCTGCAGAGGTTTGCGCACTTTTCCCCACAAGACTCGATCGCCTCCGTTTGGTTCTCGCACTACATGGTGTTTGAGAGGCGGATGGCCGAGACATAGTCTTTCGAAGCGCTTAGCACCTTACATGTGGGTAGACCGTACCAACCTACATCCCCTACATCAGCTAGCCTACCGTAAGAGTTCGCACAACTTAGTCAACTACGCCATGAGCCCATAATTGGCTTGTGGCTGCACACGGAAGTTTCTAGTTTGAATAATCTTATGATCCCTTAGAGCACAGGTGGCGGTCCGAAGAAATATGAGCAAATCCTGATAGAAACCGGTGCCTCAATCCACCCGGATGTGTGTTTAAGTTGCCACCTTAGATAAACCATTAATTAACAATCTCACATCTGTCATGGATATTCACTCACCCAATCCACGTCTACTAGCATAGCATGGCATAATCAAGCAAACGTAGAAGTAACTCCCAAGGTTTCATAAGTAACAGGTAATGGGTACTACCTCAATCTACTTCCCATCCCACAATTTAATTAGATCCTAACCATGCAAGTGTTTGAGGGTTTGATCTAATGCATAAAACTGGGTAGTAGAAAAGGTATGATCAAAGTGTTACTTGCCTTCTAGCGATGATCCATGAGTCCTAGAGATTCGAAGTAACAAGCGGCGCTTTACGGGTGATCTAACGCAGACAAACAACAAGCATACAATAAGTACTCATCTAATGCACAGGAAATCTCGAATAAAAGATCTAACCAGATAGTTCAACTTAAGAACCACAGTGGCAAAAAATCGAATCAAATAAAGTATCGAAAGTCGGAACTCGAGAGAGAACGACTCGGTTTAACAATCTGAAATTAGGTCAAAATCTCACAATAGCAAAACTCTGTGAAAATAGGTTAGTCGGAGCGGCGGTTTCGTCCACGAAACTCGGTAGCTCGAATCTCCTGATTCCGATAATCGAGAATGAAATAAAACAGTTTTGAAAATCGGATCAGAAATCGAATCTGAAAAATAAAGGAGTAAATCCGATTTAAAAGAAAACGACGTACGAACTAAATAACGGACGTTCGTTAGCGAAGCGAATCCAACGAGCGCGTTCATTGAAACGAGCGGGTCGGTGAGCGTTCGTTAATTAAGAAAACCGAAAAAAATAAAACCAATCTAGGTTTTGAAAAAACCGAACATCATAAAAAACGGATCGGGTCTTTTGAGAAAAACCGGATCGGATCGGTAGCGGGCGGTGGCTACCTCCGCGGTCACCGGCGGGCTCCGGGGTCTCGTGGTCGGGCGGGGTCGGGTGGCGGCGGGGTCGGCGAGGGCTCCGGGCGACGCATGGCGTGCTCGGCGACGAGGGCGACGGCGGCGGCGTTCGGGCTCGGTGAGGCGGCGGCGGCGGGCGAGGTGAGAGAGAGAGGCGTCGGGTTATAAAGGGGAAGGGGGCTCGGTTGCGTGGGAGGGGGCACGGCGGGCTCCGGCGTGTCCGAGCCGAGTCGGCGGCGTGGCAGGACTCCTCCATGGGCGTCTTGTGAGGAAGGGAGGTGGAGGCTGGGCTGGGCACAGGGCTGGCTGGGCAGTGGGCCTCAGTCGTGGCGCATTTTTTTAAATTAAAATTAAAACTAAGCGAATTAAAAAATACCAAATGAATTCCAAATTAAATAAAACAAATTTTCTCCGACTCCTAAAATGAGTCGAACAAAATGAACTTTTAAAACTGCAACATGCAAATAAATTTTTAAAATGCTCATTTTTCCTAAGCAAAATAAATCTTCAAAACCCAAATTTGATTTATTTAAAATATCTTCGTTTTTCCTAAATATTGGGAAAGTCATATTATTCCCTCTCTTGAGATTTTGTAGGAAAAACTTTATGAAGATAATTAATTAAATCCAATGATCCTATTTCCAAAATTTGAGAAATCCCAAATATGAAAATAATGAAAATTCCAACTCTCTCAGGGTCCTTGAGTTGCGTGAAATTTTCTAGGATCGGAAAATGCGAGAAAATATGATATGCATGATGATCTAATGTATAACATTCCAAATTGAAAATTTGGGATGTTACAGTTCATCAGTAAACCAAGGAGAGAATGAAGAGGTGGCTGATGGACTCAGCGAAAAATCAACGAGATTTCCAAAGGATGGATTTCCACAATTATGTGAACAAGGATATAACATTTGTCAGATCAAATGATATAAAGATGTATGCTGGAGGAAAACATACACAACTAGACATTGGTTGAAAGGTGCACCCGGAATATGGGCTCAGGTAGCATGATCAATGTTAGAATGGTGATTCGATAACCAATGGTCTAAGAATGAAATGTCGACCATTAACTTCAAGGCAATAGGGTTGCTAGAGGTTTTGGATTCGCACATCATAGTTCAATTGTCGGTTTTCTGGTTAGAAACAACACGGGGACAAAGGAATGAGCGGAGATGGCAAGAAGTATCATTATAGCAAGAATTCTTAAGAGGTGGAGCAATCCTCACAACATTCTTGAAATCAAAGATGGTAATACTCCGCGGTAGAACATAACATAAGTTGGATAGCAAGGAACTCAAGGTACAACACAAAACAGGAACACGTTTTGTGTTGGAGGGAATGCAATAATGTTGTGGATGATAACTCAAATCATCGAGGGCAAAGGATGCTATTTCTCATCAACAATTCGATAGATATCTTGGAAGACCTCAGAATGTTGATGATGATCTGATGTCCACTACGCAACCTTCTTCTTGTAGACGTTGTTGGGCCTGCAAGTGCAAATGTTTGTAGGACAGTAGCAAAATTCCCTCGAGTGGATGACCTAAGGTTTATCAATCCGTAGGAGGCGTAGGATGAAGATGGTCTCTCTCAAGCAACACTGCAACCAAATAACAAAGAGTCTCTTGTGTCCCCAACACACCCAATACAATGGTAAATTGTATAGGTGCACTAGTTCGGTGAAGAGATGGTAATACAAGTGCAATATGGATAGTAGATATAGGTTTTTGTAATCTGAAAATATAAAAACAGCAAGGTAACTATTGATAAAAGTGAGCGTAAACGGTATTGCAATGATAGGAAACAAGGCCTAGGGTTCATACTTTCACTAGTGCAAGTTCTCTCAACAACAATAACATAGATAGATCATATAACAATCCCTCAACATGCAACAAAGAGTCACTCCAAAGACACTAATAGCAAAGAACAAACGTAGAGATTATGGTAGGGTACGAAACCACCTCAAATTTATTCTTTCGGATCAATCTATTCAAGAGTTCGTATTAGAATAACACCTTAAGACACAAATCAACCAAAACCCTAATGTCACCTAGATACTCCGTTGTCACCTCAAGTATCCGTGGGCATGATTATACGATATGCATCACACAATCTCAGATTCATCCGACCAACACAAAGTACTTCAAAGAGTGCCCCAAAGTTTCTACCGGAGAGTCAAGAACGTGTGCCAACTCCTATGCATAGGTTCATGGGCGGAACCCGCAAGTTGGTCACCAAAACATACATCAAGAGGCACGTGATATCCCATTGTCACCAAAGATAAACACGGCAAGACATACATCAAGTGTTCTCATAAAAGACTCAATCCGACAAGATAACTTCAAAGGGGAAACTCAATTCATCACAAGAGAGTAGAGGGGGAGAAACATCATAAGATCCAACTACAATAGCAAAGCTCGGGATACATCAAGATCGTGCCATAGAGGGAACACGAGAGAGAGAGAGATCAAACACATAGCCACTTTGGTACATACCCTCAGCCCAGGGTGAACTACTCCCTCCTCGTCATGGAAACCTTTGGGATGATGAAGATGGCCACCGGTGATGGATTCCCCCTCCGTGGTGCTTGAGCAGGCTCCCGAGAGGTTTTGGTGGCTCTGAGAGGCTTGCGGTGGCGGAACTCCCGATCTATCTTGATATTCGATGGTTTTAGGGTACGAGGGAATATATAGGCGAAAGAAGTCGGTCGGGAGGTGCTCGAGGGGCCCACGAGACAGGGGGCCGTGCCCTGTAGGGGGGCGCCCCCTATCTCCTAGGCTCCTCAAGTATTCTGTGACTTGATCTCCAAGTCTCCAGGATCATATTCTTCCCAAAAATAACGATGCCGAAGGTTTCATTCCGTTTGGACTCCGTTTGATATTCCTTTTCCTCGAAATCTTTGAAACAGGGCAATAAAACAGCGACAATATGGGTTGGGCCTCCGGTTAGTAGGTTAGTCCCAAAAGTAATATAAAAGTGTATAATAAAGCCCATAATCATTCAAAACACATAGTAATATAGCATGAATGCTTCATAAATTATAGATACGTTGGAGACGTATCAGCATCCCCAAGCTTAATTCCTACTCGTCCTCGAGTAGGTAAATGATAAAGAAAAAATTTATAAATTGTGAATGCTAGAAGGTGCACAAGTTTGATCAATGATAATTTCAATCACCCTTCCTAGCATGATAATATGTCATAACAGTAGTTCATCTCATAAAACTTCTCATGATAAAGTAACAAGCAATTCACATTTGAAAGCATAGACCATAAACTTTCTTGAAAACTAGAAAAATTCATTCTTAGTCATCAAACAATTGCAATTCATCCTATTTTCAGGAAGGGTCTATGTCAGAGCTTTAATTTAGCAAACTTCACATACTCAACTATCATATAGTCTTCTACAGTTGCTAACACTCACGCAATACTTGTGTTTATGAAGTTTTAATCAGACACAGAGAAAGATTGGGGCTTATAATGTTGCCTCCAAACATATTCACCTTTGGGTGATGTCAACAATAATAGTTCATGCTAACTTACATCCGATTGGACATATATATCAGGATCAACCCAACACAAAGTGCTTGCCAAAGGATAAAATGAAAAAGGGAAAGGTGAAGATCACCTTGACTCTTGCATAAAAGTAAAAGACATAAAGTAAAAGATAGGCCCTTCACAGAGGGAAGCAGAGGTTGTCATGCGCTTTTAGGGTTGGATACACAAAATCTTAATGTGAAAGAACGTCACTTTATATTGCCCCTTGTATATGGACCTTTATTATGCAGTCCGTCGCTTTTATTGCTTCCATAACAAGTTCGTACAAAGCTTATTTTCTCCGCACTAATAAGTCATGCATATTTAGAGAGCAATTTTTATTGCTTGCACCGATGACAACTTACTTGAAGGATCTTACTCAACCCATAGGTAGGTATGGTGGACTCTCATGGCAAAACTGGGTTTAAGGATATTTGGATGCACAAGTAGTATCTCTACTTGGTGCAAGGAATTTTGGCTAGCATGAGGGGGAAAGGCAAGCTCAACATGTTTGAAGGATCCATGACAATATACTTTAACTGAGATGTCGGAAAACATAAACCATTACGTTGTCTTCCGTGTCCAAGATCAACTCTTTAGCATGTCATACTTAATGAGTGCTCCCAACTATAAAAGATGTCTACAATAGTATATTTATATGTGAAATCTCTCTTCATTCAATATTCTTTCATGAATTGTTCAAATGACCAATACAACGCTTGCTAACCTTCAATAAATTTACAACCTCTACTTCTTAGACGTGAAGTCATTACTCCCCATGGGATAAGCAAATGAGGCATATATGATTTCAGATTTATGACAATCAACTCATTAAACCATTTACTCATAGGATATAAGTGAAGCACACGAGTAAATGACAAACTACTCCAAAAAGATATAAGTGAAGATCAATGAGTAGCTAAATAATTATGTAACTATGCAAAGACGCTCTCTCATTTAAGAATTTCATATCTTGGTATTGTATTCAAACAGCAAGCAAAACAAAATAAAATGACATTGCAAGGATAGCACAACTCATGTGGAGAAGCAAAAACTTAGGCTCGATACTAACCGATACTTGTTGAAGAAAAAAGGTGGGATGCCTAACGGGGCATCCCCAAGCTTAGATGCTTGAGACTTCTTGAAATATTATCTTGGGGTTCCTTGGGCATCCCCAAGCTTGAACTTTTGTGTCTCCTTAATTCCTCTCATATCATGGTTTCTCTATTTCTCAAAAGCTTCATCCACACCAAACTCAACAAGAACTCGTGAGATAGGTTAGTATAAACCGATGCAAAACCTTATCATTTTCTACTGTAACAAACCACTAACATTATTATTCAACATTGCGTACTAAATGCCTATGCATATTTAATACTCCTATCCTTAAATAGAATCATTAAACAAGCAAACATATGCAAACAATGCAAATATAACAGCAATCTGCCCAAACAGTATAGTCTGTAAAGAATGCAAGAGTATCAATACTTCCCGGATTCCAAAAATTATGAACTAAAATTCCCACTGTAATAAATTTACCAGAGCTCAATATGAAAAAAGATTCAACATTATACCACTCTATGACTTTTCTACGGAATTTTTGCAACAGCGGTAAACTTTCTGTTTTCAAACAACAACATGTATACTAGCAAAATAAGCATGGCAAAGGCTATCCTTGACTTTTTTATTGAAACTAAAGATGCAAAACATTAATATAAATAACAACAAGCAAATACTAACAAGAGAAAATGACGCTCCAAGCAAAACACATATCATGTGGTGAATAAAAATATAGCTCCAAGTAAAGTTACCGATGAACGAAGACGGAAGAGGGGATGCCATCCTGGGCATCCCCAAGCTTAGGCTCTTGGTTATCCTTGAATATTACCTTGGGGTGCCTTGGGAATCCCCAAGATTAGTCTCTTGCCACTCCTTATTCCATAGTCCATCGAATCTTTACACAAAACTTGAAAACTTCACAACACAAAACTTAACAGAAAACTCGTGAGCTCTAGTTAGCGAAGAAAACAAAACACCACTTCAAGGTAATGTAATGAACTCATTCTTTATTTATATTGGTGTTAAACCTACTGTATTCCAACTTCTCTATGGTTTATAAACTATTTTACTAGCCATAGATTCATCAGAATAAGCAAACAACACAATGAAAACATAATCTGTCAAAAACAGAACAGTCTGTAGTAATCTGTAACTAACGCAAACTTCCAACGTATATAAGCTTGGGGATGTTTGATACGTTTCCAACGTATCTATAATTTTTGATTGCTCCATGCTATATTATCTACTGTTTTGGGCAATATTGTGCTTTATTTTCCACTTTTATATTATTTTTGGGACTAACCTATTAACCGGAGGCCCAGCCCAGAATTGATGTTTTTTGCCTATTTCAGTGTTTCGAAGAAAAGGAATATCAAACATAGTCCAATTCACCTGAAACTCCACGGAACTTATTTTTGGACCAGAAGAAGCCCACGGAGTACCGGAAGCTCACCAGGGGAGTCCAGGGCTGCCCACGAGAGTGGGGGGCGCGCCCACCCCCCTAGGGTGCATCCCCCTGCCTCATGGACAGCCCGGAGGTCCATCGACGTACTTCTTTCACCCATATATACCCACGTACCCTAAAACTTCCGAAGAAGAGAATATATCTGGAGTTCCGCCGCCGCAAGCCTCTGTAGCCACCAAAAACCAATCGGGACCCTGTTCCGGCACCCTGCTGGAGGGGGAACCCTCACCTGTGGCCATCTTCATCATCCCGGCGATCTCCATGATGAGGAGGGAGTAGTTCACCCTCGGGGCTCAGGGTATGTACCAGTAGCTATGTGTTTGATCTCTCTCTCTCTCTCTCTCTCTCTCTCTCTCTCTCTCGTGTTCTTGATTTGGCACGATCTTGATGTATCGTGAGCTTTGCTATTATAGTTGGATCTTATGTTTCTTCTCCCCCTATACTCTCTTGTAATGAATTGAGTTTTCCCCTTGAAGTAATCTTATCGGATTGAGTCTTTAAAGATTTGAGAACACTTGATGTATGCCTTGCCGTGCATATCTGTGGTGACAATGCGATATCACGTGATTCACTTGACGTATGTTTTGGTGATCAACTTGCAGGTTCCGCCCATGAACCTATGCATAGGGGTTGGCACACGTTTTCGTCTTGATTCTCCGGTAGAAACTTTAGGGAACTCTTTGAGGTTCTATGTGTTGGTTGAATAGATGAATCTGAGATTTTGTGATGCATATCGTATAATCATACCCACGGATACTTGAGGTGACATTGGAGTATATAGGTGACATTAGGGTTTTGGTTGATTTGTATCTTAAGGTGTTATTCTAGTACGAACTCTAGGGATGTTTGTGACACTTATAGGAATAGCCCAACGGATTGATTGGAAAGAATAACTTTGAGGTGGTTTCGTACCCTACCATAATCTCTTCGTTTGTTCTCCGCTATTAGTGACTTTGGAGTGACTCTTTGTTGCATGTTGAGGGATAGTTATATGATCCAATTATGTTATTATTGTTGAGAGAACTTGCACTAGCGAAAGTATGAACCTAGGCCTTGTTTCCTAGCATTGCAATACCGTTTTCGCTCACTTTTACCACTTGTTACCTTGCTGTTTTTATATTTTCACATTACAGAAACCTATATCTACCATCCATATTGCACTTGTATCACCATCCCTTTGCCGAACTAGTGCACCTATACAATTTACCATTGTATTGGGTGTGTTGGGGACACAAGAGACTCTTTGTTATTTGGTTGCAGGGTTGTTTGAGAGAGACCATCTTCATCCTATGCCTCCCACGGATTGATAAACCTTATGTCATCCGCTTGAGGGAAATTTGCTACTTTCCTACAAACCTCTGCACTTGGAGGCCCAACAACGTCTACAAGAAGAAGGTTGCATAGTAGACATCAAGCTCTTTTCTGGCGCCCGTTCTTTGGGAGGTGAGTGCTTGAAGGTATATCTTTAGATCTTGCAATCGAATCTTTTGTTTCTTGTTTTAGCACTAGTTTAGTTTATAAAATAAAACTATAAAAATGGAATTGAGGGTGCCTCATATGCTTCATCTTTTTAATGTCTTCCGTGAAAATAAGGATTCCGATAATTGTGCTCAATTGCTAGAGGAAGAATGCATTAAAATGTTTGGCACTAAATCTTTGAATGATGAGCATGATTGCAATGTTGTTAGTATGAATTCTTTGAACATCCATGATGCTAATAATATGCAAAGCCACAAGCTTGGGGAAGCTACGTTTGATGAAGATGATATTTTTTGTCCCCCAAGCTTTGATGGGCAAATTTACTATGATGAAAGCATGCCTCCTATCTATGATGATTATTGTGATGACATGTATGCTCTAAAGAATAATGATAACCATGAAACTTGTCATCTTGATCTTAATTTTCAATCATATGATAGTTATTTTGTTGAGTTTGCTCCCACTACTATTGATGAGAAGAAATTTGCTTATGTGGAGAGTAGTAAATTTTCTATGCTTGTAGATCATGAAAAGAATGCTTTATGTGATGGTTATATTGTTGAATTCATTCGTGATGCTACTGAAAATTATTATGAGGGAGGAATATACGCTTGTAGGAATTGCAATAATATCAAGTTTCCTCTCTATGTGCTTAAAATCTTGAAATTATGCTTGTTTTACCTTCCTATGCAAGTTGATTCTTTTTCCCATAAGTTGTTTGCTCACAAAATCCCTATGCATAGGAAGTGGGTTATACTTAAATGTGCTAGTCATATTCTTCATGATTCTCTTTTTATGGTTCAATTCTTATCTTTTATGTGAGCATCATTGGAATCATCATGCCTAGCTAGGGGCATTAAACGATAGCACTTGTTGGGAGGCAAACCAATTTTATTTTAGTTTTTTGCTTTTTGGTTCTGTTTAGGAATAAATAATCCATCTATATTCTGTTTAGATGTGGTTTTGTGTTTTAATTAGTGTTTGTGCCAAGTAGAACCTTTGGGAAGACTTGGGTGAAGTCTTTATGATCATGCTGTAAAAAACAGAAACTTTAGTGCTCACGAGATTAGCTTCAACTTTTTACTGGACAGTGATATTTAGTTTATTATTTTTGCAGATGATTACTAAACAAATTCCTCAGGTCCAACAATTTATTTCAGAATTTTTGGAGTTCCATAAGTATACGTTTGATACATATTACTACAGACTGTTCTGTTTTTGACAGATTCTGTTTTCATTGTGTTGCTTGCTTATTTTGATGAATCTATGGCTAGTAAAATAGTTTATAAACCATATAGAAGTTGGAATACAGTAGGTTTAACACCAATATAAATAAATAATGAGTTTATTACAGTACCTTGAAGTGGTGTTTTGTTTTCTTTCGCTAACGGAGCTCACGAGATTTTCTGTTAAGTTTTGTGTTGTGAAGTTTTCAAGTTTTGAGTAAAGATTCGATGGACTATGGAATAAGGAGTGGCAAGATCCTAATCTTGGGGATGCCCAAGGGACCCCAAGGTAATATTCAAGGACAACCAAGAGCCTTAGCTTGGCGACGCCCCAGATGGCATCCCCTCTTTCGTCTTCGTTCATCGGTAACTTTACTTGGAGCTATATTTTTATTCACCACATGATATGTGTTTTGCTTGGAGCGTAATTTTATTTTGCTAGTATTTGCTTGATGTTACTTAGAATAATGTTTTGCATCTCTATTTTCAATAAAAATGCCAAGGATAGCCTTTACCATGCTTATTTTGCAAGTATACATGTTGCTGTTTCAAAACAGAAAGTTTACCGCTGTTGCAAAAATTCCCTAGAAAAGTAAGAATGTGATAAAATGTTGAAACCTTTTGCATAAAACTCTCTGATAAATTTAATACAGTGGGAATTTTCTTTCATAATTTTTGGAGTTAGGGAAGTATGATGAATCTTGCACTCTTTACAGACTGTCCTGTTTTGGCAGATTGCTGTTATGTTTGCATTGTTTGCATATGTTTGCTTGTTTAATGATTCTATTTGAGGATAGGAGTACTAAATATGCAGAGGCATTTAGTATGCATTGTTGAATAATAATTTTATTGATTTGCTACAGTATATTATGATAAGGTTTTTGCATTGGTTTATACTAACTTATCTCACGAGTTCTTGTTGAGTTTGGTGTGGATGAAGCTTTCGAGATTTAGGAAACCGTGATATGAAAGGAATTAAGGAGACACAAAAGTTCAAGCTTGGGGATGCCCAAGGCAACCCAAGATAATATTTCAAGAATTCTCAAGCATCTAACCTTGGGGATGCCCCTGTAGGCATCCCACCTTTCTTCTTCGACAACTATCGGTTAGTATCGGTTCATCCTAAGTTTTTGCTTCTTCACATGATGTGTGCTATCCTTGAAATGTCGTTTTATTTAGCTTTGCTTGTTGTTTGAATAAAATACTAAGATCTGAAATTATTAAATGGGAGAGTCTTCACATAGTTCCATAATTATACAACTACTCATTGATTTTCACTCATATCTTTTGAAGTAGTTTGTTGTTTGCTCTAGTGCTTCACTTATATATTTTAGAGCACGGTGGTGGATTTGTTTTATAGAAACTATTGATCCCTCATGCTTCACTTAGATTATTTTGAGAGTCTTAAATAGCATGGTAATTTGCTTAAATAATTCTAATATGCTAAGCATACAAGATTTGTAAAACTTTCTTATGAGTGTGTTGAATACTAAGAAAAGTTTGATGCTTGATAATTGTTTTGAGATATAAAGATGGTGATATTAGAGTCATGCTAGTTGAGTAGTTGTGAATTTGAGAAATACTTGTGTTAAAGTTTGTGATTCCCGTAGCATGCACTATGGTGAACCGTTATGTGATGAAGTCGGAGCATAATTTATTTATTGATTGTCTTCCTTATGAGTGGCGGTCGGGGACGAGCGATGGTCTTTTCCTACCAATCTGTCCCCCTAGGAGCATGTGCGTAATACTTTGCTTTGGTAACTTCTAGATATTTGCAATAAGTATATGAGTTCTTCATGACTAATGTTGAGTCCATGGATTATACACACTCTCCTTCCTTCCACCATTGCTAGCCTCTCTAATACCGCGCACTTTTCTCCGGTATCATAAACCCACCATATACCTTCCTCAAAACAGCCACCATACCTACCTATCATGGCATTTCCATAGCCATTCCAAGATATATTGCCATGCAACTTTCCACCATTCCGTTTATTATGGCACGCTCCATCATTGTCATATTGCTTTGCATGATCATGTAGTTGACATCGTATTTGTGGCAAAGCCACCGTTCATAATTCTTTCATACATGTCACTCTTGATTCATTGCATATCTCGGTACACTGACGGAGGCATTCATATATAGTCATATTTTGTTCTAAGTATCGAGTTGTAATTGTTGAGTTGTAAGAAAATAAAAGTGTGATGATCATCATTTTTAGAGCATTGTCCCAAGTGAGGAAAGGATGATGGAGACTATGATTCCCCCACAAGTCGGGATGAGACTCCGGAGGAAAAAAATAAAAAAAAGAGGGGAAAAAGGAGGCCATAAAAAGAGAAAAGGCCCAAATAAAAAAATAAAAAGATGAGAGAAAAAGAGAGAAGGGACAATGTTACTATCCTTTTACCACACTTGTGCTTCAAAGTAGCACCATGATATTCATGATAGAGAGTCCCTATGATATCACTTTCATATACTAGTGGGAATCTTTCATTATAGAACTTGGCTTGTATATTCCAATGATGGGCTTCCTCAAAATGCCCTAGGTCTTCATGAGCAAGCGAGTTGGATGCACACCCACTTAACTTTTTTCGTTGAGCTTTCATATGCTTATAGCTCTAGTGCATCCGTTGCATGGCAATCCCTACTCACTCACATTGATATCTATTGATGGGCATCTCCATAGCCCGTTGATACACCTAGTTAATGTGAGACTATCTTCTCCTTTTTGTCTTCTCCACAACCGCCATTCTATTCCACCTATAGTGCTATGTCCATGGCTCACGCTCATGTATTGCGTGAAGATTGAAAAAGTTTGAGAACACCAAAAGTATGAAATAATTGCTTGGATTGTCATCGGGGTTGTGCATGATTTAAATACTTTGTGTGGTGAAGATAGATCATAGCCAGACTATATGATTTTGTAGGGATAACTTTCTTTGGCCATGTTATTTTGAGAAGACATGATTGCTTAGTTAGTATGCTTGAAGTATTATTTTTATGTCAATATGAACTTTTGTCTTGAATCTTTCAGATCTGAATATTCATACCACAATTAAGAAGAATTACATTGAAATTATGCCAAGTAGCACTCCGCACCAAAAATTATCTTTTTATCATTTACCTACTCGAGGACGAGCAGGAATTAAGCTTGGGGATGCTTGATACATCTCCAACGTATCTATAATTTTTGATTGCTCCATGCTATATTATCTACTATTTTGGACAATATTGGGCTTTATTATCCACTTTTATATTATTTTTGGGACTAACCTATTAATCGGAGGCCCAGCCGTAATTGATGTTTTTGCCTATTTGAGTGTTTGAAGAAAAGGAATATCAAGCGGAGTCCAATTGACCTGCAACTCCACGGAACTTATTTTTGGACGGAAGAAGCCCACGGATGCAGGAAGCTCACCGAGGAGTCGAGGCTGCCCACGAGGTGAGGCGCGCCTGCCTCGTGGACAGCCGAGAGGTCCAGCGTGCTTCTTTCACCCATATATACCCACGTACCCTAAAACTTCCGAAGAAGAGAATAGATCTGGAGTTCTGCCGCCGCAAGCCTCTATAGCCACCAAAAACCAATCGGGACCCTGTTTCGGTACCCTGCCGGAGGAGGGAACCCTCACCTGTGGCCATCTTCATCATCCCGGTGATCTCCATGACGAGGAGGGAGTAGTTCACCCTCGGGGCTGAGGGTATGTACCAGTAGCTATGTGTTTGATCTCTCTCTCTCTCATGTTCTTGATTTGGCACGATCTTGATGTATCGCGAGCTTTGCTATTATAGTTGGATCTTATGTTTCTTCTCCCCCTCTACTCTCTTGTAATGAATTGAGTTTTCCCCTTGAAATAATCTTATCAGATTGAGTCTTTAAAGATTTGAGAACACTTGATGTATGTCTTGTCGTGCGTATCTGTCGTGACAATGGGATATCACGTGATTCACTTGATGTATGTTTTGGTGATCAACTTGCGGGTTCCGCCCATGAACCTATGCATAGGGGTTGGCACACGTTTTCGTCTTGATTCTCCGGTAGAAACTTTGGGGCACTCTTTGAGGTTCTATATGTTGGTTGAATAGATGAATCGGAGATTTTGTGATGCATATCGTATAATAATACCCATGGATACTTGAGGTGACATTGGAGTATCTAGGTGACATTAGGGTTTTGGTTGATTTGTATCTTAAGGTGTTATTCTAGTATGAACTCTAGGGCTGTTTGTGACACTTATAGGAATAGCCCAACGGATTGGTTGGAAAGAATAACTTTGAGGTGGTTTCATACACTACCATAATCTCTTCGTTTGTTCTCCTCTATTAGTGACTTTGGAGTGACTCTTTGTTGCATGTTGAGGGATAGTTATGATCCAATTATGTTATTATTGTTGAGAGAACTTGCACTCGCGAAAGTATGAACCCTAGGCCTTGTTTCCTAGCATTGCAATACCGTTTTCACTCACTTTTACCACCTGTTACCTTGCTGTTTTTATATTTTCAGATTACAAAAACCTATATCTGCCATCCATATTGCACTTGTATCACCATCTCTTCGCCGAACTAGTGCACCTATAAAATTTACCATTGTATTGGGTGTGTTGGGGACACAAGAGACTCTTTGTTATTTGGTTGGAGGGTTGTTTGAGAGAGACTATCTTCATCCTATGCCTCCCACGGATTGATAAAACTTAGGTCATCCACTTGAGGGAAATTTCTTACTGTCCTACAAACCTCTGCACTTGGAGGCCCAACAACATCTACAAGAAGAAGGTTGCGTAGTAGACGTCACTCCTCCCCAAGAACTCATAGTGGTGGGGCCGGCCGCTAGAGGAAGGGGGAGGGGGCGAGGTCGAGGCCGTCATGGTGCTCGAGGGAGAGGAGGACGGGGCGGCAGATCGGCCTCTCCTCCGCCAGCAGCTCCTCCTCCGATGGAGGGCCATGCCGGGGACAACCCCTGCGAATTCTTCGTCAGGCTGCACCAGCCACCGTGCTGTCGCCTTCGCCTGCCAACTCCATTCGCGCGTGAGATGGAGCTGGATCCGCCGTAGGCGTTGCGGCTGCATATGAGGGGCTGCGGGAACAGCGGCACATGGGCCGACGTCGAATTCCCCGCTCCTCACGTCATGTATATCCACCGAGGGTGGAAGACCTTCGCTCGCCTCCATAGCTTGACACATGGGCTCACTCTCCATTTCAAACTAATGGAGGGTGGCCTCCTCTCCGTCAAGATCTTTGGGCACTTCGGGACTCGCGTAAGGTGCTGCGTGGAGAGCTCTTCTAACGATGAAGATTCCTCCTTGAGCGAGAGTGGCGAGGAAGACAACGGCAGCGACGACGAGGCTAGCGGGCGGCAGGATGGCGGGTCCGACTAGGCGTCGGGCGCCGCTCCGAGCGGCACCGGCGACCCCATCATCTGTGTCGCCGACTCCTTGAACCTCTCAGGGTTGTCTCCTTGGGCGGCTGGCATTGGGAGGCGAGAGGAAGAGGGCGGGCGGCAAGGCCATCAAGTCGGAGTACGTGGGTACCGATGCCTTCGTCGCATACCGACATCCTGCCGCCTCGTCTTCGAGCTCTGCCTCCGGCGCCGCCATCACCATCCAGCCCTTGGACGACCACCAAGATGTTCTCTTGGTGTCTTCTGCCACTCGTAGCTTCGCTTTGGCGCCTTTTGCCCATACATTTTTCTTGCTCCATTTCCTGAGGAAAGGGACAAGAAAAGGATTACGGGCACCTTATCTTTTTTTAGTCTTGTAAGCCTTCGGGCCTTTGTTAACTTTAGAACTTGTAATCCCCTTGTTCATGTTTTTCATTCCGTACGAACTGTACCTATACGGGATGTTTTTTTAATGAAAAAGGGATGTTTGCAGTTTTTTCGCTCATGAGTAAAACCCACGACAAGGAGTAAATCCTTGTTACCTTTAAGATAAACGTTTTCTCGCCCGGCAACAGGCCTTGCCGTCCCCCCACTTCGCTCGACCTTTCTCACGCCCTTGGTGGAGGCAGGGATGAAGTGGACTTAGGCTCCTCGTTTCATTTCCTTGCCGCCGCGACTATGACCAAACTCGGTCCTAGGAAACGAGTCCTAGGGTCCGGAATGAGGGGAGCACGGTAGCCTAAGGATAAAACGAGGTTTCACATACCTCAGTCCATAACGAAACGCATGATAAGGGATAGAGAACTTATCTGAACCTGCAGCCCCCGGCAACCTTGGCTTGTCGCGGGTGGATCTTTGCTCTTGTAGCCCCCGGCAACACTGGCTTGTCGGGGCCCGGACGCCGGTCCGTCCCCTTTCTTCCAAAGCAGCTCGGCAAGGATATTCATGTGTCCTGCGAACCAAAGAAGACAGAGAAGATCAGAGAGGCGCACTTTCGACCTCTAGGCTAGGGGTTAGTCGCCGCTAAGCACTATCAACCCTAACCAAGGGCAAGACTCGACCTAGCATGGATGCTATAACTTAGGGCGCCAGCGCTTCGTTTATTTATGCTCAGGGTCTACGCCTGGCTTTGTACAGAGGGTCACATGCCTTGTCGGCAAAGCTCGTAAAAAAGGTGGCTTGCCGGGAGGCCCGGCAAGCCGCGCCTTATGGGTAAAACTTGCGAAGATGCTCGATGTTCTAGGAGTTGTTCACTGGTACGGCATCCTCGGTCTCCAGGCGGACTGCGCCAGGCCTGGTGACTCGTATTACCCGATAAGGGCCTTCCCACTTCAGCGTCAACTTGTTGGAATTCTTGGCCGTGAGCAGCGAAGAACAAGGTCGCCTTCCTCAAAGCTTCGGGCATGAACCTTGCGGCTATGGTAGCGGCGCAAGGCTTCTTGATGGCGTGCCGCTCTCACGGCTGCCCGAAGGCGATCTTCCTCAAGGAGCGTCGTGTCATCTTGGCATAGCGGCTCTTGCTCAAGCTCATCATAAGCGAGCACTCGAGGTGACCCGTGTATGAGTTCCGTGGGGAGAACTGCTTCCGCCCCGTATACCAGGGCAAAAGGTGTCTGGCCGGTGGCTCGATTTGGCGTCGTCCTGATCGACCAAAGAACCACCGGCAACTCATCAATCCAACGCCTTCCACTCTTGTGCAGCTTGTCAAAGGTCTTTGTTCTCAAGCCTTGCAACACTTCAGCCTTTGCCCTCTCCGCTTGGCCGTTGCTCCGTGGATGTGCCACGGAAGCAAAACATACCTTGCTGCCGAGGTCTTGGATGTACTGCATGAAGGTGTGGCTTGTGAACTACGTGCCATTGTCGGTGATGACTCTGTTTGGCACACCAAAACGGCAGACCAGTCCTTTAAAGAATTTGACGGCCGACTGAGCAGTCACCTTCCTCACTGCTTCCACCTCTGGCCACTTTGTGAACTTGTTGATTGCAACGTACAAGTACTCAAAGCCCCCAACAGGGCGGGGGAAAGGGCCCAGTATATCGAGCCCCCAGACCGAGAATGGCTAGGAGAGAGGGATTGTTTGAAGGGCTTGAGCTAGTTGATGAAGCTTCTTTGAATGGAACTGGCACGCTTCACACTTGGTGACTAGTGCTGTCGCATCCTGGAGGGCGGTGGGCCAAAAGAAACCATGCCGGAACGCCTTCCCGGCAAGGGCCCTTGACCCTATGTGGGAGCCACATATGCCTCCATGTATCTCTGCCAACAGCTCTAGTTCTGCCTCCCGGGGGATGCACTTGAGTTTCACACCGTTCGGCCTTCTCCGTCTTGGGCGTCATCGTGGCCCGATGCAGGCGGACCGACGGGCTACTTTCTCCGCTTCTTCCTGCTCCTCGAGAAGCTCCCTGTTGGAGGAATTGGGCGGTATGATGCGCCCATCTTGGAGCACTGAGGCTCGACGGCAAGGACCAAAACATCTCTTCCGCCGTGGAGCGGATGTCTCTGACCAGGGCACAGCGCCTGCCGGAGCGATCGCTCTTAGGCGGGCTCGGCGTCATGGCGGTACCCTTGCCGGCAGCCCCGGGGGGCTCGGTAGGAAAGTACTTGCTGGGACCTGATTTTCTCCGCTTGCTCTGCCATGCTGATGGTTCGACGGATGGTTGAGTTAATCGAAGCAAAAAGGTACCTGGTTCCACAGGTAGCTTGAATGCGGCAAGCTTTGACAGGTAATCAGCGATGTCGTTCTCCGCTCGGGGGACGTGCTCCGCCTGGATACCGTCAAAGCATTCCTCTAGCTTCCTCACCTCATCTACGTATGATTCCATCAGTAGGCTCTGATAATCTTTGTTGACTTGCACGACAACGAGCTGCGAGTCACCTGACGATGAGCTTCTTAACTGAAGTCTGTAGCGATCCACGAGACCGGCAAGCAATCCCTCGTATTCGGCGGTGTTATTGGTGGACATCTCCCTGGGGAAGTGCATCTGGATCACGTACTTGAGGTTCTCTTTGGTGGGTGTGACGAGCAGCACACGGGCACCGGCGCCTTGCAGCGAGAAGGCTCCATCAAAGTACATGATCCAGTTGTGGTCTGCTTCCTTGCCGGGGAGAGTAGTCTCCTGGACTTCTTCATCAGGCGTCGAGGTCCATTCCGCGATGAACTCCGCCAAGACTCTGCTCTGAATTGTCGAGGTACTTTCAAACTTTAAGCCGAAGCTTGACAACTCCAAGGCCCATTCCACAATCCTTCCGGTTGCATCCGGGTTGTGCGATATCCGTTGCAATGGGAGGCGGGTGGCAGCGGTGATCTGGCAGATGCGGAAGTAGTGACGCAGCTTCCTCGAGTCCATAAGGAGGCCGAAGAGCAAGCACACCAGAATACCTTGAACTAGCACCCTGCAAGAGGGAGCTGACAAAGTAACCCGGGTGCTGCATCATCTTTTTCTTGGGCACCACTTCACTCGACCGTGCGGGCATCGCCTCGGTGGCACCAGACTCTGCCGGGGGCCGCGCCTTGTCAGCAGCAGGCCCTGCCGAGGGAATCTTCAGCTTGCCATCCGCTGATCCTGCCGCCATTGCTGCCTCCTCGTCGACCTCCCTGTGCGCCACTAGTGCGGTGCTGACCACTTGATTTGTCGCCGCCAGATACAGCAGTAACGGCTCTTGTGGTTTAGGCGAACTAGTATTGGCATGGAGGAGAGGTATTTCTTCAAGTCCTGCAGTGCGGCCTCGGCTTCTGGGGTCCACTCTATTGGGCCTGCCTTTTTCAAGATCTTGAAAAAGGGAAGAAGGCGGCCTTCAGCGGACTTGGAGATGAACCGGCTCATGGTGGCAGCGCAGCGGTGAGCCAGCGCACATCCTTGATCCGCTTAGGCGCCTCGATCTGTTCAATAGCCTTGATCTTATGCGGGTTTGCCTCGATCCTTATTTGGGACACGAAGAACCGAGAAGCTTGCAGGACGGGGCCTTGAAAGCGCACTTCTCGAGGTTCAACTTGAGGTTGATCTTGGTGAGGTTGGCAAATGTCTCTTCTAGATCTTGCACAAGAGTCGGCCCGTCCTTGGTTTTGACCACTATGTCATCCATGTAGGCTTCCATATTTCTATGGAGCTGAGGTTCAAAACCAATTTGGACCACTCTTGCAAACGTTGAGCCAGCACTCTTCAAACCGAAATGCATCCGTAAAAAGCAATACGTACCACATGGGGTGATGAATGTTGTCTTCTCTTCATCCTCTCTTGTCATGAAGATTTGGTGGTAGCCTGAGTAGGCAACGAGGAATGATAACAGATCACACCCGGCCATGGAGTCAACAATCTGGTCGATGCGCGGCAATGGGAAGGGGTCCTTAGAACAAGCCTTATTGATATTTGTGTAATCAATACACAGCCTCCACTTCCCATTCGCCTTGCGCACCACTACCGGATTGGCCAACCACGTCGGATGGAGCACCCCTCTCACCAAACCTGCCGCTTCTAACTACGATCTCCTCGGTGATGAACTCCTGCCTCTCGAGCACCTTTACGACCTTACATTTTGTGGGCATGGCGTGAGGCAGACAGCTAGGTGGTGCTCAATCACCTCCACAGGAACACCGGGGATGTCGGACGCTTGCCATGCAAACACGTCGACATTTGCCCTTGAGGAAGGTGTGAGCTCGACTTCCTATTTGCTATTGAGGTGGGGCCTATGATGAAGGCCCCTCCGTGCAAATCCTCATAGCAGACACCTTTTTGGTGCGGCGGCTCGGCTCTGGATCTCTTGCTCTTGTCGGCAGATCTCTACAGCACGTCCTCAACGGTAGCACAACACTCCGAGGAGGTGCACTTGCGGAGTGGAGTGCGAGAGGTCTTGCCGAGCACCTTCTTTCCTCCGGGCCTTGGCGGCGGGGCGAGTGCCTTGGCGGCAGCTGCTGCAAGCTGCTTCCCGGTAGAGTTTGTCGGCGGATCAGCGCGTCCTTCTTGTCGGAGGGGCGGAGATGATGGTCAGCAGCTCGGGCATCTTTAGCATGTTGTAGGCGTGGTGTGATGCCGCCATGAACTTGGCTAGTCTTGGGGTGGCGAGGATCCCGTTGTAGGGCAAGGGATCTCGGCCACATCGAAACGATCCTCTCCGTCCGGTAGTTCAACTCTCCTCCAAATGTCACGGGCAATGTGACCTTTCCCT
This sequence comes from Aegilops bicornis, assembly GCA_021605145.1. NCBI lineage: Eukaryota > Viridiplantae > Streptophyta > Magnoliopsida > Poales > Poaceae > Aegilops > Aegilops bicornis. Next base: position 286,710,552 of record CM038670.1, read on the forward strand.
TTGGCTGGCTTCTCCCCGAATTGACCCCCTGAAACGTGCTCGTTTCCTCGAGGTCACCGTCAAGGATTTGCAACCTTTTGATCACGACAGGCGAGTTCAGGTTCAGGCCAGCCCCGCCGCCAACCAACATCTTGTTCACCTTGAGGTTGCGTATTGTTGGCGAAACCAACAACGGCAAACACCCGACCGCGGTAGTGCGATCAGGGTGGTCCTCGGTGTCAAAGATGAGGGCATCTTTGGACCACTTTAGTGGCTTTTGAAGCGTCGAGCAGCGGCTCTGTTGGCTGTAACCTCTCGCGCCCAATGCTTGAAATTTGGCGGTGAGAGGTATGCAGCGAGCACCGCTCATCGGCCTTTTATGGCCTCCGTAATATACGGAACCCTTGCTCACCGGACTACGTCGTCCTCGTCGTGATCGTTGTCTTCTTGTTTCTTGTCGCGGCCCCAGGCGTATCCTCTCTTGCTGGTTATCCTTGCGGGCGGCCTCCTTAGCCGCCACGCTTCTGCCGGATCCCTCGGCACCATCTGGTCCTTCTCCTTGTCCGCCTTCGTACTCAGCCTTTTGCTTCTCGGCAAGCAGCTCGACTTGTCGTGAGTTACGGAGATCGTGGCCCTTGGTGCGATGGTTCTTGCGGTATTACTTGCCGGAGCTTCACGGCTTGTCGGTAGCCCATGAGCCCGGCGGAGACCGGCACCGGCAATCTCCTTGCGGGGTACTTCCTTCCCTCTTGACCGGGCGCTTTGTCGGCGAGAACATAGAGCTTGGCCACATCCTTAACCTTGGTCATCGCCCGGCTCCTCGCGCATCTTGCGATTGCGCGTATTACGATGGAGCGATGCTAATAACATCGGTGGGATGAACGCCGGGGATGTTGTCGCGCACCGGCTAAATCTCTGGATATACTTGCACGAGGTCTCCCCTTCATACGGGAATGATGATATGCGAGATCACGGGCACGGCCATGAGCTTGGTGGCCTCCTATGAAGGCGTAGCGAACTCATGCGCAGGTCTGACCGAGGAAGAGATGGAGTCCGCGGCAAGTGCATCAACCAAGACATTACATTGGGCTTGGCGCCCGGTGGGAAGTAGTTGGCAAGCACCTTGTCGTCCACGAGCCCGGCGGCTTTGCATCGCGATGGTGTAGATGATGAGGAACTTCGAGCGGATGGGTCTTGCCGGTGTACTTCGGCTGACGTCGGGCTTGAGCGTCGCGGTGGGGCGGCCGCTTTGGAACTACCTCAGCTCACGGGTAAAGCCGGGCAGCCCACCTCGTAAGGTAGGCGCGGGGCCCGCTTGTCCGTGGCGGCGCATTTACGTGCGGCGCTTCGGCGGTGGTTCGAGCATCTTCGTGGCGACTGGCGCTGGTCACGGAAGGTCCGTGGATCAGACGGACGCTATGGAGATGTTATCACCGGTGTCGTCGCTGACGGGCCCGGCGCTGCGGCGGTGGCGAAGGAAGGAGGAGAGTGCACCGTGGCCGCAGCTCCCCCGGTCCTCCTAGTGCCAGCATGTGGTGGTTCGGTGGAGCGCTGACCCGAGGGCCCCGTCGGTCGTGGATCATCTTTGTTCGCGACGGCGACGAGGCTCCGGATGGTGGCCCTCCACTCATCAAGCTTCTCCGCAGCAGGAGGGAAGTCGAGAGCGGTTGTCGCAGCGCGCCAAAACTTCGGCTGGCGTGGAGTGGCGGTGATAGCTGAGTGGATCGCGGCGGCGCCGACTTCTAACTATGTTAGAAGGAGCTGCATCACGGCCCAGTGACTGCGTGCCATTTTCACCGGTGCTTGGCGGCGTATTGAACTCGCCGTCTTCTTGGCGGCGCGCAGAGCTCTTCCGCAGCGGTGCCCAGGGTCACCTGCGTGGTGATCTTTGACCGATGCGCACACCATGGGAAGAACGCGCGGTGGTCGCCAGTGTTTGCGTCCTGGAGGTCGCTGCACCGCCCGGAGTCGGCGCAACGACACCCCCGGAGGGCTTTGCACCGCCGGCAGGGGGCCCAGCTCCGTCTTTGGATCTGGTGGCGTGGGGCGATAAATGCAGTGCCTGACGAGCGCCGCTTCGCCGAGATCCGACTGCACAGGTGGTGCTTTGGTGTTCGCGGGCGCGGCTAAGTCTGTCCGCACCGGCGCGAACGTCTGACCCCAGCCGAGTGTGGCCGTCTTCTTCTTAGGGGCCATGGAGACGAAGAACCGCTAGGCTAACTACCAGACCAGATTCTCACAAACGCGCCCCCTACCTGGCGCGCCAAAGATGTCAGTGGAAAACGACACCTACGGGATCACAAGAATCCCTATTGCGGTTGCGGGGCGCGGGGTTGAGAGAAGAGCGGATCTAACAGAGAGCACGCGGTTCGTTTATCTAGGTTCAGGCCGCGAGGATGCGTAAAACCCTAGTCCTGCTTTGGTGGATGTATTCTGAGTTCTTGAACTAGCTACGGAGTGTAACGAGCTCCAAAAAGCCAAATCCTTCCCCTCGTCGCCTTGGGCCTCCTTTTATAGAAAAAGGGGTTGCCACAGTTGCACACAGGAGGTGGAAAGTCAACAATGTTGCAAGGTTATCCTTCGTATTACAGGACAAAGCGCATTTAATGCGAGGCTTAGGTGTCCCTTCACTTCATCGGGGACGGGGGTGAGGCCCGTCCCGTCCGTCGCCGCTCCTCCAAGCTTCGACACGCGCCCTGGTCAGCGATGCATGCGGTGCCATGTAGGCAGCGAGCAGCCGAGGTGGCGCAGTGGTGGAGCCTCCATGAAGGGCTGCATGTTGCCACCGCAGGTGCTTGCCCGGCTGGTTGGGTCGGCATTGCATCTGACAGCGGCGGAACTTGGTGGTGCGGGCACGGCGGTGGCCCTGCTGGTGCGCTTGGCGAGGGCCTTGCCGGGTGACCCGGCAAGGGTCTTGCCATGGCGCGCGGGCGTCCACGACAAGGATCTTGCTGTGGATCTTGTGGGTTTCTTCGGTGAGGATCGCTGCCTTCCTATCCTCCTTTGATTTTGACTATTCTTTGTCTTCACAAAGATCTGCATGCCACCACAGAGGTGCCTCCCGATCCATGTCCCAATGCATTTGTCGAGTGTTGGTGGGCTCGAGGGTGGCTCGCTCGGCTGGCATGGGCGAGCTGCCCCGGCAAGGGTCTTGCCGGGGCCGCTAAGGCTACCCCGGCAAGGGTCCTTTCCGGGGAAACCTACTTCATCCATCTGATCTTTGTGGCCTTGGTCCTTGTCGTTGCTTTGCTTCGTCTTATGCCTTTGGCTTCTCTCTGGCTCCCCTTTCCCTGCCTTGTTATGCGTGGCCATGGCGGGAGGCTCTGACTGCCCGTGCACAAGTAAAGGGGTCAAAAGGAGAGCCCCTACTTTTGTACACCGACACAACCGATCCAAGCACCGAACGTACGGCACCTTCGCGTTCAGCACACGTTTAGCTCAATGACGTCCCTCGATCTCTTTATCCAGTTGAGGACGAGGGAGAGTTCCGTCAGCACGACGGCATCGCGACGGTGATGATGAAGTTACCGGCGCAGGGCTTCGCCTAAGCACTACGACAATATGATCGAGGTGTGTAACTGTGGAGGGGGGCACCGCACACGACTAAGAGAAGGCTTGGTGTGCCTTTGGGGTTCCCCCTTCCCACGTATATAAAGGGGGGAGGAGAGGTGGCCGGCCAAGGGGGGCGCGCCATGGAGGGGAGTCCTACTTGGACTCCTGGTCCAAGTAGGATTCGACCCCCCCCCTTTCCTATTCCCACTAGGAGGAGGGAAGGAGGAGGAGGAGAGAAGGAAAGGGGGCTGCCCCCAACCTTAGTCCAATTTGGTTTGGGCTTGGGGGCACACACGTCCACCTAGCCACCGCCTCCTCTCTCCACTAGGGCCCATGAAGGCCCATTAACTCCTCGTGGGGGGGGGGGTCCGGTAACCCCCGGTTGTCCGGAAAATGTCCGAACCATTCCGGTGTCCAATCACAACATTCCAATATATCAATCTTTAGGTCTCGGCCATTTCGAGACTCCTCGTCATGTCCATCATCTTATCCGGGACTCCAAACAAACTTCGGTACATCAAATCACATAACTCATAATACAAATCATCATCGAACGTTAAGCGTGCGGACCCTACGGGTTCGAGAACTGTGTAGACATGACCGAGATACATCTCCGTTCAATAACCAATAGCGGAACCTGGATGCTCATATTGGCTCCTACATATTCTACGAAGATCTTTATCGGTCAAAGCGCATAACAACATACATTGTTCCCTTTGTCATCGGTATGTTACTTGCCCGCGATTCGATCGTCAGTATCATCATACCTAGTTCAATCTCGTTACTGGCAAGTCTCTTTATCGTTTCGTAATGCATCATCCCGCAACTAACTCATTAGTTACATTGCTTGCAAGGCTTATAGTGATGAGCATTACCGAGAGGGCCCAGAGATACCTCTCCAATACTTGGAGTGACAAATCCTAATCTCAATCTATGCCAACTCAACAAACACCATCGGAGACACCTGTAGAGCATCTTTATAATCACCCAGTTATGTTGTGACATTTGATAGCACACAAGGTGAGCCTCCGGTATTCGGGAGTTGCATAATCTCATAGTCAGAGGAACATGCATAAGTCATGATGAAAGCATTGGCAATAAAACTAAACGATCATTTGTGCTAAGCTAACGGATGGGTCTTGTCCATCACATCATTCTCTAATGATGTGACCACGTTCATCAAATGACAACACATGTCTATGGTCAGAAAACTTAACCTTCTTTGATTGACGAGCTAGTCTAGTAGAGGCATACTAGGGGCACTCTGTTTGTCTATGTATTCACACATGTACTAAGTTTCCGGTTAATACAATTAGCTTGAGTAATAAACATTTATCATGATATAAGGAAATATAAATAACAGCTTTATTATTGCCTCTAGGGCATATTTCCTTCAGATAGGGGGGTCCTTCCCACCCGACCCAGAAACCGTCGGGGAAAGGCCCTCCGGTCACACATGCTCGGCAAAGTGAGCTCGTGTGCGACGGGCGAGCGATCAAATACGGTTATACGTATAGTTGTGCTAAAAAATACAATTATACATGCGAAATCGTTTCCGGACATCCCACACAGTTAGTCCCGGCTAATCGTTTCCGTTAAGTATGTACATTCCACCTGATCAATCCAAGGAATACGTTTCAGTTAGTATGTACATCCCACATAGTCGATCCAAGAAGTACGTTTCCGTTTGTATATACATCCCACACAGTCACTTCAAGGAAAACTTTTCTGTTCCCATGTACATCACACACAATTTTCCCCATTAAATTGTTTATGATAGCGTTGCCATTGCATACGATATTAACAATTTTACCGTTTGCATTATTGAATGCATCACACACGGTGCGTAGAAGAAAGCGTATTGGCATAGCTGTCCATCACACACATTTTTTATGTGGTAAACATTTGTGCATCTTTGGCATAACGCATAAACAGTTTTCAAGAGTAAGTGGGTAATGCGATTGTTCATTGATCCAACACGTTTTATTCCTAAAGCTGTGTGCATTATGCGAGTCATTGCCCACGGTGTTTTCTCAATAACGGTTTGCAAGAGAAAACCCTAATTAGCAGGCTAATTTGGTAATTAGCAGGCTAAAAATTGGCCTATTATTAATAATCCATTTATTAATCTAATTGACATTTCATATTAAACACACAATGTATTTCATTTTTGTATTAAGGAAGCAGCATTTCATAATTGAAATACATCAAAGTACAACATCATGTAACTTCAACACTTAGCTACACAACTGCACCAGCACCAAGTTTCACATGCAACATCTATGACCTTTGGAAATTAGCATCATAGGCAGTACATAGATAGATGAATCTCATCTTGAAAACTGCTGAAGCGGAAGGCGAATATTGGGCCTTCATTGATGTTCAACGTCTTTGCAACTTTAGGCCAGTGTATGTGGATGATTGACCGTCCATACTTCGTCCTCTTTAGGAAGACTTCACTATTGAACCGTGGGTGTTGTATGAATACCTTCCTCGCCTCCTGACCATACAGGTGGTTTGAGAGGTAATCATCAGTGAACTGCTTTGGAAAGGCCTGAAAACAAGGATATGCATAAATATCTTCTCTAGATTTTAAATGGCACAAAGGAATTAAAAAGACAAGGTATAACAGTTAATACCATGTTGTAGTGAACTTATGTCTTCCTCATTGTGCAGACAAAGATCTTGTTGTTTTTTTTGCTAATTTCTTTATCCTAACAATCTTTCTGAGTTTCTTGACTTGACTGATATTCATGGACAACTCATTTCCTCATACGCAAAAAGGGTCGAACAGTGGGTCAAAACCTCTGACAACAGGACCTACATGTGCAAGACCAAATTGTTAAAAACCTAATATCTAAAAACAAGAAGTGGAAAGGTGTGTTATTAACTGCAACATGCCTAATATTTAAAAACAAGCAAACATAGTCATTCAAACTTGTATTGTGCGGGTCTAAGTACACTAGTTACTGGCCCTGTTTGGATCTATGCATGGGTTAGAGTTAGTTGAGCTAGTTTGGTCTCAAATAGCCCTAAAGTATCCAAACATGAGGGCTAGATTGAGCTAGTTGCGTCTAACCCACCCAAAACAACTACCCCACCCAAGAAATGCTAATTGCGACTAGTTCTCCTAGTGCATTTATTGTCAATCTAACCCTGTCATCCAAACACGTCTTTGGCTAGAGTTAGTTTAGGGTTGGACATTGTTGAGTATCATTGTTATTTAGGAAACGTAGGATAGCATAGGATTTATTCTACCTTGATTTGTACTCCAAGATGACCATGTTCTCCTATATATATATGCCCATGAGGCTCAAGCAATACAATCAACTATTCCACCAATCTCTCTCCCTCTCTCTTTTAACTGTCATGAGCTAGAAACTAACTCTAACCTCTAGCTAAGTTAGAGTATCCAAACAGTGCCATTGTTAAATCAAATGGAAAGGCGTGTTAATACTCCCTCTGGTCCTTTTACTCTGCATATAAGAATTGTCTGAAGTCAAACTTCATAAAGTTTGACCTTATTTATATGAAAAAATATCAACATCTACGATGCTAAAGTTATACGATATGAAAATTTAAGTCATGACACATCTACTGATATTGATTTCATATTGTCAATGTTGGTATTTTTTCTATAAAGTTGGTCAAACTTTATGAGGCTTGACTTTAGACAAATATGCTAACTACAAACAACCGAACAACCAAATATAGTCATTCATAGAGCTATTGTTAAAATTGGTATTGATGAAATTGAGCTGCACAGTTCATACTAGCACGTATAGAACATCACACTGTGAATAGCTAAAATAAACAAGGCATACTACGAACAACCAAAGATGGCAATTGAAACTGGACATATGCTAACTACAAACAACTGAACAACTATAACCCATAGAAATAAACAAGGGTAATGCAAACAACCAAATATAGCAATAAATATTGGACAAGTTCTCACTACAAAAGGGTTCGAGAAAACAAATCATGGGTTTCCTCACTTGTCACAGATTGGCTCCTCCTCGTGGTCGCCGTTGATGAGGTCTGACTTGCCAGCTGAGGATCCCAAGCCAGCGTCGCAGAACGTGTCCTTCAAAAATGATAAAAGGGGCTCCATGGCGATGAAGAGATGGCAAATTATTCATAACGAGCCGCAGGAGATCAGTGGCAGGGCCATCGATGAGATTGACGGTTGTCGATCCCGAAGGGTTGGCGGTGGGCAACTCAACCTGTGACATAGCCCGCGTCAAGCCGTCGCTGTCGACGACCTCGATGTCATAGCCGGCGTCTGCGACATGCTAGAATACTCTAACCCGCTGATTGAAAGTCTCAATCCAGGTCCAGTCATGGTCGTCAGCTTCCTCGGCGGCCACCTCTCTAATGTCACGCGAAGAGACCGCGGTAAAGCTCTTTTGGGCCATTCGCTCCTTGAGCTCCTCGGGAAGTGTAGCAGGGCTTAGGTTGCGACGCTCTGGAGTGGGTGTTGGGGATATTACTACTGGGTATAAATCGGCCAGGAGAGGCCGGGTTACCCCCATAATGAGTTATTTATATTTGAAGCCCATGAAGACAAGGAGTATGGCGCTTTACGAAGGCCCAGGGCCCAGAGGCGGGTTATGGCCTGTAGACATAAACCGCCATATCATATGTAACTTGTGTTGTAAGATAAGAAAAGGTAGAAACCGGTAGGACACGTTTACAAGCCAGCCTCGGGATTACGTAAACCATGAGGCGTCAACTTTGTGTATATAAAGGGCGACCCGGCGGCGGTTTAGGGACAACAAACAACAACTTCGAGAGCCGGGCATAGCGGATTCTCTCCACGGTCATCGAAACCCTAGGAATTCCACAACAAGCTGGATTAGGCCTTTACCTTCAACGCAGGGGCGAACGATTATAAACTTCTTCGTCCTTTGTCGCTTTAACCCCTTTAAGCTAACCCGCCATGTTGGCTCCACGACTAAGTCCTTTCACTAGGACATCTGCCGTGACAAAACCCGCGACAGTTAAGCGCCTTTGTGGGGATATCGCACAATGGTTTGAGTTCTTAGAGGCAGCTTGAAGGGCTCAAGGGATCTGTTGTGGGCGGATGACTAAGAGTCGTCGCGGCAAGCTCTACATCAACGGCAGCTTGAAATTTGGGGCCCGAGGCGGCTCAATTGAGTCTGAGCACGGGTCCCCCTTGGCGGCATTCATGTTTTCATCGGCAAGATCGGCGGGCAAGACTGGTGGACATCTGCACCGACATCGTCGAAAGCAGCTCGGCGTCTGAGACCCGCCGGAGTTGACCTGCCATAGGCGTGCCTTTGTGGGAGTCATCCGCAGGCGGAATCGAGGTTAGATCGGCATCGGGTGGTGAAACCGTTGTTTACTCACGATGATGAGTCATCGGCCGGAGGCGAGTCATTGTACCCGATTGCAAGATGGCGGATTGGGGCATTCCGATGGCGGCGATATTAGGACGCTTCGATCCGCCAAGCGGGTTCGCGATCTTCATGGCGGTACACATCCGGTAGCGCGATCTTCGACCACGGCGGCGATGGTTTTGGATCGATGGCGGCGGCGGCAATGACAGAGGAAGGCCCTGTGCGACCACCGACTCAGGTTCTATCTGACTTATTTGACGCTTTGGCAGTGCTGCTGGCGGAAGTTAACTCGGCGAACCAGGATGAGCATAACGCGGAGATCGCGAAAATGAAGGAT